>OZ010691.1:2890021-3490021 GCA_963932265.1 Thymelicus lineola
CATTGAAGTATAATGACATAGAACAGACATCTCGAACAAAATGTGTGTCCCGAAACCGCGATGACGCGTTCTTTTTTCAAACTCTAGAAGCCGATTTACAAACTTGCCATAGAGTAACTTTTGTATACGACACTTGCCCGAACCACGACAAACAGTCAACGACTCCAAACTTTTACAAGCTCTTCCAAATGTTTGATTTAATGTTTAATTGAATTTACTGATTAAAGTAATACACTTTATTTATTATTTACCACAGAGTAGGTACATTAGTCATTCTTATCGGGCTTATTATTTGAGTAAGGCCGACACTGAGTATTTTAATAGTTTGTATTTTAAATTCTTTAAATATCAATTTAATTTAATACCGGTATTTCTATAATATTTTGATTACTTTTACATGGTAAAAATTTAAGGAAAATTTATTAAAAGCAATTTATCACAAAACATTCAACACAAAAGAGACAATAAGAAGTATTGGAACCTTTTAAAAACCCGATTTTATATAAATATCAATTTAATTAATACTGGTATTTCTATAATATTTTGATTACTTTTACATGGTATAAATTTAAGGAAAATTTATTGAAAGCAATTTATCCCAAAACATTCAACACAAAAGAGACAATAAGAAGTATTGGAACCTTTTACAAACCAGATTTTCTTCAAATATCAATTTAATTAATACCGGTATTTCTATAATATTTGGATTACTTTTACATGGTAAAAATTTAAGGGTATTTCTTTAGTATCCTGCGGCATCGGGAGGGGGGTGGAGTTAGGGGGGGAGGGTACGGGGTAGGGTAAGGAACCCCCCCATAAAGGGGCTAAGTGAGGAAACACATAGTTTTCGAGTTTTTTTTTTATTTTTATTTTGAGGTTAAATCTGTGAAAACTGCTCAGTATTTGTCTTAAACTAGTCTAAATTAATATCAGGTGGTGGATGAAGAAATAAAATTTCGACCTCCATATGGGGAGACACACAAAACACACCACTTTTATGACAAATCATTATAATTACAATGTTCCATTATCTGCACTTTTAGGGAAAATTTAGGGGTTTTTGATACATAAACAGGCTTCCAAACGTCTCCGGCGCTGCGGGAAATGCAGCCCCTCCGCCCTTGCGTAAAAAACTGCAGGCACTCCATGCTCGCCTACGCAGCTTCGGCTCACATGGTGCCTGCAGTTTGTTACAGCGGGCGAGGGCTGCTCTCCCTCCGCGCCTCCGGGGTCTACATTCACTCTAGGGGTAGGGCAGACTAGTACCACGTGGGGTCGGGGTTGAGTAAGTCGGTTCTGTCACCAATTTTGAAAAATTTTATTAGAATGTAATAAATAAATTTCATAGAGTATGACATAAACAGTAAAATTTATATATTATATATTGCCCTTTTATTATATACTAGGAAATCGCCCTTGCTTCGCTTCGGGAAAAATAGTAAAAAAAAAATTATAATGTCACCCGGGGATAGTGTAGCTTCCCAAAAGTGAAAGAATTTTTCAAATCAGTTCGGTAGTTTCGGAGCCTATTCAATGCAAACAATCAAATCTTTCCTCTTTATAATATTAGTATTGATAAAAAAAACCTTCCTTGTATTTCATATTTTCTAAATTTTATCTAGCTCGACCAAATTCCTCGAACCACCAATCTTTCCAATGAACTCTTGTTTATCTAATTATTATAATTATAATATACATATAATACAATAAAATATACCTAATAACATAAATTTTATAAATAAGTAACATAATTCGTGTTGTATTTTTTGGAAATAACCTCAAAAATTAAAATTAAGATTTTTCAAAAATGACGCACTACCTCACAAAAAGCAACTAGATTATGATTTGGGACATCATTGCCTATCGATTAAACATGATATCACCCAGATACTGATGCCGCAGGATACTAAAGCCAACCCAATTTAAGGAAAAATTAAAAGCAATCTAATTTATCACAAAACATTTAACACAAATCGACACATACGTCTTATTGCCATAATTACTACGCATATTTAACGTGCAAAACAAAATTAAAAATAAAAGCGTGCAAAAGCGTTTGAATGATTTTCAATCGTTTACCATTGATTCGTGTCGAAAAACCAACATCACAATATATTGGTCACATCACAAGCGTCGGCAAGCCTAAGCAAGTCTATTTAGTCCATTAACACGCTTACGGCTTGTCAAGTGTGTAAATCCGCTTCATAATTTTTTCATTCCACAGAGTACTTAATTTCATTCAAAATGGCGGCAACATTGCACAATAATTTAATGTTATTCGTTTATTTGATTTAAGTTAATATTTTGTTTTCTTACCGATGATAAGTAATACCGTTATCTTTTTTGTTTCTTGTCGTGCGATTGTGACACGTTGTTATTACGCACGACGGCATTGTTTCAGTGTTTTGCTAAAAAAATTTGACATGCGGCCGCCATGAGCGCAGGTGAGTGACAAGCGAGTGAGTGAATGAAGTGAGCCACCCTGGCCACAATGAATGCACCCGACTCAATGTTCGGGGTGTCTGTTCTATACGAAGTAATAGTACTTCAATGGATTTTAATTGATTTTTAGGGTTCCGTTCCTCGACAGGTCAAAAAACCAAACCTGCCTGTCTATCAACCCCATTTATCCCAGGGACGCGTGGATGAAATGATTAGTAATCAATATAATAATTATAATCAATATTCCCTATACTTAATGTCCATTATATAAATGTAATTAATATCGAATACTGAGATCTGCAATTCCTCTAAGTCAACGTCAACTTCTAATTATGGAATTCGCAAGGGAAGCAAACCCTGCCGCGTTCCTTCCGTTGATCTAAAACCATGAAATTTTGCAGACGCAAAGCAAGACTATCTTAAAGCATAAGTAACGGAGAAAATCCGGCAATCGAAAACAGAAACGTATGAGGGCGACAGCTTTTTAACTGCAATGTTATGTTTGTTACTCAATTCAGAATTTTCATCAGCAATGTTCGGTCCTAAGTATAATCATCAGGCTCAGTCTAAAATAAATAATCATTATTATTATACATTTGTATGCAGATCCCTCGGCGCGCAAATCTGACTCGCATTAGGCTGATTTTTATTATCTAATAAAACTTATTTTTACAAAATAATATACATTTTGTATTATTGCATCCTACTAATACTATTATTATAATAGTGAAAGTTTGTAGGAATGTTTATTATTCTTTCACGCTAAAACTTCTGAAAGGATTTTCATGAGACCCAGCACATAGCCAGACCATGATTTGGAACTAGATATAATAAGTGGGCACATATTATCCTGGAAAACACGGGCATAGTCGCGGGCAGAGAGCTAGGATGTCATAGCTATCCCCAATACTAAAAAATATCGTCAAGGCATGCTAATTCTGTACGTACTTTGTCACTTTTAAATATGAGTATTATGTTTTTTAAAAGCTTTGTACAAACATTATATGGAGCAGAGCTGAGGTCAAAGAGTTTGTTGGTGACCTGTGAAAAGGCACTAAGAAATAGGTTTCTTTAAAATATGCTCGCCCTTATATTATCCACTTGACAACGGTGTATAAGCAACTATGCATTCTAGGTTCTAAAACCAGCAGGGGCGGCATATTGTACTGGGTTCGACATGTCGAACAAAAGGAAAGGGCCAACAGCAACTAATCACAGCAAAACAAAAAAGCTATTTATTCAGTTTAGATTCAAAATTAATCTAAAGAAATGCACTGAGCTCTTTGGTGCTAAGAGTATTAAAGAGTTAATTTGAGCAGGTGCGACGAAATCCTCAAATATAAAATTAATGTCAATGTAATGTCATTATTTGTTTCCGATTTGAACATGGTGGGTTTATTATTTCCATTTTTCGAATAGGATGACGACTTAAGAGGATCTGGTATCCTCATACATAGGATAGTACAGTGAGATTGCTCATCAATTATTACAATAAAATTGTATGCAGCTGGAATTTGGTACCTCTATCTGCGTCACTGGTTTGCTTGGCGCGGCAGGCAGCTACGGCGCTCGGCCCCGCAGCCGCGTCGTGTAGATATTCCTCAAGGAATATAATAATGTACTGGGTAAAGAAAGCCCTCTTACGAAATTTTTGTAAATAAATTTCGATGCGCCATCAAGTTGCATAGATTGCGGTAAGACATAAACATAATGACAGGTCCAACGAATTGTCCCCCCTGATGTTCCTCCTCGGTGCAGCCATTGTCTGTCCGCCGTAGTAGCAAAAGTGTTACTCCTATGGTTTTTATATATATTCTTGATATTGTAGTTGTCTAGTCTGGCTGACTAGTCGTTTATCTCTATCTCATTAGTACATTTTACTTTTAATAAAAAACTCTTTATGCCCCTTAGTTAGCCAAACCTGGAGGATTTTTCCCAATGTTCAGAGACTTAATCAGGTTTTCTAATTCTGTTCCCTGGTTATTGTTCCAGTTTCTTAGCTTCCCCTGAGATAGCTAGGATTTTATCAGGTATTTTGAGGGGTATTGGTTCATCTGCCCCAAATATATATTACATTATAATGCCCGCATTCCCCGCAGGATATATCGGCGTTTCCGAATGGAAGTTCTGCAAGACTAGGTACTTATGTAGTTAACTTTCGGATAACATCACGTGTCACCACGTTAAGAAAGTAACTTAATAATATTATTTATGTTTCTAAAAACATACCACAAGGTCTGGTAAGCATGTGGTTTACTTCCGGGTGGCATCTCGTATCGCCACGTTAAAAAAGTAAGATTTTCTTGTTTCTGGATAGTATAGAGTACGACGTAATAAAGATGTGGCTTACTTTCAGGATGCCATCTCGTGACACAACATTAGGAAGGTAAGATCTTCTTGTTTCTGGATACTATAGTGCAAGACATGATAAGTATGTGGTTTACTTTCAGGATGCCATCTCGTGACACCACATTAAGAAAGTAAGATATTCTTGTTTCTGGATAGTATAGTGCAAGACGTGATGAGTAGGTATGTGGTTTACTTTCAGGATGCCATCTCGTGACACCACATTAAGAAAGTAAGATATTTTGTTTCTGGATAATATCGCGTATTATCACTTTATGAAACAAGGTAACTGCACTGGCAAGCCAACAGGCTTAATACAACGAGGTTGATTTACAAAATAACATTAAGTACTTTTCGAATGACATCATGTGTCATCAGTCATCACTCTGGAAAAAATTAATTTGTATCAAATAATCGAATAATACATAATAATGAAAGATTCCTTGTTAAGAATCAGAATCAGATTGAACACCAAGATTTATTAAATTACTGGCCTTTCAAGTAATCATACATATCGGTTCGATAGATATTAGACGACCAGCCTTGAATTCTTCTGCGAAAATTGCATATATTTTCCGTTTCAGTTTCATCTATTATTTTCTTATGTTTTCCGTTCTTAAATATGAGTTAAAACAGTCTAAAACGCAAGTTTTCATCATTATTATAATATTATTTAACTTATTTATAAGCAATGACACTAACGACGATGCGGCACACGAAAAACGAATGACGTTTTAGGGCTGGGTATATACAGTAGTGATGTGATGGCAACGACACAGACTAAATAACTGACAGTTATTTTTTAATTTATTTTCATATACTCCAAATGTGTGACGATGCAGTATCTCGAGGAACTACTACATGGTATTTAAATCTTGAGGATGCAACATCGAAGTATAATTGCTTGAATATCTGCGCCCTATCTTTGGTCTAAGTTTCACATCGACACCCTATATGTGGCTACGATTATCACGTAGCTCACATAAGAACTCCATGCAAGATTGTTTTAATAATAAAGTCGTTATTAATAAGCGGGTTTTCTGTTTTTTGTTGATGGGTTCTGCGGTAGTTGTTTTCGTGCTATTGATGTTCATGGGCGTTGACCACATACCATGAGATGGTTCGTGTGTGTGATTATTTAAATTTACATAAAAAAAGTAATTTCAAGAGCATAGAATGCGATGTAGTCACAATACATATTTAATTATAAATAGTAGATACTTCATTACAGTTCTTTTTGCTTCATGTATTTGTTTAGGATTTTTTATATGATAAAATATATGTGTATATTTGTGTGTATAAGTAGTATATATATATATATTATATGGTAAGTAAATGCTTGAATACAATCCCGCCTTTTCTATCAAACTTTCTTATAGTGAAATTATTTTCGAAAAATGTTTGTAAAAATTTTCGGTATCAAGAATGAATCCAGCTAGAGTAGATACAATTAGATCGGATATTTTATAACTCGTCAAAATAAGCAAACCCATACTCTGCAACCATAGAGGCAACTAATATCACGATCGCCGTGACGGTACTCAGATTGTCAATAATCGTTTTCTCCGAACCAAGACAGCTGAGAATCAATTTCATCGGAATTGTGTGATGGAATCGATTCTCACTCGTTTTTATGTCGGCATGACTTTCCTTAACGGTGCGCAGCTATGTAGACCGTCGATTGTTTATTAGTAATATTATTATGGCCGTTGTGTATGCGATTTAATTGCGTGACCATCAGGGTAGCTGGACCATAAGTACCATTCCAGTGTAGTTATCATAAAATTTGGCTCACGTTTGGTACTACATCATTATTTGATATTCATCTTACTATGATGACATCTTTATTTGAGACGAGTAACCGCCCTCGCTTTGCTTCGGTTTTCTTTATTTTTTACACCTTGGGTTACATTATTGGAGTTTTATTAAGGATCCCTAACTTTTTTGAAAATATAATATAGCCTATGTTACTCGGGGATAGTGTAGCTTTCCAACAGTGTAAGAATTTTTCAAATCGGTTCAGTAGTTTCGGAGCCTATTCAATGCAAACAATCAAATCTTTCCTCTTTATTATTAGTATAGATTTAAAATCATTGTTAGTCATCGAAATGATAATGAGATATAAAATAATTCTCAATGATCATATTTCGTGCTTTTTACCGAGTATCAGAGAGCTTTATACCGAGTATTGGAGAGCTGGAAATAAAGCTGGTTCGCCTTTTTGGCGGCGACGCGGTGATAATAGTAACCAATAATCAGCAGGTGGCTCGTCATCTCATTTGTCAAATAACATTAAAAACCTGGTAGGAATCAGTAGGTATAAAATACAAAAAAGAGTGCCAGTTGAATTAGAAATGTCTACATTAGTCTATGCGGAAGACTGCGTTATGGACACAGTACCAAGAGTACCAACCAAGACGTGCAAGGCGTCTGACCGTCTATTAAGGTCGTAGCTCATCTACACGACACCGCTCCCACCCAACCAAAGTATGAGAATTCAAATATAGACTTAAAATCGTGCTCTGTAGGTGCACTTTACAGTAACAACAAAAATTAGCAGCCCGCGCGCGAGAAGCAAGCTTACCGCAACCTTGCCATTCAATAGATGCATCTACAGAGCATGATTAAAAGTTTATATTTGAATTCTCATACTTTGGTTGGGTGGGAGCGGTGTCGTTTAGATGAGCTACGACCTTTAGCCCGCAATGGTCCTTTACTTACTAATAAAAGAACGATTTACTACTGGTATTGAATCAATTAAAGTTATTACGACCTAATCAATTGTTAAGTACTTGTTTGCACCACGGTCGTAACTTTTTTATTGCTAGTATTATGCGTAATATAACTTTATTTCAACTGAATTGTTTTGCCAACTATTAATGCTTTTTTCTGTTGTTTTCAGTAGTAAGATAGTTAGTCATGTATTTTATGGTTTTTATGTGAGTAGTAATATTTTTAAGATAAGGTTAAGGTTGTTAGGTGGGAATGGTGGGATTGTAGTTATTGTTTTATATACTTGAAACATTATTAGTATGTTGTAGGCCAATAATGTTGCTGTCGTATACCTACTAAAGGCACCTGAAAATAAAGAACTAGTATAGTTAGAAATTTTTAGTAAGGTAATTTGTGGCTTTGCTGATTTTAAAACAAAAATTTAATAATTAGACAAAATGACACTTATTACACTTATCACAATCTAACATAACCTTTTTTTTCCGGGGGGGAAAATGCATTACGCATACCACCCGGGCGCAGGGGGTACCCGAGTGGTTATGTGAGACTCCCGTCTAGGCTAATAAGACCCACGATATACCCACTAAAACCCCCCATCTTCCGCCTCGCCGCCTTGTGACGGGGTTACGGGAACGCTTTCGCACACATCCGCGACCCCGCCAGCGGCAGCCGCCTACAAGCGGCTCCATCGCGAAAGCCCGAAGGTCCTCCACGATGGGCGCACCAGATGATAAGGTGCGCCTCCCTCCTCGGCCTCCACCAGTACTGTAGCAAACTCCCCCTGAGTCTGCTACTAGGAGGCCATGGATACCAGATGACTGGTACCCGGTGGAGGATCAGGTCTGTGGTTCCTCCACCGACCACACATCGGCCGTAGAGGATAGGGCAAGCGGCGCACCGTAATACCGACATGCCTCTTCCTCTGCGGTCCCACCAGTGCCGTTTCGACGGAACGGCCCCGCCAGCTCGCAGGGGGTAGGGAGAGTGGCGCACCGTAATACCAACACGCCTCTCCCCCTGCGATCCCTCCACGGCCGCAGAAGATAGGGAGAACGGCGCACCGTAATACCGGCACTCCTCTTCTTCTGCGGTCCCACCTCGGCGCGCGTCCGCAGCGGACTTATTCAGCCCGCTGGGAGCGCCCTCCTCGGGCCAGCCGGCAGCCCAAACAGGCCGGCCCTGGTTGCCTCTTGGCTTCACCGTGGGTGACCAGTCCACGGTTACTAAGCCCCCCCGCCACGACAAGGCGGGCAACCCCCGGGGGGGAATCTAACATAACCTAACCTAACTCCACAATTTGGATAACCTACTTGTTACTAGTTTAACTAATTAAAGAATTTTCATTAAACACAATTACGAGAAATACTTGCGAATACGCTGACCATAACCGTGTCTGAGATACATCTAATTACGCTCTATAAACGATGGTTTATTTCCTCCAAGTTAGGAGCGCAGCACTAAAATTATTCAAGGAATGTTCATGATATAAGTATCGGAATTGTGAACTTTAAACGCAATAAAGATGCAAACGGAACAATTACGAACAGTTATAACAATAAAATTTGAAGGCAAGTGGCCCGCCGCGGGCTGCATCGCGATATCCGCGGCTGTAGCTGAGAGCATTCGAACGCTGCTATTTCAGTTTTGCTATTAGCCACAACCGGCAATTTCTAATAGGCTTTATAACAAATAGAGCGGGTCAAGTTTTAAGGCGTAAGGTGTAGATAAATTCACCAAGAAGTAAGATAGTAAGAAGTTTTACAGTATTTTTTATTTCAAGTAATAATAATATTGATGATCTCATTGTTTATTTTGTTTTTTTTTTGTTTTTAGATAAGCTTGATTGAAGGGAGGAAAAAGTAGATGAAGAGAACTACCTCAAATGTTCATCACTCTATGTTTTATTCGATTTTGTATTTTACAATACCAGTATTTTCAAAAATGGCGAGAACACTTTGTTTTTGTATAAAGTTGAAAAATGAGAAGACGGGCAAGAAGAAGTAACTGCACAAAGTAAGTACGGATGGGAGAAGCCTATACAATGTTTTCTACTCTTTCATCTCTATTTGTCCAGAGGTCTATGGTTAGGAACGACGACGGTCTTTTTGTATGAAAAGCATTGTTTTATCGAGCGGAAGAGAAAAGCGCTAAAAGCATTGTAACGAGATTTACAGGTTTGAGCCCGGAGGATGTAAGGCGATTTTATCAGTATGTATAACCCTTGACCGAAGTTTTGCTTATAGAAGTACTAATACTACTTAGTATTACCGACTTTTCAACAATTTGCGGATAAAAGCAGTTTGAGGGCCTCAAGAAGTCAGCACCGTTTACTCAGCGTGTTTTGGCAGCTTTGAGATGCTCCCGAAACCACCTCGCTCGTTCGGCACCGGACATTCGGATACCTGTACGCAATGATATTATATACAAGATATGCCAAGACAGTTGATAGCTGCCTCTAAGTGAGGCCGTCTAGCTGTCTTTTTCACTATTATGGTTTTAGTAGTGCCATCCTTTTTACATAATTTACCAATGTAATAATGATTAGTGTAGTGAAACAAAAGATAAACGTGTGTGTGTTGTAGCTCGGTCGGAACAGATTTTTGATTTGTAAGGGCATAACGTATCTATAGTTTAATATCATTGCCTGTACGTAAATGATGATACTAGATTCATGTTTCTAAGATTAATAGTTTGGTAAGATCATATAGACCTTTTCGTTACATTCCACTTTTCTGACGTACCTGTAAGTTTTGGTGTGATTTTAAAGACGTTTCACGACAAAAACGCCTTATTAACCAGTACGTTATTACCTAACTAGCTTTTGTGCGCGGCTTCGTCCGCAGTAGAGTGGTTTCGAAACGAAATTTTTAGTTAATTAATTTAGATTTATAGAACCACATAAAAATAAAGTGCACCTATAAGTAGAATGATGGATTAGGATATAAAATATTACAAATTTTATAATGCCCGTGGCATCGCACGCGTGGGTATGGATTTTTTACAAATCTCGCGGGTAACCTGAACTTTTCCGGGATAAAAAGTAGCCTATATGTTAATCCAGGGTATAGGCTATCACCATTCCAAACAGCCAAGTCAGTTAAGTTGTTGTGGCGTGATTGAGAAACACTGTGGTTACCCGCGGCATATGCTGAGTGCGTACCTTTTTTGTTAAGCAGTGCTGCAGCAGATTATATCGAATTCCTAACTTATAATTTTTTGTAAATGGTTTATTTAGTGTAAATTTTGTAACTTGTTGCAGTGCTTAGCAAAATGAATGTTTTCTTTCTTTCTTTCTTTCTTAAATATCCAAACATCTTCACAAACTTTCACATCTACAATATCAATAGGATGAATCATCCTGGATGATAAACAACTTTATCTTGATTAATTAGATCAACAGATGGTCTACTTAACTTTGCAATAAAATCGATTAACTAAAAGCGTGCCCACACGGCTCACCGCAGCTGAGTAAAGTTTATTACATTATTATTTTATCTTCGTTTAATAATAACTTAATTGACGTATATTTATAGAATACAGGAGAGGAACCAGAGGAAGCTGTAAAGTTGTCTGGTGTTGGCTCGGCAGTTGTGGCACGTCGTTTGTTTTAACCGCGAGATCGTAAAGATAGGCTTCCGTTCCTATCTTAATGCGGCCACAAAACAAAAAGTCTTAATGAAGAACTAAAAGTAGCGGTCGAACATCGGACGAACGGCTTTTTATTGTTTTTCAATTAACAATTATTTTTGCTGTATTCATGACCTTTATGTTTATTGCAAATTATGGATGTTGGCTGTCGGTTGGGGTTGCAAAAGACGATATACTGCGCTTAATAGATTTATTGAAAAAAAAAGGAATATAAAATAAAACTTTAGTCCTAACTTATCTAATCCTAACTAACTGGTCTCAATTACTCCGCGATTGAGTAAGAGCACCAGCAGCGGAGGCGACCGCTTGCTTCGAAAATTCGAACAAGAGCGCGCCGTGTGATGGAGATGCTTGCACGAGGCGTCGCTGGTCCGTGGGTTGCTGTTGTCTTCAGAGAAGCAGCTGACGTTGTACAAGGCTCCCCGAGCGTGTGAATGTCACGCTGTGACGTAGGGGGTGTAAGGGCCGTGTAATATGCATGATCATTGAGGCTATGGTCTTTTATGATGGAAGTTGGGATCAGTACTCGCTCAATACTGACGGGAATAGTAGATGGAGTGGAACTTACGTCAAGTTAGGAGAGGCCTAAGTTCAGCAGTAGACTTGAAAAGGCTGATGGAAGGAGGAAGTGATTTTTTTTATGGAAATAGCCGGCAAACGAGCTGACGAACCACCTGATGGTAAGTGGCTATCGTCGCCCATAGACATCAGCAACACCAAAGGCATCACAGATGCGTTTCCGGCCAAGAAAAAGAGAAGAAAAAGAAAGAAAGAACTGGCTCTCAAGCCCCCAGCCGGAACACGAAGAGTCGTTTGGCGGCTGACTCATGCTCAAGGGTGGTTGCTACCCAGGCGAACCCCATGGAGAAATAATAATAGCAATATGGTGTTAAGTAACATTTAAAATCAATATTACCAATATAATCCCTCGAGGGGCCCGACCAGCGGGCCGGGTTTAGTCGCCGTTTACGACACCCATCCGACGTGGGATTAGGGACAGTATTCTAAGCCGCCCCAATACGGTAATACGGTTTTGGATTTACTAGCTACTTGAAGAAACAACAGTCCCCATGGAGATGACACCGGTTAAAGTACCTAGTTTTTTAAATTGACTGTGAAATAAGTATTTTAATGTTTTGGCTGCAATTATGGACAACCAGTTTCAAAACAAGATTGTGACAGTGAACACTTACCATCATTTTTTACTTGTTTGCAGCCGATTTAAAGAAAAGAATCATGAAAAACAAAACAAAAGCGTGTAAGTAATAAATTTTAAAGAATAAAAATAAGTTGACAATATTTATGCTTTTATGACTGTGATAAAATTTAAGTTTTTGTGGTTGTTTGCAAAGGTTATTACTGCACTTAATTAAGTATTGAAATGGCATTTATTACGTTATAAAACTTTTAATTAAATCATCAGCATGACACATTTCGACCAATGAACTCTTTCCTTGGCATGGTTTTAATAATTTTTAAAAATATTCCGTAATTTTAATATTACAGAATGTAGAAAGAGAAACACATACATTTTATGTACAATGCATGTTCGTACAGAGATACGACTAAAGGCAAATAAACGTATAAAGTTTTGTGGTTCTACTGTCAATCTGTCGTTTAACTGGTTGGTAAATGAATGCCTCAGACCAAATCTACTAAAAAGATGAAAATTATTTAATTCTGTGTATTTAGATCCCGCATCAAGTCAAAATGCACACTTGGCAATATGTACCCTTGATCGTATATAGCCAGCGTAAAGTGAAAGAAAATTTTAGGGACGGTGCTTCCAGAAATATATTTTAAATTGCTTTGTTGGCTTAAACGGTTGGTACCACTGAATTCGTGACAAGAGCGACCTCTATTACACTATCAATAAAGATCTAGCCTTGAGATCGCTTTCTAGATTAACGGATTGCTTAACGTTAAACTGGCAATTATAGTCCAAAGATTCATTATCTACCTCAATACAGGAAGATTTTTAATTTCAAAATAATTGCGCTTTTTATTTAGATATGCTTTATTTAGTTCATAGAACAGAAATACAAGGGTTTAAGGTTCTTTATTGTCTGCTCTGCTCATTTTAAGTTCGAAAAGCGACCGTGAAAAATTATCTCTTTTGTTTCCAATGTTACGGAGACACTCTTTCTTTCTTTATTGTATTAATCTTATATTATTAGAGATGTAGGATCAGGTAGGGTAAAGTACCCAATGATTGACACCTTAAGCGTTTACTCTAGAATTTTTGTCATTTTAATGTTGTCTGCATTAAAACTGCTATTTCTTTTTGTTTAAAATATAATGTTTGACCATCAGGTTTTGGGTAGGGGTTGTTGTTCCAGTATGAAAAAAATTATATGAATTTTAGTGCAGCTGAAATCGTTTAATTAAGAAAAACCATTTTTTAAATAAAAGGGCGCAAAACCATTAATTGACAACTGAATGCAATTCGAAAAATCGTAAAAAAGCCACCTAATTTACAGTCAGAAGCCATGAGAGCGTCGTAAATTTAAATCCATTCACGAATAGGTTTAAAACAACAGCTGGTAAAAAATGACAGGAGCAGCAATTTGGTAAATGTTGCCTATTTATCTAATGACAATTACCTACAGTAACTAAAATTAAAGTTAGCAAACATTAAAAAAATAATTTATGCTTAGTTTATATGAAAAAGATGTCAACGTTGGGGGAATGTCAACAATAGTAGACTTTCCCATATCTGTGAAATTATAATGTCATAAAAAATTACAAAATGCAGTTTAGAGCTCCAATAAAAAGGTGTCTTTGATATTATTGCAAAACAGGCGGTAACATACCTACGTATAAGTGTTCCGTCACTTCGAATAAACATTTAAAACAGAGTTAGTTGACTGAAGCAGATTTGGGCTGGCCGAATAATTAGATTGATGAATTATCATTGAGGGAGAAAACAAGTCCTTGAGTAGCAATTATTTCTCGGTAAAAGATATGTGCCCTCTTACCGCCTCTTCTTTTTATAGCCTGAAAGGCTGATAAAAACGCATGGGCACCTGAACTAAGGAAGACATAATGGGCCGCAAAAGACTCGGGATAGTTCAGAGTTACCCCAATTAGGACAAGTCGGTATTCCTCAACCCTGGTCGGTATTCGGTACAGAACATAATATAAACGATGAATATTAAACAAGAAAACAAAAACTAATATTAAATTCATTTCAGCTTCATAAAATAACTCAAAACTGGCATAATGAGTGATCATTGAGACAAAAATATAATGTGATGTTAAATATCGAATACAGCTCCATATTTCAAAGCAATATGCATTTACATATGAATAGTGTTGTGTACTGTGCATTCGATAAAATGAATTGAACTGCGCGTCATAAAGTAACAACCTTTAATGGTCATAGCACACATATCAACTCGTAAACGGAACGTAAACGTATCAACTCTTGCATGTCAGTATTCTTTGTATGAAACTCCCTACTGTAAAGCACACTTATCGGATTCGTAACGTAATCGCCTCGCCTCGAGACAAGCTCACGAACCGCGGTACGGTGCGTGGACGACTTGCCGTAAGCGCGCTTACGTCTCACCGTACGCTATCCGTCGACTTTCCGTTTCCTCGTGCACGCCCTGCGCCGCGGCTACCGCTGCGTCGGCGAACTGCTGTCATTCATTCCGTCAACCAGCGGCCGGCGAGCCGTAAGCGCGGCGTCGCCTAGCCGTAAGCGCGGCGTCGCCTAGCCGTAGCCAAGCTTACGTTAGGTTGACGGCGAGGCGATCCGGTGCCGATCCCTTTCCGAGTTGATATGTGCGCTACGACCATAACAAGTAAGTACAAGCAGTAATTACCTTTGTTGAGTAATTAAAAGATCAGGCTACGAAACAGCCCCTCACGTAATTCTGGAATGCGTGGGAGTAGCCACCCAACGGGCTGAAATCCTCGGCACCCCGAGGTCGTTCCGCGAAGCCTGTGGAGACACCAGGAGGATCCTGCGCTTCTGGACGGAGCTAGGCTGGCTAGATAACTAGCCGGCACACACATTTACGCACAATTGCCCGACTTAGAGGCTAAGTGCGGAAATTTGGAGCACATCACTATTAAAGCTCAGGCTGTATGATTGTTATATCTGACTCCGAGTATTGTAGATTATTTCGGTACAGTAGACTATTGGGTTGTACTTTTTATTACCTAGCTACGCTCATTAGAAGTATCTCCTGTTTACAACACGTTCAAACTATCTGTGGACCTCGCTGGAATTCGATGCCGCTCCCGCTTCCTCGGACCTCACCCTGTTTTCGCCTATCCAGTACCGTTTGCAAAGGAAGCGCCGACGCACGTGTATTATTCTTGCTTCGTAATCGCATTATTGTTTATTGTTTCTTGTTCTTTATTGCTTCTTGTTGTTTATTATTATTTAGTGTTGTAAGATAGGTGGGACGATACATAATGCAGAGCGGAATTTTATGCTCAAAGTAATCCAATTCTTTGAAAATGAAATAAACACGGCTCTTTCTTTCTTTTCTTTTTTATTTTATTTTCTTTATTTGTTGTTACAGCGGCAATAGAAATATTCACTCTGTGAAAATTTCAACTGTCTACCTATTACGGTTCATAAGACACAGCTTGCAGACAGACGGTTGGACGAACAGCCGGGGCTTAGCAATAGGGTCCCGTTGATACCGTTTGGGTACAGAACCCTATAAAGTACAGACTGATCTAAAAGTTGTATAAAATGCAAAAAAGTAGATACACACAAATCAAAATAATATTTTTAATCTTTACGTCTCGATTTTCTTTGCTATCTCTCCAGTTTGTATGACGTCATTGAGCCAGGTCCACAGATATTTTGAACGAGTAATACACATAAAGCTAAAAGCAATATGAAATTCTTTTAAGCAAACATGTGTTTTAGTGCGCAGTTCTAAGTTTCTCTAAATCAATAATGAATTTGAATTATATTGGTTTGTAATCTGCAATTGAATCGATAATATTATATACATGTATTCTATAATCGATACCACACGGGCACATCACTAAACTTTTTAAACCATCATACCTTACATAAGATGTGTAATAGGGCATAATGACCTGCGCCGGCGCCGGCATGCGGTACCAACTTAACAAAGGTTTGACGTTTTTGCTCCAGCCTTGCAAATGGTAAGCCACCTGCAGAGCTAAGCAAATAGCAGTTGTCGACTTGCGATAGCACCTTTTTGTGTGAACTAGGTTAAGGAATTGCACTAGTTGTGGCTAATGTTGAGGCAAACGCACAGGACCCACCTTCTAAAGTCTTTACGAATGTAGTTCGTTTTGTTAGTAAAAAATACAGTGTGTGTTTGTGAACGCACGTAAAATGTTTTTTGAACGTTATTATGAAAGTATTTTTTTTCTTTTCGAATAATTTATCTGACCAAACTATGAATAGACTAAATTTTCAAAATCATTTGTATTATACATGTATCTACAAATTGTGCAATTAAGTATCACTGAAGTAACGTCAATATTTATTTCTTTGAAATGCTACCAGTATTTTAGAAAGGTGTTTTGTCATGAAAACTCCAAAATTGTAGAATGAAATATTGAAAAACATTTTTTTTTCAGTGTATTCATCCTCACGTAAACTGTAGGGGAGGTCCCCTACAGGTTACGTGAGGATGAATTTTTTTTCGTCGCGTACCCTATTGTAGTGTGGAGTACGGTTGAAAAGGTCTTTAAAATATATGGGTCTTCTAAGACCATTTTTTGGTTTAAGGGGTCCGTTTGCGAAATATTTGGCTTTAAAGTGTTAATTTTGGTTAGAATCAACTATCCCCTCCTACCGGCTAAACAGTTGGAGCTGGATGATTGGAAACATTCTCAAAAATGGGTTCTATGATGAATTTACAAGGAAGACTATCACGGCTATGTTGGCCTTACTACTTCAGAACCCTACATTGCGCGTAGCCTGACACGCACTCCTAAACTCCAAAAACTAAACAAGAGAGAAGAGTAAGACTTTGTTTTATAGCGAACTGAATATATTAAAAAGCTTTCAAAGCTATAATATATACACCTTTTAATGAACACATGGAAGTTAAAAAAATATGGGCAATATGCAATGGCAATATGCGGCAAAAAATATCTGGTTAATTTAGGATTTAAACAAGTTTTATTAATAAATCAATATTTAATCTCACGAACTGTTAAGTGTAGCCTGGATAATTACTAAATAATACAATATCATAGTAAAAAACAAGCAAAAATCTATCTTCGCCAGGCATAAGTAATCCCTCTTCTAATTAAATATGTATTGCACTCATGCAACAGACTTGTAAAAAATATATTGTATGTTAATGTAAAAAGCATGCTATTATTGGATTCCACACTTGAATTACACAATTGATCTAAGTAGTATGAGTACTAGTCCTGGGTATGAATTCTTAGTCATCTAGAACTGCCATTGAACTATTATTACTAGCGTATATAACCGTCACCGCGAATTCAATGTTAGCGCAATGAACCGTAGCTAATCGGCTACAGTTTTCAGTAGATACAGTCGATTTTGAAAAGATAACGTGGGTTCGATTTTGAAAATAGAACCTCCCGGCGCGCTTAGTACATTAAGCTGGCCATATGCATTGAAGTATTATTACTAGCTTATAGAACCGACACCGCGAACACCATGTATGTCCCAATGCATTGGCGTCACGTGGCTTCAATCTTCAATGGATTCGTTCTATTTTGAAAGGAGAATGGGGGCTCACTTTTGAAAATCGAACCTCCCGGGCGAACCAAAAAATCTATTCCGAAAAGAGCTACTACACACACACATTTATCTTTTGTTTCACTACACCAATCACACTACAATAATACACGAAGGTATTTTAACGTTGTATGTCAAATCTCAAGCACTTCTGACAACAACAAAACTGCCTATCATCTTGTATTGACAGAGCGACTACGAGCAGCCGAGGTCAAGTGACTGCTCTTACGGTCATCATCTTCAGCGCCCTAGTGACATATCTACCTCTTTTTTACTTATAATATCATTGCTCTTGAGACATACTAAGATAAAAATGAGGGTAGACTCTCGCAAGTTTTCTGCAAAATATAGTGCTTCCCGTAATATCAGTGACAAGCTGTCGCCCGCAGCTTTGGACAGGGAAATTATTATGCTTATCATATTTATCCCCTATTTCACCCCCGTTGGAGGTTGAATTTTGAAAAATCCTTCCTTAGTGGATGCCTAGTCATAAGAGGAATACGTGTGCGAAATTTAAGTTATGTAATTTAAGTTTCTAGCCGAGTTTGGCCTGTGCGTTGATACATCAGTCAGTCACTTTTGCCTTTTATATATATACGAGAAGATTACTGGCGGAACCTCATTGACTGGCGGTATATTTGTAATTCTGGTACGCACCAGTTATCTACTAATTGCTTATTTTGCCTGCCTAGTGAAACGATTCCTGCTACTTTAATATGTATTATTATGTAGATGCTATCCATTTGGCATTTGCGTATGAAATTTGTGTCTTGGAGTAAAATGAAGTTGTCATAATTTAACATCTTAATTAGAGTCGACTTGTAATGTAGCCGATATTGATGTAAGTTGGCGTTGAAAATGTCAAAGTCTAATCACATAATTTGACTGTTGATTAACTTTTAATAACACTTTTATAGCTTATGTACTGACAACATTGTTGCAACCACCCTTAATAGTTGCATCTGGTAATGACTGGACGAGTTAATAAACATAATTTCAATAAACAATTCCATCTAGTATTTAATTGATGCCACACATCGTGCCTCAAGCTTCCAGAAAAATTGGCTTAAGTTCTGTCTGCACGCGTCTTCAATTGAATCCTCCTAATATTATAAATGCAAAAGTAAATTGAGTTTTTTAAAAACATCTGAAGTATAGAATATAGGATTTTTAAATTCTGAAAAATTTAGGTAAAGTCGCTTTCAGTTACAAAATCTAATGAACTTCACTTAATAAAAAAATCTCAAAGTTACCCCTTTTTAAATAGGAAATACAATACTTTAGTAGGAATACCTGCCCTTAACGAAGAAAACTGTAGTGAATGAATTGGGCATTTATACGCAATGCAAACTCTGTCAATTTAGGATTTATTATTTTCGAACAATATCTTACTCTGACTGGGGATCATCAGCAATTCAATTCACGTAACTTTAACACGCATCGATTAAGTTGCAGTGACGCTGCAATGAAGTTGCGGTGACGCTGCAAACATGTTGAAGTTTATCGTCTAAGCCGTATTCTCGTAATTTTTGAACTGCACGTCAACTGCCACGCATCCTGCGCGCCTGCCAAACTTTTCTTCGACTATTTAGTACTCTGTGTTTGTGTTGTCATATGAGAAAACAAATAAAATTATTCATTAATCAAATACAATTTATTATGTTTCCATTAAAAAACGTTGAAGAATATTTACTTATTATCCCAATAAGGATTTTAATGATATTTCTTATAAAAAAAAGTAAAAATGTGTGCTTCAGTTCACAAAAAACGTCATATGTTATTTCAATATGGCAGAATGAAGGTCTTCACTTTGCCTCGTAAGTCATAATGAAATTAGTAAAAAAAATCTTGACACGCATCAACAGAATACCTTTTTGTGACGTGAGCGTTTTTACAAGCGCTCGCGTGACGTGAGCGTGTTTGACAGCGCTCACGAAAGCTGAGAGAATACGGAAAGTGTCATTTTGATCGGAACGTTACTGCAACTGCACTGCAATCGAACTTGTTAAATTACGTGAATTAGACTGCAGGTCATCTGAATATCGAAACGAAAACCTCATTAAAACTCGATGCGCTAAACGGAAATTAATCTATAAATAAAATACAGTCGCTGGTGAAGTAAGTAACAATAAGTTAGAGATAAACCAATAACAGCCATTCCGTTAGCCGCTAGCAACGTGATCGGCTAACACCACTGGCGCACCTGCACTGACTTGTCGCTTGGTATAAGTGACGGGATGTAGAGGTAGTAATAGGTGGTATTTTAATAACCGGTATTTTTAACGATAAAAAATAGTTATCTAAACACGCGGTAGCGTGTCCAGCCAGAGTTCAAAAAAAGGAACTGGTAACGCAGCGACATAATTATGTAATAAGATACTAAATGAACCATTTCGAGCTACTTTTGACCCCATCTCAATTCCAGACCCATTATATCAACATACATTAGATTTGGCACATTTAGTAAAGTTCCTTAGATTATTTAAAATTCAAAATTTTATAAATGTAGCTCAAACATTTATTGATATAACGTTTGAAAACCCGCATTTTGATGGCTGACTCACTGACATAGGATCAAAAACGTAGCCTAATTTCAGATGACCTAGAAACTTGACATTTGGTATCAAGGTAGAATATTAGGCATATACAAAGGAAAAAATGTAAAAACTGAAAATTATTGAAAATTAGTGAAAGTAGTGAATTAGCGGGTCCACTGTATAGATTTTACAAATAACAAAAGGTATATTAATAATCTATAAATACTAATAATTATAAGACAAAAAGTAATGATATCTCATCTAAAACATAAATGTGAAATGAAAGCCAAGTTCAACACAGAACTCGGCACGCATTTAGATCTCAATTCTCTTTTTTTGAACTTGGCTCTCATTTCACATTATGTTTTTGATGAGATAAACTTTTTCACATTCATATCCCTGCAGTAATCGTAGAATTCTCCTGTGTCGTGCATGTTATGGATATGAAAAAAAAAACACTGTACCATCCATGACCCGAAAAAAAATATCTATCTGTCACATAAATATCCGCCCCGGCCGGGAATCAAACCCGGGACCCCTCGCTTCGCAGGCAGGGTCACTAGTCACTACGGACTAGGCTGTAGGGTTGTCAAAAATGTTGAACGTCGATACAGCAAAGCTATCACTCTTCTGTGTCTGTAGTTTGGAGGAGAGTATGTATTTGGATCCGTGGAATGAAGGCCCATTTCCCGAATTCAAGTTCTGCAGACTTGCATGAGTTTCATACGTGTGAAATGAAATGAAATGAAATGAAATAATCTTTATTCATGTAGGTATCACTGATACTCTTATGCACGTCATTTTTTTAATCTACCAGCTTTTCGGAAAGGTGCTTTGTCATGGAGGAGAAGAAAAGCCGTAAAGAAACTCCTCAGCACATCTTTTAAAAATAAAACTTATATCTATTACAAAACTAGGTATTCTTTAACCTGTGCAGAACTGGTTGCCTAGCTAGTCATTTCCAAGCATCCTTGTCATTTAAATATTCATTTATGCTATAGTAGCCCTTGCCTAAGAGCTGAGCCTTTACACGTTTCTTAAAAGATTGCACCGGTAAGTCATGTATTTGTTTTGGGACTTTATTATAAAATTTTATACCTAGTCCCATAAAAG
This sequence comes from Thymelicus lineola, assembly GCA_963932265.1. NCBI lineage: Eukaryota > Metazoa > Arthropoda > Insecta > Lepidoptera > Hesperiidae > Thymelicus > Thymelicus lineola. The sequence goes on from OZ010691.1 coordinate 2,911,565, forward strand.
AACGTTGCACTTTAGAAAGACGGTACGAAGAGGTAGCCAATTGATGCATCCTTCTTGTTTGACGATTTGAAAAATCACAATTTTGTTTATATGCAGTTATGTTATTCCGTATAAACACTAAATTATTATAAATATATTGGGAAGCTACTGTAAGTATACCTATTTGTTTAAATTTGACACGCAAGGACTCCCTTGATTTTAGTTTATAAATAGCTCTAATGGCTCTTTTCTGTAATACAAAAATTTGTTCTATACCGGCTGCTTTGCCCCACAGTAATATGCCATAAGACATAACACTATGGAAATATGCAAAATAAACAAGCCGAGCAGTGTCGACGTCAGTGAGCTGCCTTATTTTTCTAACAGCATAAGCAGCCCTAGCAAGTTTAGTTGTGAGAGATGCTATGTGCGGGCCCCATTGCAGTTTACTGTCCAAGGTCACCCCTAAAAAAACCGTGGATTCCTCTATATTAATAAAAATGTGCATATAATAAATGTGCAGTAATACATGTCACTAAATGTGGATGAAGTGTAGGTATAATTTTCACGCGATTCTCTACGCGTTCACTTCCACGAAAAATGTCATCTCTACAAGTTGTTTCTTTACAGCACCCTATAATTATTTATCATAATAAATATTTTCACAGTTATATAGCTAGATAATTCTAGATTAATATAATAATAAGTTATTCATAAAATAATAAACCTACCTATTTAAAGTAATGTTCTTATTGGAACGAAGTTCCTTATCGCGCGTTGTGGAAGAGGGCTAGACGGAAAATTTCGACACTTTTTGATTTTAAGAATGACCACACCTCTTTTTGAAGTGATTCAGACAGTTTTACAGAGATGGCGCTGTACTGTACAACTTTCTGAATCACGCTTAAGCGTGTGGTTTTACAGAGATGGCTGAATAAACCCGAACCGAACCGACATTCATGTCATTAGGTCGATTACTTATATGTTCTACAAAGATCTCAACAGCGTGATTCAGAGTACATTTTTGTAGCGACATCTATTATTATTTGTTAAAATGCATTGAAGTATAATGACATAGAACAGACATCTGGAACAAAATGTGTGTCCCGCCGGGAGGTTCGAATTTCAAAATTGAGCCTCCGTTCTCCTTTCAAAATCGAACGAATTCATTGACGATTGAAGCCACGTGGCGCCAATGCATTGGGACATACATGGTGTTTGGGGTGTCTGTTCTATATGCTAGTAATAGTACTTCAATGTTAAAATGATATATTATGTTCTATTTACAAAGTATTCTTTATTATTTGAATTCAAATCATATTTGACATTCCAAGTTTCTACAATGGCGCTGTACAACAAAACAATATTTAAATCGAAAGGAACTTCGTTCCATCCGGGTGTCCCTTGAGACCTCTCATGTATTTTCTTTAATTAGTAAGTAAAAACAAAAAAAAACTACGGTTAGCAATTTTAAAAATCATTGTTATGATATCTATTGATATAATAAATACCCTTAATAATAGTTGTTCTCAAACATCTTCCATGAACAGACATCGATAAGTTATACATGATTTAATTATATGTATGAATTATGATGATTACAGACATACATATGTAAAGATACTAAATTAGTGTTTAAAAGTTAGCTTATCTGTTAAATTGAAATATTCACGTTACAATCAAGTGGAAAAATTTACTTCTCCGTTGTGAATACAAACTTAAGATCAGTTGGCTCTTAAGAGCCATTTCGCAAAACTCGGTTGATAAACTATAGGTATTTGAAGCGGCTCCTAGACGTGATATTGCCTCGCCCGGCTCGCGTCGCGCTTGACCTCAGTTCTGTGCGAGTAATCTCCTTGATACTTTCAATCGTAAAAATTTTAAAATTATGAACATATAATTTTAATTATACACTTTGTGACCACATACATGTATCTGGTTTGTGACAATATAAGTTTATATAACAATTAAAAGTACAATGTAGTAGTACCATTATCGGTAACTTAACCTACTTAGGTACATCACAATAAAGATGTCCAATAGATGCATATTGCAATAAAAAGTCAATAGATGCATATTGCAAAAATCAATATTTTGGCAAATCAACGTGAAAAATTAAAAATCACGTTTTTTCAATGTGATCTATAAAATGCAATATGCGTCCATTTTGCCTGCGATATTCGCAGCGCGTCGAAATACATAGGTATACCTAAATTCAAATCAATCGGAGGGTATAGAACCGGGAAATCCCGGAACCGAAAATCCCGGGATTTACAAAGGAATACGGTACTTTTCAAAAGAACCGGGAAATAAAGTAAAAGAACCGGGAAACAAAATAAAAGACCAGGAAATAAAATAAAAGAACCGGGAAACAAAATAAAAGAACCGGGATTTTCTGAACTTTTGGGAAATAAAAATATGTCGCGTCGTGATACAAAAGATAACGTAAAAATAAAGGTAATTTATACAATCCATACACAAAAATGATTACAGCTTTAAAAAGAAGATATTCAGAACATCGGCTACATGAAGCAGCTATACTAATATAATATTATTTACACAACTCAGATTGATATTTTTCTAATATAAATGAAGATGATTTAACTCTTTTTTCTCGTCCAAGCAGTGCTGAATTGTGCAATACAATTGTGTTGCTTTCATACAATTAATAGGAAACTTATGTTTGCATGTAAGGTATAATAGTATGATGGTTACTCAATCACGGCAAACGACTATGCGGATTTGGGTAGAAAACAGTTTTTCCCTATTTAATGCTCCTGAGAGATAAAATAGGAGACGCGATACTAACTATTTTCACGCGGGGAAAGCCGTGGTAAAATAATCCCGAAAGAACTGAAAATCCCGGGAATTCCGGTTCCAGCATAGGCGAGTACCGAAAATCCCGGTAATTTAAAACAGGACCGGTTTTCGATACCCTAATCATTACCGTGATACAAAAGATAACGTAAAAATAAAGGTAAATACAATCCATACACAAAAATGATTACAGCTTTAAAAAGAAGATATTCAGAACACTATTCACAGTGGTCTTTGAATGTTAAAAACGAATTCTTTATTGTTTTCTGTTGGTTTACAAAACAAAATATTGACAATAGTCTAGTATAATAAATTATGAGAAACGAAATTCGCACTTTTCTCCCAAACCACTTGCTCTACAAGAAAAATGTATGGCACATAAAATGTCAATCTTTTTATGGGCTACAACTTTTATTCAATCCTTTCGGAAATCGTCTAGGACGCACCGTTTAGGAGATATAAGGAGTTTTCGGAAAATTTGGGAGGGGGGGGTTTAAGGTTGGGCCCAATAAGATTGGGTAATGTTGCAAGTATGAGTTCCACAGGGTGGATGGAAATTCAGTCGGAAATCGTCTAGGACGTACCGTTTAGGAGATATATGGTATTTTAGGAAAATTTGGGGGGGGGGGGGGGGTTAAAGTGGGTTCAGTAAGATTTAGCAATAAGGTTTGGGGGCTTACTAAAGGGGTCGAAATTTCCGTCTAAACTTGTCTAGGACGCACCGTCTCCGAGATATCCGGGATTTCCGGTTTTCCAAAAATCTATATCCCGATGAAATCTATATACCTGATGAGTGCGGTATTTGCCCGGATGCCTCCCAGATTATCCCGACGCAAAATTCCACTTTTGGGTGAAGAACTGAGGGGGGGGGGGGGGTATAGGGGGAGGCGAGGGGTTGTGAAGGGAAAAAATGAGAGGGTGAAGAGAGAAGGTAAAGGGTGTTGTGTATTTGAGATACGTGAGTTGTGGGGAGTTGACGGAACTTGGGTGCACGAGAGTTTCCAAACAACGAATGTATTATCTTTGACTAATAATAAGTGACTATAGCTGACTAATGTCTGAGTTTCTATCATTCCAACATTTTGGCTTAGCAATAGGGTCCCGTTGACACCGTTTGGGTACGGAACCCTATAAAGTACAGATTGATTTAAAAGTTGTATAAATAAAGGGTATGTTTAGACAAGTTATAATTTTTTTTTTCTATGTAAATATGTAATTTACACATATAACAAAAAACCTAAATACTGTAAACAGTAACTAATGTCTAAAAACGGACAATGTTTTATTTCAAATTACAGCAGTGACTTCCAACCCAATAGGGGTTGAATTTCCAAAAATCCGATAGCCTAAAGCCTTCTTCGATAAATGAACTATCCAATACAAAAATAATTTTTCAATTCAAACCAGTAGTTCCTAAGATTAGCGCGTTCAATCAAACAAACAAACAAACTTTTCAGCTTTATAATATTACAATAGTAATAGTATAGATTAGCATAGATATAGTTATATTTTGTACATATGTATGTTCGTGATTTTCTCCGTTACTACTTACACTACATAAATTGGAAAGAAATAGTTACTTAATTTCTATTGTTTTCTTCAAACCAAAGATGTTTAAAGCAGAATATTACGCAAACGGACCCCTGAATTGAAAAATGGTCTTTTGAAACCTATAATATTTTTGAAAGACCTTTTCAACGATACCCCACATTAAGGGGTAGACGAAGAAAAAATCATACGGAACGGACAGACGGACGGACGGCCGGACGGGCTAGCCGGCCGGTTGAAATAACGAACGGACTAGACATGATTCCGATTTGACTACAAAACCCTGAAAATTATAGAAAACTAAAAATAATACAATTGACTGTAACTAAAAATTCTCACATGATCAAGACTGTTCAATGGCAATATAATTACGTTAATTTTACGAAATCTATTCCTTAGATGGCTAAAGCAAAAATTGACATAGGTCCGACCTCCAAGAGGGCTCGAGCCTAACTGATTTGATTCGCACCAGTTTGTTTATTTATATGGTAAAGTAAATTCGTTGTAATTAATTATTTTTTGCAGTAAGATAAAAAAAAAATTACGTGTCATATTCGACAAAGACCATATTTTATTACTACATAAATTTTTGATGGGAAATACGCTTTATTGAATACAAAAATCGATGGTAAAGTCATGGCATAAACCATGAAAATTGGTAATGTTATTGAATTAATTTGGAAACGAATATGATAGTAATCGTATATCTCTTGTATTAAATGCAAAATATAATATATGAGTGTTCTCTAGACATTTTTTTTTACTCAATTTAACAAGATTTAATAAAGAAAATCAGTGTATGAAATTGACTCTGTCGTCCTTTTGCTGAAAAATAGTTATGCTAGATTGACAGTTACGCAAAAACTAATTAATATTTTCGAATATTAGATTATCAATATCAATTATAATAGATTGATCTATTTTATGTGTTCATTTGCCAGCATTAATATCTTTCTTATGATACTAATTTTTGACGTCAAATTCTTCATTCCGCGCGACTAACCGCGAAATGGCTCTTAAGGAGTCACAACCGCAATTAGTTTTGCAATTCCACGCTTGTGTGTTGCGCCAAGTCTTAAATCTCAGATAATCGTTCATGTTGCTGGCAATTGGGCGCCCGCCCCTTGTAGGGTCCACAATTTGAGACGATAAAACAGAAGGTCGGTCCATCGGCTCTGATAGTTTCGGAGACAAAGAGAATCTAGACAACCTCGCCTAATAATCAGTTTATATCACTTATACTTAGATGGGATTGCTTAAACGGTACTCAATATTTTCTAATTATGAGGTTCAGTTTTAGAAGATTGTGAGTGCCTAGTGTGTTTAATTTAATTTGTCAGGACAGATTTGTATTAGTAGTATATATAATACTACCTATTATTTTTATACTAGGTCCCTATATTTAGATATACTTAAATTTAAAACAAAAAATACATAAACGTGTACTTATGTACGCGCGTGAGAACAAAAAAACTTGAGAGGTGTCAAGGGACACCCAGATGGAACGAAGTTCCTTTCGATTTAAGTATTGTTTTTTGAAGTGATTCAGAAAGTTTTACAGAGATGGCGCTGTACAAATTTCTGAATCACGCTAGCGCCATCTCTGTAAAAACTTTCTGAATCACTTCAAAAAGTATCGTGGCAAAATTTCGTAAGAATTTTTTCCGTCTAGCCCCCTTTCATAACGCGCGATAAGGAACTTCGTTCCAATAGAATATTTAGTAGAATATTTTGATGCATGGGTCAGAATCATATTGTTTAAATAAATACAAAATCATGTGTAAAGTGGTGCCCTGAGAGAGAAATGAAAGCCAAGACTGCTGAGTAAATACTGACTATATTTCCAATAAATCATCCATTAAATAAGTATAAAACTAGGTTACATAATGTATACAGATAATAAGTATGTTTAGTTAACACATCTACTCAATACATCTCATCTCCACCGCAATAAAGAAAATAAAATAAATGCTAACAATTTATTTTATTTTAGCTTATATTAAGATATGTTAATACAGTATAATGACTTATCATAATTACATATGTTATGTTATATTACGTTTTACAAAGTTTTCTTTTGTAGTAGATATTTAGTACATAAACTTAGAAATTATTAGTTAATTGGTTTAAAATACATTTTTGTTCTGTTCTTATGAATAACATAGTTTTTATTATCTTTAATTATTTCTACATTGGGTGAACATTCCCTTACTACTTTGTATGGACCTGAATATATGTTTTGGAACTTATTGCCAGTTTCATTTTTTATTAAAATTAAATCATTTGGTTTATAAGTCACAGGGTTAATATTACGATCATATTTTTCTTTTTTTTTTTTAATTTACTAGCTATCAAATTATCTCTAGCCTCTTTTTGTGACGTTTGTATTCTAAATTTGAGTTCTAAAGGATAATTATCAAAATTGTACAAAGGGTCAACTTTTCCTGATTGTAAATTAGATGGTAAAATACATTTCTTACCGAACACCAACTCGTAGGGAGTAAACTTAGTCTCTGTATGTACTGCAGTGTTATAGGAAAAACACCAAAATGGAAGCCATGTGCTCCATGCTTCTGGATGATTTCCTGTCTGTATTCGCAAATAGTTACCTAAATGTTTGTGCGAGTTCTCCAAGGCACCGATACTTTGATGATGATATGCTGTAGATTGAAGCTGGTTAATATGCAAAAGTTTACAAACCTCTTTCATTGTGTCCGATAAAAACTCCGTTCCCCTGTCTGTTGCTATCTCCTTCGGAATACCATATCTGAGAATCCAATTATTTACAAAATTTCTAGCTACTTCGCTTGTCCTTTTAGACATTAATGGATAAGCCTCAATATACTTACTCAACTCACATTGTATAGTTAAAATGTATACATAATTATCGTAATCTCTATCTAACGGCCCTACTATGTCTAAGTATATTTTCTCAAATGCCGAATTTGCAGTTGAACTAATTGTCATAGGCTCTTTAGTATAATGTGAGGAATATTTTTGTTTTTGACACTTGTCACACCTTTTTATAAATTCTGTAACATCAGCTTCTAATTTTGGCCAAAAATAATATTTCTTTATGTTATTAACCATTCGTCTTATACCAGCATGGCCACTTGTGGGTAATATATGAAAATCGTTTAAAATTACACGCTGATCGTCTTTATTAGTTATTCTTTTTGTTCCTCTTAAAATACATAAACGTGGTCCGGACCAGTTACTTATGTTATTTATTTCATTTATTAATTTTCCCACGAATATATTATTTTCCTCAGTTTTAATGAAGTATACTTCTTTTATATTAATTTTCCCACAAAATATTTTTAGCTCTCTCACAAATTCGCCTGGCGATAGTTGCGATCGAGAAGCTAAGTTAATAAAAATAGTATTCATTGAGGGAACATAACTCAAGCACCCCTTCTCGTGCGTTATTTCTTTCATTTTACGATATCGATTTAATTCATAAGCGCTTATGAAACGTAATTCCGTGAAATATTTCGGTTTGCTATGTATTTCTACAACTTTTGGTTGATCAGGCCAATCGTTTTCAGAAATACTAGCATCCCGTTGTTGCCTAGCCATCTGGCCACGCGTCATTACATTCATCACCGTTTGATTCATCTCTTTCAATTCCTCCGAAGTTAAATGCAAACGCGAAAGTGCATCAGCAGCAGAATTATTCTTCCCTTTCACATATTCAAGTATAAAATCGTATTCTTCTAATGTTAGTCTAAATTTAATTAACCGGCTTGATGGATCTCGCATGCCAAATAAGTAGATAAGTGGCTTATGATCAGTTTGAATTTTGAATGTCCTTCCATATAAGTATGGACGAAAGTGCTTTACGGCCCATACAATCGCAAGCAATTCCTTCTCAATCGTCGGGTACCTTTTTTCTGCTTTATTGAGACTACGACTAGCAAAGGCTATAGGCCTACCATCGCTATTACACAAGACTGCACCTACGCCATATCCTGATGCATCTGTTTGTAGAATGAATTGATTAGACTCCGAAAAATCAGGGTACTGTAGTACAGGATGAGATATTAAATTTTGTTTTAATAACTCAAACGATTTTTGGCATTCCTCATCCCATTTAAAGGCCACATTTTTCCGACACAAATTATTTAATGCATGTGCTTTTGTAGCAAAATTAGGAATAAATTTCCTGTAATAGTTCACAAAGGCAACGAACCTTTTGACTTCGTCGACTTTAGTAGGAACTGGGTAGTTTTTAACAACTTCTATTTTGTCAGTATCAGGTATAACGCCATCTGCTGACACAATATGGCCCAAATAAAGCAGTTCTTTCTGTAAGAAAATGCACTTTTGAGGATTTAACTTTAGATTGACTTTACGTAATCTTTCGAAAATGGATTGTAAATTTTTTATGTGACTGGGTAAATCCCTACTGAAACAGACTAAATCGTCTTGGTACACTAAACATTTTTCGTATGTTAACCCTGTCATAGCCATAGTCATCATACGAGAAAATGAACTAGGACTGGTCTTTAAGCCCATAGGCATCCTAGTCATCTGAAACTGTCCCGAACAAAAAGCAGTATACTTGCGACTGTCTGGATCTAAGCTTACATTGTAGTAACCTTGATGTAAATCCAAATGAGAAAAATACATGCAACCGGATAATGAATCTAAAATTTCCGTTATATTTGGAAGTGGAAATTTATCATCATGTATACTGTTATTAAGTTTTCTGTAATCTATGACCAAACGCCATTTTTTATTTCCGTTCTGGTCACTTTTCTTTGGCACCAGCAAGATTGGACTGGACCATTCACTTTGACAAGGTTCAATAATATTTTCTTTCAACATTTGATGGATTTGGTTATTAATTTCATTTTTTAAAGCATGAGGCAATCGATAGGGTTTTGAAAAAATTGGCTGAATATCTGGTTTTACTTTAATTGTGTGTTGATAAATATCGGTGGTTGATAATTTGTCCCCTTCCAAATAAAATATATCGGGATATTTCGCACATAAATTTTGAATATTAATCCTTTCCTCTTTATTTAAATTATTTAAATTTAACTTTGAAAATAATGATTTAACTCGCGATGCATTTTTCTCGGTTTTATCAAAGTTACAAATATTGTATTCCTTCAAATTTTGTATATCAAGTTTTACTTCGGACAAAGTTATATCTCTTGAGGTCGTATTCAAAATTCGAACTGGTATTTTACCATTAATTGGATTTACTAACGTACTTGCAACAAACACGCCCTCGCATATTTCTTTCGTACATACCACACACTCTTCTTTTAAACTAGTATTGACATAGTGAATAGATTCTGATCTGGCAGGTAACGATAATAAATTATTGCACGAGTCTATTAGTTGCAAAGTCATTTGTTTAGATTCACTGAGCCATAATTATAGACTATTATGTTTCATATCAATCATCGCTCCATACTTTCCTAAAAAGTCCTGTCCTAAAATACCGTGCGATTTACAAGGTAGCGTGTCAAATACATAAAACTTATGACTAAGAGACTGCCCGTGTATTGTCAACTGTAAACATACATATCCGATAGCCTGTACCTTTCCACCTATCCCATTTATTGTTATATTTTCTTTGTTAATTGGGATATCAAAATCTAAAACATGCTTATGTTTTATAGCCGAAATTGAAGCCCCGGTATCTATGAGCCAATTAAATGGGTGTCTGTTTTTATAAAATAACTCTATGTAATAACTACTATCGCTGGCTAAAATACTATACGTCATAGGCACGAAAAAAGTCATTTTCAGGTTGCGAACTCTGAGTGGGTGAACTCGAATGAGGCTGTGCCTCATTAGTCACTGCTGTCCGAATTTGTCCTCTGAACGGTCTCCGACCTCTAGAATAATTATTAAAAATTCTACCTCGTAACTGCGCTCTGCCCCCATGCGCACCCCGTTGCTGCGACTGAGGCTGCTGAGACCATTGTCTGGTGCTGGTATGCGGCTGACGCCACTTGCTGTTAGGGTTGCCTCGCCAACGACCAGTGTTGTACGCACCTCTAGGAGTATTCTGCAGAGTAGGCGGCCTGGAATTGTTTTTATAGAAACTATTATTATTATGTCTTAGTATTAACACTTCAGCTGTTGCACTTGAACCTGAAACGTCCTCATCGATTGCGGCTTGAATCGCATCTTTTAAATTTTCAAATCTCTGAGCCGTAATAATCGTGCCAATCCTACGATTTCTCAATCCGTCGCTAAATTGCCGTATTGCCTGTTTCTCATTTATGGATTTTAAAATATTAAATTTCTCAACATTTCCTTCAGATTGAGAAATTGTAAGATCAACAAATAATTCGGATAAGGTTTTTCCGAATACATCGATAGACATATCATTTTGCTTGCAATTTAAAAATTGTTTTTGCAAAGCACTCGTAGATTTCTTTGGTAATAGTAACATTTTCATATCATTTAAAAGATTAGGCACAGTATCGTATTTTGTTGCTAATTTTAGCTTAGCAGACTGCGACAGTCTACTTTTCACAACAAAAGAAATTAAATATGTCTGTGACTCAGCATTGAGAACCGAACTGTAGTACTCTATGCCATCGATAAGTTGTCGTAAATTGGAAAGTTCGTCATTCATAACTGGCAATAAGCTCAAAGCTACCTTCAGGTCAAATTTATCCATTGTTGAAAAACTACTAGAACTCTCTGAAACTTGACACAACTCAATAATTTCCTCAAACAAATTCGTAATATCCTCACAATATTTTTCAAAAAGAATAAGCTCGTCCTCGCCTAAGCTTTCCTTATCAATACTGTCTATATAGTTATTATATTGCGCAATAACAAATTTAGCTTCGTTCAACTTTGTCTGCAATATTTTACCTTGTCGCCTAGCAGGTCCTATTTTAATCAAATATTGTCTTACAACTAATAAATCATCATATAATTTCTTTAAAAACGTTGCCATATAGTTTAAAAATAGTTACGTATGCATAATAAAATATTAACATACCTGTATAAGCTTGGAACGCCAGATCCTCAGCGACATAACACGAACTGTAATATTTTTAATACACGAGTACACATATTTAGGTTCACTAAGTTATTATTTTTAATTATTATTATTTATCTATTTATTATATTTTTATATGAAATTCAATACCTATTTGATTACCTACATATTTTTATATAGATTTTTTTTTAATAATAATAGCATTGATTATAATATATGTATAGGTAAATAGAGCTACAGTCCACTAAATAATGTCCATAAACTTTGCCCAAATTCCGATGTACGCGAAAAAGAAATGCGCATATTTATGTGACCGCACTTCACTTCACACGACACCTTTTTTATACGCTTATAGACAATTTTAATTTACACTTTAGTATCGTCTATCTTCAAATCGGGGTAAACCTGGCGCCGTCGAAAGGAAGGCCGACGCACCCTGCTGCCACTCGCATTCAGCTCACACTCCTGCCGTATCCAACGCAGATGACATTTCCGGTACATCCGGAATACTCCATACAGGACCCCCAAAATCAGGCAAAGTACAATGATGCATAACAGGATGCTTGATGTTTTCATGTGGAATCGAAACTCCTCAATTGGCGCACCATTCGTGCCCCCTGCTGCGTTTTGCGCTATCACGATGTTTTCCTCTTTAGACTGCTGTTTCCCCATTTTCGAAGCACACTTTTAGCACAATACCGTCGATGTCAGAAATTTTGTTACGACTCATTTTATTATTTGATGATTGCATTGTCCCGAGAACACGATGTTTATAATTCACGGCCCATATACGTAAAATCGGTCGGCGGCGACCGGTGTCAGAATACTCGCGCGCGTGAATCTACTTTTGGCAGGGTCGCCATGTAAAGTGGTGCCCTGAGAGAGAAATGAAAGCCAAGACTGCTGAGTAAATACTGACTATATTTCCAATAAATCATCCATTAAATAAGTATAAAACTAGGTTACATAATGTATACAGATAATAAGTATGTTTAGTTAACACATCTACTCAATACATCTCACATGTCCAGAGGCTGTTACGAGTAACGACTAACAAGGCTGTTGCTAATGGACCAGAAGATTTTAGTAATCCCTTACAGTTACGGAATAAAAAATAAGCTAAGGTCGGTAGCTTTCCCGCTAAACCAGTTCACGGCAGTTTTATCCGACTTTATGCGGATATTCGTCCATACGACGGGCGGCGTTCAGATGGGTTCACAATGAGGGAATAAATTAGCCAAGTGCGCATTGCAACGTCGATCGCACGCGATCCTGACGACTCAATAACGTGTGGTCAGGGTATGAGAGAGAGCCTATATTAGGTTGGTGTACGATCTAAAAATATATTTGAATATCATCTGTATATCTTTAATACTATAGCTAGTCGATTAGATTAAGAAACTCTCACTTTTTCAGAAATTCTGACTTTGAACTGAAGGGTGCCAGGAGTTAAGGCACTTTATATTAGTTAAAACTGCATCACCAAAAAGTGGCAAAGATATTATTCTAAAGCAGGAAATAATAATCATAGGTAGGTCGAATAAACAAAAACGAAAGCAAATTCGTAAAATTGGTAATATAATTATAAATACATCCAGCGCATCTAGGTAAATAATATTTAAAAAATAAGAATAATACATATTAAATAATTAAATAAATCTATCGCAAGGAATATCCATACGACGTCTCGTCCAGATACACTGGGATCGCGGAGAATCTCCTGCGGTTCAATCTCCTTTTCACCTTCTTGTCTTCTGGGAGGAAGTTCCAGATGATCAGGTCTTCGTCTATAGTTGCTGTTGCTGCGTTAAAAAGAACAGAGCCAGATAGACGAGTAACCTCTCATACCTTGGACAATTTTGAATGGAGTCATACTCACTTTGAAAATTGGGATGAAAATTAACATTAATTTAACTTTTTTCTTACTCCAAATGATCTACTTGTTTTTTTTTTACAGTCAGTGTTTAAGATATAAAAACAAAACTTATTATTTGAAGATCTTACCAAGTTTAGTTCCATCAGGATTGAAGACCATAGTCCGTACCCTGTCAAGCCAGTTCCGACCTTCGCCCCAGCGATCCACCACGGTCTTCGGATCACTCATCACCACGAGCTGTGAGCTGTTGGCAACATTGTTGGGTGCTTGTTCTGAAACAATACTAACGTTCATAAGATACAGTGCCATTGTTCATTGGACCAATCTCTCGTTTTTCTGTTCTATTTCCTACTAATAACAATCTTTATTGTTTTCGTTAAAGACTTTGAAAATTATTATTTGCTCATATCATGCGTTAACCAGATCTGATGAAAAAAGGCCTTAAAGTAATGATTTTAAAAAACACACCAACCCATTGAAGTATTATCACTAGAGTATAGAACCGACACCGCGAACACAATATGTCCCAATGAAATGGCGTTAATGGGCATCTTCAATGGATTCGTTCGATTTTGAAAGGAGAACGGGGGCTCGATTTTGAAAATGGAGCCTCCCGGCGAGACCACACATTTTGTTCGAGATGTCTGTTCTATGACATTATACTTCAATGCACCAACCTGTGTTCCATAAGCTCAGCACCAGTTCGCCGGTTCGGTGGCTGAACAGCATAGCGTCGATGCTGTAGGGATGACCGATGTCGCTGTCCCGTGACTTGCAGGACGGCGCATCCCACAGCGATATCTGTGCATCATTGGTCTTGGACACTGAACCCACGCCTAGCAATGCGCTCCGCCAAGGATGCCATGTGAGGGTCTGTTATATTACGAAATAAGGCTAAGTGCAAGTTGGCTTCTGAATCTTGATCTTAGAAATGTGGCTTGTTTGGCGAACAGGAAAACCTACAAGTTTATGGTCTTAAAAAAGGGCAAAAATAAATAAAATTTGAAAATAACTATCAATACATAATTAACATAGAGAACCCTCTCCAAGCAAATATAACTCGAACTTGTCAATTTTTACTACGATGGCTCACTTGCGCGGCGTTTGAGAACTGCGAGCTTCAATAACGAGCAATAACGAGAAAAACTGCAATTGTGTGTCGATCATAGCAGTGATGATGTCCATGTGTCCGAGATATACATACATGCCTAAATAAAGATCCATCCTTAATTACAGTCGTCCTTTATACGTTAATTCAATATATTATAAATACAAAATGTTCTGCCAGCTTCTAGTTGCGCCTAGCGTGGTGTTAGTTCAGAATGATAAGTTCCTGATTTTAAGTGCACCAAGATTCCACATCTCCACCAAGATTCCCTATACAGGCAGCCATACACAAATAAAACAGCACAAATTTCTACGACCCTGGTCAAATATTTATCTACTACATAACTAACGAACTAGGTTACAGCCGCATTGTGAAAAAATATACTATTTACCTTTACGATCCAACTTTCAGAGTACATGTGGGAAATCATTTCTAGGGTGGGCCAAGACATGAGGACGATACGATGTGACTTCACGGGGGTAACGGCAACATATCTTGAATCTGGGGACACTCGCACTGCAAGAATTGGTCCCTTCCATTCCCTCCAATTTATGAGTTGAAGGTTGCGCGTGCAAGACATAACTATACCCCAAGAGCATCCTCTGCAATTATAAGAAACAAAAATAAATATGAGCTTAAATTGAGGCTTATGGAATGAGCAAACAAATATGTGGCATTGTAGAGAGTTTCCTGTCATGGTTGTCTTAACTTTGAGAACATCATTCATCATGTTGTTTAAAAGTAAAGCAAAGCAACAATCTATAATTGACCCACTGCTGGGCTTGGGGTCTCCTCTCACTTTGTGAGGGGTATAGACCATAGTCTACCATGCTGGCCAAGTACGGATTGGTAGACTTCACACACTTTTCAGAACTTTATGGAGAACTCTCAAATGTGCAGGTTTCCTCACGATGTTTTCCTTCACCGAAGCAAGTGACATAATATTTGAAAATTAAAGGTGCGTGCTACTATTCGAACTCATCCCCTTGCGTTCGGGAGACCAACGTTCTAACCACTAGGCTATCACTGCTTGCGTCATGTTGCTTATATTTATCTCAAATTGTCATACTAACGTTACGAGAGAGTTTCCAGTAGGGCTCCAGTCAAGAGCCGTGATGGAGCACACTTGGTTGTCGACTTCCAAACACATGCAGACCCTAGCGCTGACTTGTTTGTTTAGCATGTTGTTATGAACTTCCACAGACCGATTGTCTGTTCCTAGCTGTAAACGGGAAATAAGGAACGGTAAAAAATAATAGCTTAAAGCTTCAATCTTTACAATGTATAAAACACGGAGAATCATCGACATTTTACTATTCAAGAAAGCTTTATTTCTAGTGATAGGTGTGACTCACGAAAGCTGGTCCTTGAAATCCTAGAAAATTGATCATGTCATGGAAAGGCCAATAGTCAATTGGTCAAATAGTCTAACAAAACACCTTTAATTATCTGGCCTATAACAATAGTTGATGTGAAGTAGAGGCAGCAACTGCATAGTCTCACGTCACATTACGTGGTCGGCATAAAATGCAACTAAGTGACATTAAATTTATGATTACGTCTTAGTAATTTCCTCTACTCATCGGCATTAATGACAATGGTAACAATGTAGTAAATAAATAGGTAATGCTAGGTAATGCTTAACGATCAGGCGTTAGCCATAGAAAACAAGAAGGAATGTATTCAGTAAGTCAAATTAGTTTTTGTTAATGAAGTTATCCTTAATTGTTTAATAAGGTCATTGAAATTATGAAAGTTTATACACAGATGCAGAAAACCTGAAGTTTCTTTGCAGGAGAGTTTCCTAGACAGATTTGTGCGGTATTTTTTTTGGTTGTTGACTTGGGTTTATTCATACAACTCGAATCGTACCAGTCCACTTGCAATATAAAAAATTGTAGTATAAGGAGTCATGCTGTTATTGCGTAAATTGCGTGCTATTGTTATTAAGTAGACAAAAGAATAATTAAGATAATATAATAATGGCCTATGAGGTCTTTCAGGCGGTTAAGGACACATTATTATTAGATTTTATGGAGAGAATTTACTTACTGCAAGTAATTCTCCTCTAGGGTCAAATTTGCAGCACTGAATCTGCTCCTGGGCCAGGCCCTGGCTGATGATGCTCTGGCTCCACCAGCTCCATTTGTGATATTTCCTTCCCAGTGCCGCTACCAGAATGTCGTCACTACTCCAATCAAGTAGCTCTGGAACTAATGCTTTTAGTTTTAAGTAGACCTAAAGAGATTATTTACTTATAATAATCAGAACCACGTAAGGAATAAAAGAGAGGAAGAAAGAAAGAAAACAAAAGGGAAAGAAAGAAAGGAAAATGTATAAAATATAGAAAAATAAACAGAAAATTGAGCCAACTTTCAAGCAATTTCTTAATAGACAGTTTGTGTTAGCCCTTCCTTGTTTTATAACTTTACGAGAATGTGGCAATGAGCGCTGACTGATATTCCATACGATACATTTCCACAGTTAATAGATAAATTATGTTAATAAATTACGAGTATGTATACCTAATAATTCTTATACTTATAAGAAATTTACACATAAGCAGCTTAACTTACAAGCAGCGTCACTATAGTTTGGTAAGTCCAGAATGCTGTCGGCAGTGGACAAATAATTCCTGATCCTGGGCAGACATGGCCAGGCCTTTACGCGCTCCTGACCCGACTCGTGCTCTCCTTGACTACCCAATGGCTTCAGTCCAAACGCCAAGTCTAAGTAGCTCGCGTATTTCTTCTTCTGTTGATATTTTGTAACCTGGAATTTAATATAGGTATTTTAGTTGCATTTTCACTTGGTAACATATCACTTTTCTATTCAACATAATGTATGTACGACTTTCTTTCTTTTCGTTTTTCTATTCTTCTAATCGAAGAAAATAATATCTATGTCACTTCTAAAACGCATCTAATATCAATAAAGGAGTCTATTTGATGTCGTTGCCACTATATTAGTGTCCATTAGAAGATTACTAACAAAATTAGCACTCGATTGCCCCATTTTTTTAATACTTTGACAAGTTTTTATTACTCTTTAAATTATTTAGCATGGTACGAAATCCTAAAACACTACACATCAAAAAACGTAAGAAAATTGAGTACTTATAAAACTTTCATTGGAAATCATGAAAAATGGCACACAAAACTGGCTGGAAACCGTAACCGATATAAAGCGTGTCACCGTATACTAAATAAAAACCAACAAACCCAGATATCAACATCTCTCTGGTCGCAGCTCAGCCTCGAGCGGCGCCTGCGCAGGTCCGAGATGACGTC
Source organism: Thymelicus lineola (assembly GCA_963932265.1). NCBI lineage: Eukaryota > Metazoa > Arthropoda > Insecta > Lepidoptera > Hesperiidae > Thymelicus > Thymelicus lineola. Next base: position 2,929,162 of record OZ010691.1, read on the forward strand.
ACGGTGTGCCACGAAACGGTCCACTCGCGCTCCTTGGCTGGTTGGCTGGAATTTTATTTATTTATTTATCGTTATTAATCTTGGCCCCTCTCTGGACTTAATATAATTTGCAGAGAGAGATAGACAAAAATATCCAACAAAAATGTAATAATACCAAAGCTCAAAAAAAAACATGCAGGTACTTAAGTGTAGTACATAAAATTTTATTTAAGACAACAACAAAACCGAATATAAGGCACTTTACGAAGTATGAAGGCGTTAATAATTTCGTCATTACCCGTCGTATTCACGCAAAAGTACATTCTGCGCCTGGCATCGATTATATTACTCGTATATTTACGTCGCGCTGCGACGTCCCGTCAGTATAATGGATCGATTACGGTTGACAGAAGCCGCAGGGTTATGCGCTTCACATCTGAGTTACGATGCCAGTGACGAAGTAAATTATCCAGTGATAAATTTGACCTACATACATAATATGAATCATCTCTGCTAATCATACCTCTCAATTTATTTTATCGTAATCAAGTTATTAAAGCTATTAACACAAATATATTCAGCGCAACCTTAATTTCTTTGACGCCATTATTGTCAGAAGAGCACTTAGTAATGATGTACTAGTTCTACGAAGGGTTACTGAAATAGGCCTTATATCATTTTTATAGTAGCTACGAACATTTGTTCGCATGCTAATTTTTAACGTGTCACGACGGTTGTAAATTGTTATGTCGCTGTAAACAGTAACAATATAAATAACTGGTAACCGCCCTCGTTCTTCGGAAAACCTATGCCTTACGAAATAAGATGGAACTTTTAGGGAACACTGCAGAGCAGACTATATTATAAAAATGAAATACAATTTATAGAAAAGGCAAATATTTCAGGTTTAAGCCAAACTAGCTTGTGCTCATGTCAAATTTAATTATGGCAGTTAAAAAGCGAAATTACATAAAAAAAAAGCAAAGCAACAACCCATAATTGTCCCACTGCTGGGCTCGGGGTCTCCTCTCACAATGTGAGGGGTACAGGCCATAGTCTACCACGCTGGCCAAGTGCGGATTGGTAGACTTCACACACCTTTGAGAACATTATGGAGAACTCTCAGGTATGCAGGTTTCCTCACGATGTTTTCCTTCACCGAAGCAAGTGATAATTAACTTGTAATACGCACATAATATTTGAAAATTAGAGGTGCGTGCCAGGATTTGAACCCGGGCCCCCACGTTCGGGAGACCAACGTTCTAACCACTAGGCTATCACTGCTGTACATAACTATGTCATGGAAATTACATAACTATGTCTTTATTCCCTGCACATGGAAATTACAGTAAATTTGGTCTAAGCACTTGTCTAATAAGCAAAACTGTGTAATTTCAGATTTCTTGCTCCGAGGCTCGGTTAGTGGTGAAAATTAGTTTATTTGACTGTTTGTTACTTGTTGACAAAAAACTGCTGACCAGATGTGGATAAAATTTCTATACTAACAATAGTTTTTATCACGGAAAATGGATTTTTTTTGCCGGATAAAAGGTGGTGATAGTGATGAGCTTATTTTAAACGACTAGTATTTCATATTTCCGTAACGATGCAAAAATCTATCTATTAAATATGAACTAAAGGACAACAGGACCACAGTATGACATATGAATAAGATATTCATATGTCATCATATGTCACTTTTGCCATCATACGTCACACGCACGTTATCGTTAGTTCGCACGTTCAGTGGAAAAAAGGCAATAATGGAAATTGCAATTTTACAGGAGAGCAAAAAAACTGTTAAAATACCAGTAAGTAGTCAAAGGCATTTACATTACGATTTCTTGCACAAAACCGTCAAAATTAATGATAAAAATTTGAAAAAAATGGGCATATTATGTAGCTTTTGTCCCTCTTTCCAATCATATTAATAACTAAAATTCAACTTAGGACGTCTTATGCTTTTTTCCACTTAGGGTGCGAATTGTCACTAGCGTATTGCAAAACAAATGCGAATTCGACGACGTCGCTCCGTGGACAGATTTCGTACTTGCAAGCAGTACGCAAGCTGCAAGCAAGCGATAATCGACGATAGCGTGCATGTGACGTGCGTCTTCGTGGACAGAAGGCCTTTGTCACCGCTCGTGAGATAATCGTCGCCGTGTCGGCTGTCCGCCCGCAGCTATCGTCATCACATCACACCTTTTATTTTCTGGTTGCCAGTGTCCAGTCGCTAATTTTGATACATTAACCTGTAACTGTTTTTAATTGCTCTGTGCCATGTATAAAGACATTAAAGACATTAATGTGCCACCTGAAGTCTATCTCACTCATAATCTACTAGCTGTCTGTTCACGGACTTACTAGTACCTTTATTCAGTTTTTACTTACTCAGTAATGAAGTTGTCGCGTGTCTTTCGCTGCAAAATATTTTTTGACTCTTTGTCACGTCTTCAGTCACAGGTGTGTTGGAAGAAGTTAGAGATAATTTAAAGATGTACCTAATATTTTTTTACGGAAATAGCTAACAAACGAGCGTACGATCCCCCTGATTTTAAGTGGCCATCGTCGCCCATGGACATCAGCGACACCAAAGGCATCACTGATGCGATGCCGGCCTAAAAAGAGAGAAGAATTAGAGAGAGAGAACTGTCTCTCCAGCCCCCTGCCGGAACACAGATCGTTTAATTGAATTTACGGAATCGAATCTATGTATAACTTAGACCTAAATAAGCAGGCAATAATATATTTTATAAGAATATTCGTTTATTTTAAATATGCTAGTAGTTTCATAATAAGATTATTTAACTATTTTGCAAGATCTCGAACCCAATTAATTACTCGCAGTACAGTCGTACCGTGAACAGACGTCTTTATAAAACTGACCTTTAAAAGTAGACTTTAACAATAAGCAAGATAAGAAAAACAAATACAAACCCACTTCCTGGCTAGTTTTCTTACTTTGACTTGAGAAATAATTTATATTGTCCTTGAGAAGTAGATAATTATATGTGTTCTTTTTATAAATTCTTTTTAAAAATAGACGCTTACACACTTATACGTAATTTATGGTTTTTAACAGCCTATCCTCATCCCTGCGGCTTATGTCCATCCCAGGGGACAGTCTGGTATGATTGATTGGATAAGTTACATAACTTTTCATTTTATGATTGGCATATGAAGGCAGGTATTAAAAATTAACTAAACACTATTCATCACATACATACACATCACATCATCATCGCACATCATTATTAAGCCTGAGGGCTTGAAACCGAAAAAGATTGCGAAGAACGAGGTAATGTTAGAAAGAACATGATGAATTGCCATGATAAAATTTGATAAAATATTACCTAAATCTATTGAAATATATATACCTATTTAGGTAGTAGTCTTTATGTCTTATTTATTATCTTCAATATAATATATTATAGTACATTATAAAACATGAGAGGTGTCAAGGGACACCCGGATGGAACGAAGTTCCTTTCGATTTAAGTATTGTTTTGTTGTACAGCGCCATCTCTGTAAAACGCTCTGTATCACTTCAAAAAAAGTGTCGTCATTCGTAAGAATCAAAAAGTGTCGTAATTTTCCGTCTAGCCCCCTTTCACAACGCGCGATAAGGAACTTCGTTCCAAAAAACAAAGTCTCTGTGTATATAAACACGGTAATCTTGAAATTGTTGCATATCCTTTCCTATTAATATTAAACAATAAATGTGAAAGTTTGTGAAGATGTTTGTATGTTTGGATATTTGGATGTTTGGATGTTTGTTCCTCAATCACGCCACAACTACTCAACCAATTTGGCTTAAATTTGGAACAGAAATAGCCTATATTAACCTGGATATTAGCCTGGATTAACACAAATACTACTTTTTATCCCGGAAAAGTTCACGGTTCCCACGGGATTTGTAAAAAATCGATATCGATGCGCGCGAAGCCACGGGCATGATCCAATATCTATTCGTAATATGGTTATATAAATCTAGACTAAAAAAATAAAATAAAAAGAATAAAAAAATTCGTTTCGAATCCACTCTACCGTGGGCGAAGCCGCGGGCAAAATAATGGAAGATTTATGTAAAGCCTGATATAAAGTAGTAACAAAATAAATGCTTCTAGATACATAGTTATAATGTGCCAAGTACCATCAAAATCTGTTTGTAAAAGCGATTTCACTTAATCTATTCTATATATATAATAAAATTGTAACTCGATAATGTCTGTACATTGAAGATATTTAAGAAAATTTGATATCAGGAGACTATATAGGAGCAATAGATTACAAATCTGTCATTTTTAAAAATCTTGTCTGTCTGTATGTTTGACACCGCATCACGCCAAAACCACTGGATAAAATTGAGTGCGGTTTTCACAGTTGTATTACTGGTAGTCTAACTTAAAATCTGGTGTATGTTTTATCATGATACGTCGCTTACGAGCCGAGATATCAATAAATAGGACTTTTTGATACGCCACATAACAGCAAGAAATACTGAAAGTGCCCGATAGAGGGACATAAGAGACTATTTAGTATCGGAAATATACTTTATTTCTTCAAAAATATCAATGTGTACCAAATTTTTTTAATTTATGATTTTGCAGTTAATTAGTTCTGCTAATCAACAACAGATGTCAGTGTAGGTAACTAGGAGCCTTAATTAAAAAATGTAAGTAGGTCTGACAACGAGACTTAACCGTCAATAAATCTTTTATTAAATTAATGTGTATCAATACATATTTATGATATTTAAAACATTGGGGTTTTAGGTAAATTAGTTACCCTACTCAATCAATGACACATAACTAATATTATAATATATTTTGCTATTGGATTCCTGTATTAAATTCGCTGTATGATGGTGTGGGTCCGAGTTAGCGATAATAATATGAAAAAAAAAATAGGAAAATTATCAAATAATGTTTTTTTTTGTAAATAAATAAAAATCTTAAATTTTGCTAAGGAATTACAATTTAGATTTCTTTATTGCATTGGAGGAAAAGGCACATAGAATGTAGAATAAAATATTTATGAATAATCATCTACTGCTGTCATCTACTGGTCAATGCGTACCAAGCCGGCCCGCATAGGCTAATAATGACCGGACGTAAGTGCAATACAAATAACTAAATTACTTTTCAATTTGCGTATAACCACTTTTTTTTACACAAATAAGTTAATGCTTGACCAGAATCCCACCTCATGGTAAGTGGAGATGTGGTCCAAGGTGGTGAGCATATTAACTTAGTAAAATACTATTCACTCTTTTCTTGAAGACATAATAGGCGTGCGCGAACGTCGTCACAGGCAAGTTATTCCAGTCCTTGGCGGTGCGTATAACGAATGATGAGGCAAACCGCGTCATCCGTACCGGCAGGATGTTCACGACAAAAAGATGCAGAATACTCGCCGTGCATCGTGTCGTTCGATGGAGAAACGGAGATGGGGGAATTATTTCAAACAATTCCTCTGCACATTCTCTCAAATGTGCCCTGTAGAAGACCGAGAGGCTGGCTACTCCGCGCCTGTGCAGATTGGTCTTAACCAAATCTGGGTTACCAATTGCAGAACTTTGGCTGCGCCTGCCCAAATGTGCGAACAGTATTTTACGCACGGCCGAACATGAGCTTTGTACAAGGTAAAGAGTTGCCTCGGTGTGAAGTACCGCCACACCTTTGCAAGGACACCAAGTTTCCTTGCAGCAGCCTTAGCCTTGATGTCAATGAACCGCTCAAAGTTGTTTCTAGGATATGTCTACTCCTAACAAATGAAGGCAGTCGTTATAATCCAAGGACACATTCCGAAAAGTAGGAGCCTAGATGTGAGGTCCTAATGGCGGTAAATAGTCACGTCTGCGTTTTAGTGGCGTTGTATCTCACAAGATTGCATGACTTCAACCCACTCGGACGCAGCCCGAAGTTTGAGATTCATACGAGCCACCATGGCCTCTCAGACTGAATTTCGTCCCGACTGGCTCTGGAATTTGGTAGGTATCTCTCTACCACTGTATACCTGTCTGCGTACCTATAGACGCATAAAAGCAGACGAGCCACTTGATGAAATTTTCATCGCCCTCCATGGATTACTAAACTTAAAGCGTCTTCCGTGATCAGACTAAAGGCATCACCCATGCGTTGTCATCCAATAAAGAAAACAAGAATGAAAAAATAATAAATTATGGAGATGATTCCATTCTATAATTTTTTGAGAGAGTTGTTTATGATCTAGAAGAGCTTAGAATTAAGATGTATCGAGCTATATACATAAATAGCAGTTAAAATAAACTAATCTTAATAATGCTAATGCTGCAGGCATCATCATCATCGTCTCATCCAGAATCAGCAGTGAGTAAACAATGAGTTCCTTCTAAAACGTTTTATAGGTACAATATTAGTTTTATAGATATGGCATTTCATACATATACGTACAGATACTTAGACGAAAAGCTCGGCCTTGCGTAATTGGAAATTACACTTAAAAATTCCAAGTCATTCAGGAGAGGAATAAACCCAGGAGAACTAGAGTCTCCCGGAGAGGCGGGCCCTGCTGTCGGGTAGGAGATCCTTTCAGTACCGTAAATCTAGCTGGTACCGCAGTTGCGAAACTCCCCAGACAGTCAGGGGTGCTCTTTTCACTCTTCCTGCAGAAGCGTTTAGCTCTCAGACAGTCAAATGTGGAGGGGCAAGACGTCCCTGAGTGACTCGTGTAGCCCGTGGTCGGTGCGATCTTAGAATAGAAAATAAATGTGTATGGCCGTGCCTTGGGTTGTGTTGGATACTAAATATGTAAATCTTGAATTGATGGAAATAATAGAACCGTTTTTAGAAATAGTTTAAGTTGTTGATATTGACATTACAAAACCAGTGCATTGACCAATTCAGGGTCTGGTGGTGTATTTTAGAGGCAGAATACATATGTAACTCTAGAATGATGTCAGAGATGGATCTGCTTCTTCAGATCAAGGCTATTATTTAGTTTGGAAGGTGGACTTACAGGTTATAATTATTGTTTGGTCTGCTTTTACGTATGTGCTACTAGGTACATATAATTTTTATATAATTTTTTCAGGGTTTTGTTCCTCAAAAGAAAAAAATATAACCCTTATAGGATCACTTCATTGTCCGTCCGTCTGTCTGTTTGTTGACCCTATTTACTCAGGAATGCGTGGAATATCATTCCAAAAAAACTTAAATTTATTTGGTTAATTCATCGGTAGGTATGTCCATCTAACGGGAATGACAGTTTTACAGCGGCAATGTTAAGTTTGTTTCTAAATCATTTAATATGGCTCTTATGTTCGGTTCTGTAAGTTTGTACAAATCCCTCGATGCCGAAAAATTCGCATTCGGCCGGAATCTCTTTTAATTACTAATTATTCTCAAGTCCACGCAGACGAAGTCGCGGGTAAAAGCTAGTGAATTAATAAAAAAAAACTACAAATTAAGGAGTTGAAAAATATTAAGTAACTGTATATCGTATTGTTTAAAGTCACTGTATCAACATTGTACGCCTTGTGTCTAATCTATATTTGGCCCGTTATAAATTAGTCGTTACTTGAAAGTAGTTCTAGCCATTGTTATATCGGCTATTAAATGGCTAGACTTACGTTAACAGCACATCCCAGTTATCCCGACACCGCATTCCCTTAAGCTATGTTCACACCAGGGGGCTTTCATGATTGTTTTTCTCTATATCTTTCAGTTCATCTCACATCAAATGTAATATCCTGCTAATATTATAAACTAGCTGTTGCCCGCAGCTTTGCATACGGAAATTATGTTTTAACTTATTCAAACTTTTATCCTGTTTTCCCGGGAAACCTTTTCATTTTCCGGGATGAAAAGTTGTCTAAGATATGACCCAGGGTATCAGAAACAACTTTACCAATTTTGATCGAAATGTATGTGATGCCCGGACAGACAAACAGACACTTTGAGTTTTATTATAGTATAGATGTGAAAGTTTGTGAGGATCTTTGTTACTCCTTTTTACACACAAACGATTGAACGGTTTTTATGAAATTTAGCACACATATAGATCATGATCTGACATAGGAAATAAGGTACTTATTGTCAAAGTCAAAATAATTTATTCATATAGGTCTCACTGATACATTTATGCACGTCATATTTTGGCTTTGCGGAAAGGTGTTTTGTCATGGAGGAGACGAAAAGCCTAAAGAAACTCCTCAGCACATCTTTAAAAAAATATTATAAAAAAAGATAATAATACAAAAGTATTTACTATTCTGAGCGGAACTGGTTGCAGAGCTGGTCATTTCCATGCGTCTTTATCCCGGAAAACGCAAGCAAAGCCACGGACAGAGCATATTTTTATTATGCAAAATCTTATTGGCATGCGATGCTGTCAGTGTGGGCTTTAGCACTACCAGCGCCCTAGGCGAGATTTCTACGGCGCCCCCTATCTGCCATTAAAATCATACGAAATTGACTCACACGAAAATAGTAAAAATGTAAATCCATGCCAAGATACAGCTTTCCAGCACTAAGTGTCTTGACACTATGCGGACAGACGGGCACGAAGAAACCCTTATAGGTTCCGTTAAGGCGTCAGGCGTCCTGCGGCGCCCCTTCAAACCTGGCACCTTGGGCGGTCAAAAAATACATACTATTATGTATTTTCAAAATGTTACGTGTAAAAGGGTCGTTATACTAGTAAATACGTATACCTACTCGTAGATATAAAAAATCAAAAGCTCAGAAAAGAATAGAGACTGAAGTACCTACGTTCTTTAACATCGCTTATTTTCACATAAATACCATAATTTAATACAACCATAATAGACCCAGTTTTGGTTTGTGGTTGTAAAATGAGTCACCACATCGCACCAATAAGTTATCGATAAATATGATAATGAATAATAAGGATCTTCAAAACCCTTTAATTTGACTTAATGTATAACATTCAGAAACAGCTATTTACCTGGCAAAATTCAGAGGTGCTCATATTTTTCTATATAGTGTTTAGGCCCGTATATAACGATTAGTTAGTTAATCTACAAACAAATAGGTATTTGGCATTGAAGCATAATGTCATAGAACAGACATCTCGAACAAAATATGTGTCCTCCCGGGGTTCTATTTTCAAAATTGAGCCCCCGTTCTCCTTTCAAAATCGAACAAATCCATTGAAGATTGAAGCCCATTGGCGCCAATTCATTGGGACACATTGCGTTCGCGGTGTCGGTTCTATACGCTAGTAGGTAATAATACTTTAATGGTATTTGGTTCTTTACTCACAGTCTTCCTTCTGAAAGCTGTTCTGTTCATAGTTTTATTGATTTAACACGATAAGATAATATCACACGAACGCACGCAAAATTACACTGTTTATTTTGGATTACCCTCAGAAAAATAGTGACATTTGAAACCAGTGAAAGACAGATTAAAAACATTTTAGGTTAAGACATATCAATAAACGAGTATATCTGCAATGTATGATTGGATGCATATATGGATTAATAAAATAATATAAAGATTCACTAAGTTACTTATAATGTATAATACTTTTAGTATTTCACCACGTTTTAATTTCCATAGCATAAGAATGAATGAAGTAAATTGTTTATAAATGGAAAAAATGGTTGTCTGTAAAGTCGGTTTACGGACGGTAGTTTAACGTGACAACGTCATGATAAAACATTGATGAAGTAGTGCTCGAATATAATATTATCTCTGGAAATTAACTTATAATTAGAAACTTTTATCTTTATACTACAACGCCCATTTAGAACTCCTGAACTAAACTATCTTTATACTACAACGCCATCTAGAACTCCTGAACTAAACTATTTTTTCAGCAAGTTCATTTCTGACTTAATTGTGTATATAGTTTTGTTCATAGATGGATGAGTCATGATTTTTCATTACATTTTGTGGTAGGTAGATAAAACAGTGAATAAAAAACAAGAATTAACTAAAATTAGGATTGAAAATAAAATGTAGGTTTTCAAAAGTGATTCCAAATTGTTTCCTTCACGATTTGCAAGAGTAATTAACTACACTCAATTATTTTGTACATACAAACTACACCGCTTAACTATGTAGACGTAAACGCCGTAAGTGCCTACAATTAATAATAATAACAATTAAAATTAACTTGTTACTTGTTTTGACATTGCAAATGTATTCTGACGTTAAAAATAATACCCGACGCGGACGTCTCCAGACGTCTTTTCCACATCTTAATGATCGTAATTTATATTTTAAACGTGTTCGAGTTTTGACTTGATGTCATGGAAATGTGTAAAAATTACATACGAGGTGGCCATTCTACAAATGTCTGCGACGACTGCTGTTAACTATGGTAGAATGATATACATTATCCTGTAGCATTTATTTTGCTACTGAGCTGGTAACTTAATCGTCTGTGGAATTAAACAGACAGGTATCGAGACATTAAGACAGATCTATGATCCATCACCAATAGCAAAATATTTAATTGACTTCAGAGAGCTAACTCAGAATAATGATATAATAAATTAGGGGCCTACGTTTTTTTTGAGGTCGGTGTTGGATAGCAATGCTGCTGAATATAACATTGCATTTTTAAATTTTGTACCTAGAAGTGCATACTTTGTATGAACTTGAAAGTATAATAACTAGGTAGGCAGTTATGAATAAAAAATTAAGTTGAAGTTAATTTTGTGTAAATGAAATATAATGCTAATTTGCTACTGATGTAGTAATTAGGTAGGAATGTTAAGTAATCTACGTATTTTTTCCTTGTACATAATATGTGTCTACTTTCTATGTGTGGTAGTGTGTAACCGTGTATGGAGAAGTAGGTATATTGGATGTACTCGTACGTGTATCACGTGTAAATTCCTCGCCATAAGCAGACACCTTTCTAAATCACTGACGCGTTTAAGCGTGTCTCCCACCCCGCACCACCTCTTCAAAGCCCCTCCTCTTCATTGCTGCAACCATTAAACTAGAACCAACCTCCAATTAATTCGTTATAAAAACCGTAGGCATGGCCAGCCAAATAGCGCGAAGATTCCTTACTTTGTAAGTGGTAGTCAATTACACCTAAACGTCTGGAATTTTCAAAGAGAACACCCAGTTGTGGTATTTAGTACAAGTGTTACGAGTAACTTGAATGTATCGGTATTACGTTTCATTTAGATTTCTCGTTTTTTTTTCTTCAAAAAAAGGTGCAGTGCCATTAAGGCAATACTTAGTGGCCTATACCGTCCATTGACATTATCAAGACCGACAATATCCGACGCTAATGGAATTCTTATTGTTTAATGAATCAGTTTTTCTTTTCACAATATCGCTGCATGAACATTTGTAACTATTTTCCACGTTTTGCTATAATATCCCATCTTATTATTTTATATAAAAAAATTGCAAATGCAACAATTTGTTCACTTACAACATACATTTCCTATTTTTGTCTGTCAGTGCATTTATACGATCATCTTTTAAATATTACGAAACTCACTGTAACTATTGTAGGTATGTACTGTATACTATACTGTATATTCTATCATTTCTATCACTCCTTATGTACTTTCGTGATTATATAGATACTTGTACCTTATGTACTTTCGTTTACATGAAACAGGGGCTATAACTTTGTTAGCCTGATACTTTCCTCCGTGTTCGGTGACGCGCGTCGCTCCTCTCGGCCCTCCTACCGAGCTAAGAATTTATTTGAACGCAAGCACCTCCTACATTAATGAGGTAATAATGGACGACATTTCAAAACTGGCAGAGTAAGTACCTACTGAAATCTTCAAGCCTCTTGGCTCACTCTTAGTGAATAGGTTTTTACTAAGTTAGTGCGCTTTGCCACCCATAAATTTATTCCCGCTTACCATTAGGTGGTTTTGCATAGTTAAGCGTAAATTAGCTTATTTAGTATCTGTTAAAAAAAACTTAATTTAGAAAACCCCTGGGTGCATTAACTCAAGTGAATTAAGTCTATGGCACAGGGTACTATGGTAAGCTCAATGCATTCAAATACCTCCCCATCATCGTAATCCTGCATCATCATTTTGCAATAAATAAATCGCAATATATAAGGATGTAAATAATTTTTAATGTCCGTATCATATTTGCGTGATAACGTTAATTTACCCGTTAAGAATGTTATTACCCATTTGTGGCCAACAGTTAGTGTTTTAAAAGAGCCTTGTTTCATCGACACGTCATAGAATTTTCATCTGCGGCCTAAAGCGCTAGGCATTTGGGTTCAGCCGTTAACATTTACGTTACCGCAGATGTAGCAAGAGCATAATATTATGTAGGATTTGATATTGTTAATAAATATTAATTTTTGAATTTAAATATATATTGGAACGAAGTTCCTTATCGCGCGTTGTGAAAGGAGCTAGACGGAAAAAATTCTTACGACAGTTTTTGATTTTTACGAATGACGACACTTTTTTTGAAGTGATTCAGAGAGTTTTACAGAGATGGCGCTGTACAACTTTCTGAATCACGAGGGTGATTCGGAAAGTTGTATAGCGCCATATCTGTAAAACTTTCTGAATCACTTCAAAAAACAATACTTAAATCGAAAGGAACTTCGTTCCATCCGGGTGTCCCTTGACACCTCTCATGTTTTTTTTATATGTTTGCCTGGCTGTCAGTCTATCTGACCACTTACTATAAGGTGGCCAGTAGATCGGATATTTACATGAAAAAACGACTTTGCCAAGTTGTTGCCAATGCGTATTATTAGTGGACGTGTAAATTTTGTATAAGTACTTTACATATATGTAGTTACTTATTTCAAGATCAAGTAACTGCGTCGTGCGGGATTTGGGCTTCGATTCGGTATTTCTTTAGTATCCTGCGGCATCGGGAGGGGGTGGAGTTAGGGGGGGGAGGGGAGGGGTTGGGATAAGGACCCCCCCCCTTAAAGGGGCTAAGTGAGGAAACACATAGTTTTTGAGTTTTTTTTATTTTTATTTTGAGGTTAAATCTGTGAAAACTGCTAAATTTTTGTCTTAAACTAGTCTAAATTAATGTCAGGTGGTGGAGGAAAAAATAAAATTTCGACCTCCGTATGGGGAGACACACAAAACGCACCAATTTTATAAAAAAAAATTATAAATCATTATAATTACAAAGTTGCATTAAGCACTTTTAGGGAGAAGTTAGGGGTTTTCGATACACAAACAGGCTTCTAAACGTCTCCGGCGCTGCGGGAAGTGCAGCCCCTCCGCCCTCGCGTAACAAACTGCAGGCACTCCATACTCGCCTACGCAGCTTCGGCTTTTTGGTCGCCTGCGGCGACCAGCCTCAGCCGCTTCAGCTCACATGGTGCCTGCAGTTTGTTACAGCGGGCGGGGGCTGCTCTCCCTCCGCGCCTCCGGGGTTTACATTCACTCTAGGGGTAGGGCAGACTAGTACCACGTGGGGTCGGGGTTGACTAAGTCGGTTCTGTCACCAATTTTGAAAAAAAATATTAGAATGTAATAGAGTATGACATAAGCAGTAAAATTTATATATTACATATATTATATATAAAAAAACCTTTCTTATATTTCCTATTTCCAAATTTCATCTAGCTCGACCACCTTCCCCGGGCCACCAATCTTTCCAATTAACTCTTGTTTATAATAATAATAAATAATTATAATATACATATAATACAATAAAATATACCTAATAACATAAATTTTATAAATAAGTAACATAATTTGTGTTGTATTTTTTGGAAATAACCTCAAAAATTAAAATTAAGATTTTTCAAAAACGACGCATTACCTCACAAAAAGCAACTAGATTATGATTTGGGACATCACTGCCTATCAATTAAAGAGAAAATCACCCAGATACTGATGCCGCAGGATACCGATAAAGCCAACCCTTCGATTCTGATGTTGTTGCCGGTAATCTCAGTTCATATTTCTTCTTCGAGTTGCTTAGTATGGGGTGAGATATAGTGTTTGTCATTTTTATTTTAATTTATTTCTGTTTCTTCTTTCTTTCTTGGCCGGCAACGCATCAATGAATGCGACATCGGTCGAATCAGTGATGCGACTAATTTTTTTCCGAGGAACCTTTAGGAGTTGTTACTACCCATTAGCTTATCTAGAGGTTATGGAAATATAAATGATTGAAAATAGCTATTATTCATTAATCCCGCTTGTTATCTTTACGTAGCAGTCGTTTTAAACCAGGCCGTAGTGCGGTTGGGGTTAAACGAACGTAATTTTTGAGTTGGGATCACGGAAAGTATTATAAATCGTGTAGGAGTAACCCTGTTTATGTCACACGACAACGCTAAATGAGTGGTTTGTAGAAGTTGGATTAAGCAACCCATTTTTCACGATTCGTCAGGGGAAGAATATGGTTCAGTTAGAAGGCAGCTAATTATTAAAAAGTGATAGTAATACATTTTAAAAACTTCTAAACTAATTTCATTTAGGCGCAATTATCCATGTCGTATGTTTTTAAGAAATAACCTGTACTCGAGTAGAACAATCACTAAATGATACGTGGATTTAGCCTTCATTCATGTAGGTATATTTGAAACATCAGTGATACTGATGCGTTGCGAAAATCAGGCGCCGCTTGTTAACTAAGTCTTCCATGCGTTACCGCATCCACAATTAATTGTCGACTGTTTTCAGGTGTCAGGTGTGTGCGGTGCGGTGTGTAGTATGGCGTGTCGAAGTAACGCGACGTTGACTCCACCCTGCCCCCTCTCTGCTGGTCGAAGCACCTCCTCTTGTATGGACGCCGTACCGACGCGCTTGAGTAACCATCTTCGTTGGTTAGTTGATTGCGTGTTACATGATTTTAAACTTAACTCGTGGTGGAGTAAATACATTTTACTATCAAACGGGTACTTATGGCATGGCTCACGGCTAAACTGGCCGTGACCACGATCCATGCAGCTGCGTTGAAATATTGACGTAAATATATATATATATATCGTGAGTACCCGTATGATAGTAACATGATTGCGTGTTCTTTTTGAACATCGTGATCAAATTAAAGACAATGTTGTCTGACTATTCTAAATTTTGTCATAAATAATTACATATATTCTTTGTATGTTGTAGATCTATATTTTTATTTATAGTTTAGTAAATGTTAGCAACCGTAAAACTTACGTGCATGTGAATGTATTTTGCTTGTGTGTGAAGTTATTATGTTGTTTGGATGGATGATTGATAAATGAAACAATCATTAATTACCGCATTGTACTTAGATAGAAACCGAATAAACACTGAGAATAGTAGAAATTAAGTGCCAATTAGAACCTTTGAATTTTGAACTGAAATAATTGCAGGCAATAAATATTTTAAATGCGACATGGTACTATGGACTTTCACGTCCGTCGATGACAATTTGGTTTGACAATTACTTTCAGTTAAATGAAAGTTCCGATTAACATCAGTCATTATACCTTATTGACTTCAACCAATTAATGGCCCACTACTGGCCACGGGTCTCTCCTCTTGAGGAGCATGCTCTACCACGTTGCTCCAGTGCGGATTGGTGGAGGGGTTAGTGGCTAACCCGAGTGTCGGAAGTTTTCAAACCGTCCGAGGGGCTCCGACATGGCTTAACGACTGTCATCTTATGATAACAACTGGGATCGACGGCTTTACGTGCCCCCCGAAGCACGAAAACGCTCAAGAATTTTTTGCCAGTAGCGGTCACCCATCCAACTACCGACCGCGCCCGCTGTTGCTTGACTTTGTCGATCACTTAGCATCGACGCAAGTCACCGGGCTATGAGCGGTTCAGTATACCTTATAAGTTGATAATATCTCCTAGCGCCCCGTCTCTTCAAGCGGGGTCGCTTCAGACGAAGGTTTTAAGGTCGTAGGATTAAAACCATTGAGGCAGTGTTTAAAAAAAAAAGGATTAGCTAATTAAGATTTGTTGACGTAGGTATTAGACATTAAAAATAAAATAAAATACACTGATTACAGAAATAGTCCCTAGCCTAAGCTGACATGGTTTATCAATGAAAATATCATAAGTTAAAGTAGTATATTATAATAATGAATCTTCCCAACCGGTAAATTAATTTGGACACAGTGGCTTGACAGTTTGAAATTTAAATTCTATTTTGACTTGTCTTACAAGTTTTCGCGTTTAAAAATAAATGATATTCGAATAAAATTAAAAATCATATTCCTAGAAATATTTAAAGAGGAATTTCGCGGTCGTGTTCTTATGCCTGTCTTATCTTTGTATCTTACTCATAATGAGATATTCAGACTGCAAGTTTAATTACAGTCATCATTAATTAGATGTCGTTTGACAAATACCACAATTAATAAGGCTCAAAACGCACGTGTCAGATCACATGTTGCAGTCGACATACAAAATCTGGCCTAATGAGAAGTACCTGAACATTCACTAAAACAATGGTATTTCATTTTTTTCTACCTCACATCTTATCTGCATCTATCTACATTGTGTACATATATAATATTTTATATGTATGTATGTCTAAAATTTCATGTCCAATTTAGCTAACAGACAATGAATAAGTAACTTTAAAGGAGATAATTTTGCAACGCAAAAACCTTTGTTTTAAAGATATAATATGCAGGTGTCAGTGCCCATCCATTTAATTATTTTAAATTATGACCTGTTTCATCGGTTACCGCTTGTTATCGTAGACATACTGAAAGTAAGAAATTTATGGGCTAATTACAAAGAAATCGGCCACACTAACAATTTATTGCTATCCATCTTCAGTGTATTTGAATTCAAACATTCTAACTTCATTACATGACAAAAACTACAAATATTTAGACGAATCGTGATGTGCCGTATTTCGCGATTCATCCGCGATAGATATGTGTCGGTTTATCGAATTCAAATCGCGCGGGTATCCCCTTCAGACCCTGATTTAGTTGCGTTTGGCACGCGACTTGCTGAGCCAATTAGACAACCGCACTGCCAGTTGCGATCCAATCTATAAATAATAATGAAATTGTAAAAGATCTGCGTGTAGTGTGTACATTTGGATATTTATCTAAAGTCGTTGTAACAGTACCGTACCGAAATTTTTTGATGTGCCTAACTTTTTTGTAACAACGTACTTTTAACAAAATTCTAAACTACTGGGCTTATTTTTTTCTTTATAGTTTTTTCGCAGTCGAGCTTTTGTTTCTTTTATTATAGTTATTTTTTACTTAAATCTTTGTTTGAGCAAATTGTTATTAATGATAACGCCGTGACGTTTAAAATTACACCTTTAAATGTCAAGCAAATCAACATCAATCAATTTCGTTCTCTAGGCATTCCTGAGAATTCCTCGCGAAACGGTGATATTTAATTGTATAATTTAACAAAAAGCAAGTCATAAATTTCTTTTTTAATTTTGTGTTATAAAGTTAACAACAGTAAGTACTAATTAGAAGTGTATAACAAGAACAACAAATAGGTGTTGACCATTTGAACACTAAGTTACTGACCTAATCCACATTCCTTTACTTAACCTTTTGCTTCTGTTTGAACTTTGAAGCATATTAGAGGACGGTAAGTCGTGTAGTGGTGAATCCTGTTAAATAGTACTGAAATATTACAATGAGACTTGACTACCTGCTGTATAAATCGGAATTCTACTAATATTATAAATGAGAAAGTTAGTGAGGATATAATGTATGAATGTTTGTTACACTTTTGTGAAAAAAAAAAATTTTTAGAACTCAGTCTGGAATAAGATAGTTATAGGGTAATTGTCATGCCAACTGCAGCTGGGAATCGAGCTAAGGGCACCTAAGTTTACAATGGTCATTATCTAGACCATCCAGAATTTATTATTAATATAAATAATAATAATCATTTATTTCATACTGATCCATATTATGTTAGACGTTAGTACTACATATGCGTCTAACATTTGAGTGCTAGTAAACATAAAATCAGTTGCATTGTTAACGAACAATTTGGATACTTGAATAATGTTATCCTCAAGTGGAAGGGTTTCCTCATGACTAGAGCGTGTTCCACTTTGCTCCACCTTCTATGCAATTACAAATTACAGTGTAACACCGTATTCGTCAAGTAAGAAGCATCAAAACTGTGACATAACCCAATTAATTTTTCTTGTCTGTTCATTATAATATGTTCCGTTCCATTCCATATTCGCTTCCCTTTACACAACTTCATTTTCGATAGCAAGACAAGTCCAACAACTTTAATCAACATACGACATGACGAAGCGGGAAAGGGTATTTACCGTTAATGAGCTCTAGCCAATTTATAATAGGATATGATGATGGGTTATTAAAGATGGCTTTTACTTGTTTAACGATAATATATAATAGTTTTTTAATTTTTTTATGTGGTTAAGGTTCTACATATAGCTACCTGGCCTAGCTTCCTTTAATTGTAAAATGTTTAATTTTGCATACAGTGTATTCCTCTAAGGTCGATGTCGTTAGATGCCCCGACAAATGATTTATCAGGGCTCTTCTACATATTTGGAAATAAAAAAGCAATTGAGTAATTTTTACTTGAGTTTAAGAACCAAAGACTATTTAAATTTAAACATGGATGCTCATATAGGGTTTAATATTTTCATGGTATTTTCAGAGACTTAAAAAAATTAAGGCCAGGTTTTCCGCACTGCTTCAATCAATGCGAACGTTTACCACTTCTGTTTACCTCAAATAGAGTTTCATTCTCTGCCAGATAAATCGATAATTGACACTTCACTGAGGATAACAATGTCGTGTTGATGCCAGGATGCAGCCTTCAGCCTTTTGTGGGGATACCGTTTTGGGGTTGGACGTGCGCTAAGTGGTAACATTCCAAACACATCTGTGATTCAATACTGCCAGTGCCTATTACAAAGTTTGGTTTGGCAAATGTTTTGAGTTTTACGTTTATTTATATTCTAACGTTTTAATATTTTTATCTCATATTTTTAAATAAGTAATACTGGTGTTTATGTCGCAGGGAGATGGAAAATTGTTTGATTAGGTCCCCCATTAAGGGAAGTTGGGGGCTAATAAGCCCTTCGTTATTAAAAGTACACGCAACTTTAGCGTTAAGTCAGTTCAGTTAGTAAGATACCCTGTATACAATAAGAAAGGATCGAATAAACGCCAGGGACGTTTTGCAACAAAATATTGTTTATGTCCCTTTCGGGGTTTTCTGTGATGTCTCATTTGTGAACATCTATAGTTCCCGCATCATAAGAAGATTCATAGGTGGGTACGTCGATGTTCCATTTATTCGCTGATGGAAATTGTCCAAAATATGGAGAAGAAAAGGATATATGAATGGAAAATATAATGCAACTTTTTATAGAAGATTCTTTGAATATTTATAGCGATATACGAGTAACTATAAATTTATTTGATTCAGACTTATTAATAAAATATACTTATAAAAGTCATTTGCTTGTGAATTATGTTGCATACCCAAATTCGATGTAGGGTAACGTTACTCAAAAATTGCCATTTCGGTTTGTCGCGTGGCTACTTTTATTATGTTCTTTACTTGCTTTGTTTTTTAAATTGAAACAGGCTTCCGTTTTATTCATTATGTATATATGCATGTTAGGGATCAGAAAAAAAGAGCAAATTAAAAATAAGAAAATCCGGGAAATAACAAAATTAATTGACGTTATAAAAGTTATAAGATCCCTCAAGTGGAAGTGGGCTGGACATGTTTGTAGGATGGAAAATAGTCGATGGGCAAAAAGGGCAATGGAATGGATACCGAGGAATGAGATAAGAGGTAAAGGCCGACCAAAATTAAGATGCGAAGATGTTTTTAAAGATATAGCAGGGCCAGGGTGGATGGCAAAAGCTCGAAATAAAAAATTGTGGAGAGTCATGGGGGAGGCCTACGCCGAAGAGGCGACTACTACGTAAGGCGTAATATATAAATAAAGTAAAAAAAAAATTAAGAAAAAGATAGATTTACAAATTATAGTGAATAAATATAGAAGTGTTAATAAAGAATGAAAAAAAAATTGTTATTCTATGTAGTAACATTATGTAGTAGAAATAAAGGCTTATTTTATTTTATTTTTATTTTTTATTATAAATGCATGTTACTCAAACTTTCCTTTAAAATAATGTAGTAAGTTAAAAAAAATAATGTAACAAAACATTTGAAAATAGATTATGTTAATTTTAAATGTAGTCAGTAGGCATTACGTAACATACGCGATACGTTATAAACTTTTAATATTATAATATAAATGTAGAGTAAATACAGAATTCATTTATAAAATCGTTAAAAAAGCTATAAGTGAGATAAATGCGAATTAGCCTAGAAGTCGGTTATATCGAAAGTACCCGATGAGACGCTAGACCGCCGTGTGAACGAAAGACATCAACGCGACGGTTCCCAGCTGTTCATACAATACTATTTATACTCTGTTTACAAAATGTATGCCTCCACGTCTCATTTGAATGTTCCGCCACGGGCTCCAATAGCAAAAGTGCAGCCATATGCAAATTTTTACAACCAGGTTGTAAAAAACCACGTGCGGTTAAGAAGTTATTAAGCCTTATCAATAGTTGGTTGAGTAATGCCGTTTGAGTAAAACGCACTTATATTTATACGCCTAATTTATAAACCAAGTCAACGTACTGGCCGTAATTAAAAAAGTGTCTGAAACAAATTATCGAGGAACTTAGTAACACAGTGTAAGGACTTGTAGTAGTCCATCGCTTTTGATGTTTGAGGAAAAGCATATACTGCGCCTAATTTATAGGGTTGCCATACGATACAAAATAAATAATTTTACTGCAGAGGATGTGTTGAATTTTGCTATTTTAGCTTTTTCTAAAATATTTTAGTTTGTATAATGCGTCTCACTGCATCTATATAAACTCCTGCGTTGGCCAACTGTATAAAAAAGTTTGTTAGGCTGTGTATTAGGCCGTGGCAGTCAAACGACGTTATTCATCTTTACGCCATGTTAAATCGTATTGCGGAATTAATTAATATTAATCCCGTGTCTAAACCGATAACCCCGGACGCACACTAATGCACTTGTATTAAAAACGTGCACACTTGCTCACGCGCAGAAAAGGATTAGAGAAAAGATGTTTGAAATAGTTCTTCGGCTCCTCATTCGCTGCGCAGAACGCGCGAGGTGCGCGCGCGTTCGCCCTCACCAAATTAAAAAAACAATAATACGATACCAGTTCATTCACGGTCTGGAAGCTTGTCGGGTGCAACGACCTCGCATGCGGCCATCATTATTTTTTTTCGCGCGAACGTCCTTGCCAAACATGGCGAACAGCTGATGCACGAATTTCTGTATCTGTGGTCGTTAAAAAGTTAAGTGTGACAGATTAAGTAATTTATTTAAGTGATTTTTTAAATGTGCTGTGTGCGGAGTTTTTTTTAATTTGATTAGCTGTGATGTGTTGTGAGTGTGATAACCGCAATTGCGCCAACATTGGGTATGTGCTGATTTAAATATTTTCTTATTTATAAATAACATAGCTTTTTTATTGCATTAAATATTTTCTACTTAGGTACATAAATTATTGTTTTCATATTAAAATAGAATAAAATACGTAGACTAGGCAAAATACTTTTATAAGAGCGAGATACCGGTACGAATACAGATACAAAATTTAGCCTACCGTGAGAACCAAGTTCCGCACATGTAAAATTAGTGTAAAATAAAATGAAAATTATTTAAAATGCTCGTTTCTGTAAATGAATTAAATTATACAATTGATATAACTTATACACATAAACTTATGAAAAGTAAAGTATTTTTAATTTTAAATTGAACTCATTTATCGTATAAAATTTCTAACGGATTGAAAATAAATACCAGTAATGGTAGTTAGTAAATTTGATAAAAAATCTAAAAAATAAAAATAGTTTTCTGAAAAGTGACAATTACACAGTCTCTGTTCTAGTTGACCATTGACAAGATGTTTCAATATCTTCAATCAGCCAACGTATTTTAAAAAGCCGCCGGCGGAAAATCATAGGCGTTCCCGTCTAAACCTTTATTCAGAAAATAAAGAAAAACTATAAAATAATTTGTAAAGTATGAATATTTTATATAATATACATCACAATTGAAAAACTGTGCTAGTTTAACTGATCGGAAAGTCATCGCTGTAATTTTAGGGAAAGAATTAAATTACTGTTTAAGTTCATCGATGAAGATCAGCCCTTAAAGCTAAACTTTTATCTACGAACCTTAAAAGTTTACATTTCTACAGGGAGTTAAATTAAAATGAATGCGATTCCAAACACTGTCATTAACAAAAACGGAATTTTGTCAAAAATGTCAACACGTGCCCATGCGAAATGACGAAATTACGGAAGTTATTGGCATTTTAAACGTCATATTTCCAACTTGAATAGTCGCTTCCTGTGTAGGAGAATTAAAAGTTATAGAGACTAAATTAATTGAGGCAGTTACCGTGTCATAAAATATTACCTTACAACATTGAAGTATTATTACTAGCGTATAGAACCGACACCACGAACACCATGTATGTCCCAATGCATTGGCGCCACGTGGCTTTAATCTTCAATGGATTCGTTCGATTTTGAAAAGAGAACCGGGGCTCAATTTTGAAAATAGAACCTCCCGGGCGGGACACACATTTTGTTCGAGATGTTTATTCTATAACATTATACTTCAATGCATATATCCAATTTGAATAGTCGGTTCCTGTGTAGGAGAATTATAAGTTATAAGGACTAAATTAATTGAGGCAGTTACCGTGTCATAAATACCTTACAAACAAGTACATAAAAATATATTATTATTGTATTATTTATATGCCCTACGAGTAACACTAGAGAATACTATAAATTACTACTTATTTTACTTTTGAATACATTATTTTACTTATACCTAGTATCTCTTAATTCTTTTCGTGTCTGAGATTAAATTAACATCCAATGAGAGTTATTATTATAATAATTGTACAATAAGTATGAGCGAAGTTATTTTAAATACATACTTTTCTTATCATGCCCAGCTTCAAATTCAGAGATTTAACAATTGGGACTGACTGTGCGTACTTAGGTAGGTACACGCACGAAATTTTAAGAGAAACATTTATGATTTTCCTAACTCAGTAAAGCGTAAAAAAATTACTAAAGTCCCTTTGTAATACAAGGAAAGGAATTCCTCTCAGGCAAACAAAAAAGGTGTAAGTCACATTCAGTGACGTTTCACCGTACTCACACAAAGAAAATTTTTCATATAATCATGCTGATTACAAAAAAAAATCTTAAATATTGTTCATATCAGAAATATAATTAATATAGAAATATGATTTTTAATTTGAATTTAAACCGTTTTTGTTTATTAAAAAAAATACTTGAAGCCACTATTAATACAAAGGCTTAAACTTTTCCTAAGTACATAAGATTTCTAATGTAATTATAGTTAAACTAAAATTTAAAATCCCCGACAACTTTATTTAAACTAATCATAGCTAAGAAAACTTCGATGTTTCTGTTTGCCAAAGATCGGCTGGCAGAGAATGCTTCTAGCATTAAACCCATCTTTTGCAGCATTTTTTTAAAGGTATAATAAAGTTATAAATAAATAAATACTTAAATAATACTTAATCGAGAGTGTCGATTAAGTCACCTTTTAGACAAACAACTAGATCAAAATCGATTCACCCGTGGTAAGTTTATTCTTTTAAGTCACTTAAATCTCTCATCGTAGGTACTTATTTAGTTTTGGTTTGAGCTTAAATATTTTTCTGATAATGTCTTCTTGATGATTTGCAGGATGTATTTTTTCAGAAATTATTTTATTCCAATATTTTTAATTCCAATAGATGTCTTTGCAAATTTTCTTGTGAATGACAATTCAAACAATGGCATCTCATAGCCACGATATTTGTTTTTTAACGGACTTCAAAAAAAGGAGGAGGTTCTCAATTTGACTGTATTTTTTTTTATGTTTGTTACCTCAGAACTTTGGACTGGGTAAACCGATTTGGATGACTCTTTTTTTAATCGATATTTGGTGCTTGTCGTGTGGTCCCACATAAATTTGAACGAGATCTGATAATGGCATCTATGTCAAAATCATATTAGTCTTAAATTTGCATTAAGTATGTGCGCGATAAATGGACGAATAACACAATATCGCGCCAACCGATATCGATGATTCTTTTTTTAATCGAAAGCTAGTGCTTGTCATGTAGTCCCACATAAATTTGAGCAAATCTGACAATGGCATCCATGTCAAAAGTACAATGTACTTCATTTATTTTTTTGTTAAAATGTTAGATTATTATTAATTTCACTTAACTGAGAACACCTGGGTTATCAAGACGAACCTAACGATATCCTAATTATATAAATCCGTTCAGCAATTTGGAAGATATGACGTAATAAAGAATATTACATGTATACAAACATACATATATGATATGCGCGAAAAACATAACTCTTCCTGGCAGTCTTGAGCTCACAGATCTAGAACCTCTTTCGCCTGTATTAATAAACTATCTTGGTTCAAGAGCATGTTGCATTTTTTCATATGATTTGACATTATTTGAACATTTCAGACTAAATCTTGAAATCGCAGAGATCTTAAGATAGGGAACATATTTGAGTATTTTAAACGAATTATATGATTTTTCTTGGAGTTATATTGCCTTTGATGCGTTATAATATAAAGAATGTTAAAAATGTGAGAATGAACTTCGCACATTGAACCCGCGTATTTACATCAAAATATAATTATTTCTTTCTGTTTTTTAACCGACTTCAAAATAGGAGGAGGTATTCAATTCGACTGTTTTTTTATGTTTGTTACCTCAGAACTTTAGACTGAGTGAAACGATTTTGATGATTCTTTTTTTAATTGTAAGCCGATGCTTGTCACGTAATCTCACTTAAATTTTGGCGAGATTTGACAAACAGTTTTTGAGTTATACCTAATTTTGAAGTCAGTTATTTTTGTCAAGAATTATATATTTTCTTTTTGATGTCCATGGGCGACGGTGACTTACTATATGCTTTTTTGTTGGCTTATACTAAATATTACATAAAAATTCACTTTAACATGTGGCTGAAGCTATGCCTCCCTTCTAGTTCTCACTTCCGGGATTTCACTTAATCCACAATGATCGGATTGGTCGGAGCGGTGGTGGTGTTGATGTTGCTCTCTGTTCCCATATACCCTCCGCGATTATTGATACCTCGATATTGACTCAACCCGGCAGCGAAGATGACTAACTATCTCTTTGTTGAAGTCCTCTTTTCTAATAAAAAAGTACTCTTAGGAGTCTTTTATAGTCCTTCTATGCATGTCAATTATTTCTCCACTTTGGAAAAAATATTACAAAATCTTACCCTATTCTCATCCTATCTATTCTCATACTATACCTACTCAAGAGAGACTTCAACACTTGCCTTCTTAAAAATGATTCACGTTCGATTACTCTTAAATCAGTAGAAGAGGCAGCAAACTTGCATATACTTCTCCTATTTGCGATTCACATTTTCCTTAATTTTATTTGGTACCTTCTTGTTTCCTCTATAGACCATGTCGATAGACACGGTCAGTGTGCTGCCGACGCCTTTTCTTATCATGATTTAATCTTTCTTTCTTATAAACTAAAACCTCTCAAGGTCAAGTCAAGGATTTTATTTCAGCGTAACTTTGCTAGTATGGATGTTGAGGTATTCCGTAGCGATGCTGTGAAAATGAACTGGAGTCCAGTTCTCACTGCTAATACTGTTGATGAATAGGTAGTAATTTTTAATTCACTTTCAATACAACTTTTGGATGTACATGCCCCTGTTCATCCAGTAAAGTACGACAACTTCTAGCTTCCTGGTTGACGGAAGCTATTATAGCAATAATTAATAAGAAAAACACTGCCAAAGCGAGATATAAGTCAGATCCCATTAAAACTAACTTGCTCAAATACTGTTCTATCCAAAATCACTGCAATAATGTGTGTCAAGATACGTAACGATGCCATATTTATAAATCTGTCCAAGACCAACACCCGGATAGAGTTTGGACATTCTGGAGGTCATTAGGAGTTATGATCATTAATATACTTCATACTGTTGCTCCTATCATCACACATATCTTTACTTTCTTGGTATCATTATCCGTAATTCATTCCCAGCTACTTGGAAAGACGCCCAGATACTTGGAAAGATCCCACTCTCGAAGAAAAGCAATCCAAATTCTTGTTCTGATTTCCGACCAATTTCAATAATCTCGTTCCACTCCAAAGTATTTGAACGTCTTATTTATCAACAACTTAATAATTTTTTATGCTCACATAATCTATTAAATCCCTTCCAATCTAGTGTCCGTCAGTACGGACAGACCAGTGTCATAGTACGACTATTGCCTTACTTAAATTACTGAGGATATTCGGATAAAAATGGAAAAGAGTAACTGTGCTGACCTTGCTTGACTTCAGCAATGCATTTAATGATTTCGATTTCGATATTCTACATGCTACTCTACGTTCTCTTAACTTATCTCCGTGTGTTAATTGCTGGTTTAGAAGTTACTTGTATGGGCGCCGACAACGCATACAGGTCCGTGATGATCAATCATCTTGGTTGAAAGTTGTTGCTGGCGTACCACAAGGTGGCGTGTTGTCACCCCTTCTATTTTCTGCCTAGATTAATTAAATTAGTCTTAGATCTCCCTACCACCTTTATGCTGTTTATCTTAATATCTACTGCCATGTTACTATTGATGATCCGCCTAAAATAATTAATATTATAAACAATGACTTAGGTCGCATCACACAATGGTGCTTATTGTATGAACTTAAGATAAATCCTCAGAAAACCCAGGATGCCGTTATTGGAAGCTCAATGTTATTATCGAATCAATATCTTTTACAACGAGAAAGTTGAAAACCTAGGGATATAAATTTATATGTAGACAGTTATCTAACATGGGGTCCTCAAATCAACGAGGTCAGTAGAAAATTAATTTTAGCAATGAGTTTTCTTCGTAGTTTTCGTAACTTCCTACCAGTTGCGACCAAAACTGCGCTTGCTACATCTTTTTTCTTCCAATCCTTGACTATGCCTATGTTTCCTATCTAGATCTAACTGAGGAGCAACTAAACAAACTTGAGCGTCTCCAAAATATCTGTATATGATTCATATTTGGTGTTCGAAAATATGATCACATTTCTGAATTCCGGGCTAAGCTCAAGTAGCTTCCAATTCGTCTTCGCCAGAATAGTCATATTCTTTCTGCTTTATACTGCGTCCTATTTAGCCCAAGAACTCCTGACTACGTAGAATAAAAAAAAACGCTTTCAACATAAATGAATGATACATCAAGATCATCGTTATTTTCAATTTAATGAAAATCTGTCTCTCCCTATTCCTTCCTATTCCTTTTCTTTCTATAGTAACTCATTCACCGCTGTGTCTGTACGTCTATGGAACTAGCTACCAGTAGAAATCCAACTTGCGCAGACACTTGAAAAGTTACGCTCTAATAATCTTTTATTTTCCTACCCTTAATCGTGTCCTAAAACATTCAATACTTTTCTTTTGTAGTCTCCATACCTAAATAAAAGCTACTAACAAATATTTGTTCTTAACTGTGCATACTACCATGTTTCGAAAATTGTTTACTTTATCCATACTATATTTACTTTTGTCTAGAAAAGATTGATATTTAAGTAATAAGACTGCCTATTGTACTCCTGTATTATGTATTGTATTCCTGTATTATCAAAATTGTATTCAAATATAATTTTGAATTGTTATTTTGTTGTTGTTTAACAATACAATGATCACATCAATAAAACAATAGCACAAAAGTCGATTGAACTTATATGTAGGTATTTCAAGCAACCATAGACAGTGAAACGAAGAAAGAAGAGTAACTACTTAAGTAAGGTGCAGTAGCTACTCTATCACATGAAACTCCAATTAAATCTCCTTACACAACACCCAATGCACTGGAAGTGAAGGCGTGTCCCTAACTAGGTGTAAAAACTGATAGTTAATGTGAAAATGTATACCCTTAGGTAATTATTGGGTAATACATCTTGGTAATGGCGATAGCAACTATGTTGCATCTTGCCTATTGAAAAACTTTAAGCAACCAATCATATGAATGATATCTGGGTGTGACGTAACTAGCTGCACCCCTATTGGTTGGAAATTAAACCGTTTTTATTTATAATTGTGAATTTATTGGTGCAAGAACTTCTTGTATACAGTTCGTGGGTCAGTTTTCTCGGTAAGTATGTATGTATACGTTCATGCATAATTTAAGAGAATTTGAGTTTAATTAATTAATTTTTAGCAAAGTATATATTTTTTACTTTTGATACAATTACATTTACAAGATTATGTCAACATTGATGACAACCGCCCAAAGTTTATACTGTGTTAGAAAAAAATTTTTTTTGGATAAATTAATATTATTATCTGTTCATCCATATATCCTCACAAACACATTTTCGCATTTATATTATAATAATTAGCAGGATTAGTTGTGTCATGATTTAAACTTTTCAATGAGAATATATCTTCAACTACTATAAAAAATCCCTCCCGCTATTTCCAATGGTTTTTGACACGTTTTCCGAGTTTCTAACTTAGAATTGGGGCTAAGATCAGTACAGTGAATAAAAACAGAAAACGCTTGAATAGGGATGTTGACTAATTTTAGGATTCAATTTTATTTTATAGATAGAACCTCAATATTCACGAAAAAAATATTATAAAAATAATAATCTTCAATTTAAAAACAAAAATTGATAAATAAAAATCATTATCAAATTTCCCACCAAAAACGTCACGTGACGTCACTGAACGATATTCAATACTATCTGTCTGCTAAGTTTGTTGAATTTCCATATAAAATTGTTCCAATGACGTCATATTCTCAAAATGGCGTTTGAGGTCACGTGACAGTGAGTACAATTTTTAACATTTTAAATTAATGATATTTAATTTATTGTGATTGATGTCGATAAAAGAATCATATTTTAGACCTTTAAATGTTACCACTAATATTTTAGACATACATTTATATTACTTTATAATTAGTGTCAATATCCCTATTAGTTGAAAAACCAAAAGAATAACTGAATTAGTTTAAAAGAAACAAAAATTGTGTCTGTCAGCTCCAACGCACGACTGGAGTTCACTCCTTACGAACGATTATATAGATTAGTAATAGTAGTATTAAAGATTAGTAAATTAAAATATATAGATTAGTAAATGAGAGTAAATAAACGCATTTTTATATTACTGAAAGAATGCTTGATACATATATTAATATATTAATTATTTAATTTAACGTGACGTTTTTATTAACACAAAAATTTATTTATTTATTTCTTGTGTTACGTATAACAAACATAACGCATAACGCACATAACGCATAACGTAACGCAGAAAGTTTGATTTTACTCCTCATAAATTGTCATACCGCGGGCTTAAATATGAAAATCGATTCTTAAAGAATTAAACTCTAATAACGACCTTCTTACGTAACTACTTAGAACAACCGTGCTGATTCTAAATGTTTACTTGAAAAATTGATAGCTATTAAGTTCCGTAGAGAACATTAATATTATTGTTTATTAACACAGAAGACTGTCAACACCACCCACACGCGCCATTTACATATTATGGTGCATCCACATTGTAAATAATATTTGTTGGTTTGTGGTGAAACTTTTCCCGTTAATAAAACGACCAATAATTAAGACCCGTGTGGCGCAATGGTTACTGTAGTGTTCGGAGGATCAATAATACACACGCTTTACTCTGTAATAGGTGAGGTATGAATACGCAGAGCGCACATCTGCACTCGCTCGCCGCTAGCCACAGACTGTCGCTATGCATAGACACTACATCCCTTCTTTATTGTATAAAATTCAATTATTTTCATTGGTTTGGTTTACAAACACTTTTTGTAAGTCATGCAAGCTACGCCAATGCTTCAACAAGGCCCTACTGTGAGAAGGGCCCGGGAGAAGAAGCAGCAAGAAACTACCGGGGTGTTTTTTTCCTACTC
This sequence comes from Thymelicus lineola, assembly GCA_963932265.1. Classification (NCBI taxonomy): domain Eukaryota; kingdom Metazoa; phylum Arthropoda; class Insecta; order Lepidoptera; family Hesperiidae; genus Thymelicus; species Thymelicus lineola. The sequence continues at coordinate 2,959,114 of OZ010691.1, forward strand.
ACAGTTACAGATAGCACTTATTATCTACTTACAATCTATATTTTAAAACTCATGTCCAAGCAGTCTTTTCATTAAAATAATCATTCATCGTAAGTTGTAATACCCTTTCATAAGAATGCTTTTAGTATGAGTTTTAAATATATAGTATAGCATTTCCGTCAATTTTAATGGAATTTTATATTATTATTATTTTATTGCAACATCGATATAGATCTGAAAATAATAAATTCTTTGATATCCAACGTTTACTTTCTTTGTTGTATAACATGTGTTTCCCGTTTCTGTACATCGCTTTCACCATCAAATACTCACACCGCTATGTGAGGGCAGGGTTAAAGTTTGGTATCAATCTGTTAGCCTCAGTTACTTATTTTCATCGATATATTTTTCTGTACCCAATTTAGGATCTGTAACTCCCTTTGTACTGTCCACATATTGTTCTCCTCTTTTCTCTAATTGAATTGTAGACATATCAACTCCTGTCTCTCACACTACCGTCTAACGGTTTATATATAGAGCGAAAGCTATTTTATTTGAAGTGATTGGAAGTTTCATAAAAAAAATTATCTTACTAGCATAATAAGTCAAATGAAGATCTTCTTGCATTTCACTAAATACAACTCTTGTAGATCATAATTGTATTTTTAACTGACGTCAAATGTAGCCTTGAAAATAGATTAACCCAAGCCACGTACCACAGTCGTCTACTTCAAATATTAAAAGTAACAACATAAGTTCTGAAAAAAAACTCAAGTAAATCCCTCTATTGCCACGGCTCTCCCAGCCGATATGCATATATATCCATTGAGTGAATCATAATTATGTGTTCAATATGCGTCACCCATACACAGATACACCTCCAACTTCACTACAACTTTCTTTCTTGAGTCCCAGTCTCCATCTCGTATCATTCAGTATCATGATACTGTTTATAGGTGCTCGACAAATACATGACGCCTCTGAAATGTGAAGCGGCCCGAATCGGCCTTAATAAGTGTTGTGTAAACATCGCGAAATGTGAGAGCACTTAATAAGTGCGCTCAAGCATCGCGCCACATTTAATGTCACTGTGCTTCATGGTCTGTTTCTATCTTTATCAAACTTATGCAAAGTATAGCGAAAAGAACGAGGATGGCAAATAAAAATATTTCAAGTCTATAAGGTAGTTCGAAATTTTCAAACGTAAATCTTGAGAATTTTGATTCATTTAACTAGACATAATGCATAATGTCAATATAATGTCTACAGTTCAAACAACTCGCTCCGCGCATTATGAGAACTCAACTTTAAACAATTTTCGTATCTGATATTATTTTTTCATCTCGTGTCACTAACAAATTCAAACCATTGGCCAGCAATTCATTTACTGTTAAACTATTTAATTCTACCAGTGTTTAGACTGTTAAGGTCACAAAGACATTTAAAATAGTAGCAAAAGAACCTTTATAGTCCAACATAGTCAAGGAAACGAATTCAGATTACCTTTGCTTCCCAGGGGAGATTTCAATCGTTATCAAGCACTCTCTATGAGAATGCTTTGTGAGTTAGTACTTCTGCGTGCACGGTCACTCACACTTGCATGTACACTCGGTTTAGTGATGTGGCCACTCCAACGTCTTGATGGAGATCTAGTGCTTCTAGCTTCCTCAATATCAACGTCACTGTAAACTTGATAGATCTGTAATACAGAAATATACGACGAGCCGCGGACTGCATTGCTTTTTAGAGAAAAATCTCTAAAGTTACTTCTCTGCACTGTCATTCAACCTTTTTTTAGTATCCGCTTGGCAGAGTCAGGCATAATGAAATCGAAACAATTTGTTAACGTATATTTAATAATAACAATAGGTAACCTTGCCCTTGGTATCCATATTGAATACTGTCGTGGAAAAGTATGGAAACTGATAAAAATAACCTTTTGGTCATTAGCCGTCACTTGACGCTAGTAAAAGTGTTGATGTCGATTTTACACGAATACAGCCTGCGCTCTTTTCTGCAGAACTTCTCTGCGGAAGTCAGTGCCTCGTTGTCTCTTTACTATGGAGACAAAATCTTAATCTTCACATATTTTCCTTTATTTTTCGGTAGCTCAAAAAGATTACCATTTACATTACAAGTAAAGATATTTGATGAAAATACTACTATCTTCTGAGTCTGCAAGTGCTTATTTCTGTATGGATGAATCATTATATTATTTCAATAAGAATAATAAAACATCCAATAAATTATTATGGATTATATTATATTTTAATAAAAATGAATATAATTATCACAAAAGTCGAATCTGTTACCATGAACTCATAATTACTTGTACTAATTTGTCATAATCTGGCTCAAATAATTATGTGAATATATTATAACGTTTTTGATTCCTTACATAATACTTGCATCATTTCTGTACTTGATATTTGTGATTCATTGTAATTGGGGTAGCTTTCTGAAAACCTGCAATTTGTTATTTCATCCCACGATTTCATATCAGTGAAATGCGGCTGGCCGATTATGATAGAACCATCTCCATCAGACATCTCGAATATGTGTCACATGACTCATATCCAACAGACATGTTTGGCTTTCAATAATCTTCATAACGGCATAGCTCTAAAACATTAATTTGTAAATATATGCAGCTACCGTGCATGCATGGCTTTTTAACAGTTTAATGTAACAGTAACATGACTGCGTAGCCTTAGAACATTGATTTATAAATATTGGCGGACATCGTATATGCATGGTTTTTTTCTTATGAAACAGTAACATGACTGCGTAGCCTTAAAACATTGAATTATAAATCTTTACGGGCACCGTGTATGCGTGGCTTTTTGTTTATATAACCGCAACATGGCTGTGTAGCCTTAGAATATTTATCTATTATATAAATATTTCTGAAGTTCTTGTATGCGTGGCTTTTTACTTAAGTAACAGCAACGTGGCTGCATAGCCTTATATTAATTTAATTTATAATATGCGTGAACTTCTAGTATGCATGGCTTTTACTTATGTAACAGTAATAATATGACTGTATAGCCTTAGAATATTTATCTATTATATAAATATTTCTGAAGTCCTTGTATGCGTGGCTTTTTACTTAAGTAACAGCAACGTGGCTGCATAGCCTTAGATTAATTTAATTTATAATATGCGTGAACTTCTAGTATGCATGGCTTTTACTTATGTAACAGTAATATGACTGTATAGCCTTAGAATATTTATTTATTATATAAATATTTCTGAAGTCCTTGTATGCGTGGCTTTTTACTTAAGTAACAGCAACGTGGCTGCATAGCCTTATATTAATTTAATTTATAATATGCGTGAACTCCTAGTATGCATGGCTTTTACTTATGTAACAGTAATATGACTGTATAGCCTTAGAATATTTATTTATTATATAAATATTTCTGAGTCCTTGTATGCGTGGCTTTTTACTTAAGTAACAGCAACGTGGCTGCATAGCCTTATATTAATTTAATTTATAATATGCGTGAACTCCTAGTATGCATGGCTTTTACTTATGTAACAGTAATATGACTGTATAGCCTTAGAATATTTATTTATTATATAAATATTTCTGAGTCCTTGTATGCGTGGCTTTTTACTTAAGTAACAGCAACGTGGCTGCATAGCCTTATATTAATTTAATTTATAATATGCGTGAACTCCTAGTATGCATGGCTTTTACTTATGTAACAGTAATATGACTGTATAGCCTTAGAATATTTATTTATTATATAAATATTTCTGAGTCCTTGTATGCGTGGCTTTTTACTTAAGTAACAGCAACGTGGCTGCATAGCCTTAGATTATAATTTAATTTATAAATATGCGTGGACTTCTAGTATGCGTGGCTTTTACTTATGTAACAGTAATATGACTGTATAGCCTTAGAATATTTATTTATTATATAAATATTTCTGAGTCCTTGTATGCGTGGCTTTTTACTTCAGTAACAGCAACGTGGCTGCATAGCCTTAGATTATAATTTAATTTATAAATATGCGTGGACTTCTAGTATGCGTGGCTTTTACTTATGTAACAGTAATATGACTGTATAGCCTTAGAATATTTATTTATTATATAAATATTTCTGAGTCCTTGTATGCGTGGCTTTTTACTTCAGTAACAGCAACGTGGCTGCATAGCCTTAGATTATAATTTAATTTATAAATATGCGTGGACTTCTAGTATGCGTGGCTTTTACTTATGTAACAGTAATATGACTGTATAGCCTTAGAATATTTATCTTTTATATAAATATTTCTGAAGTCCTTGTATGCGTGGCTATTTACTTAAGTTTGTTTTGATTTATAATTGACAGTACATCTTATGGTATATTATATACCACTTGTACATACCATACATAATACATTATAGTATGTATAATCCTCATCACCTCGAATGACTTGCCATAGCAGCAATTCAATATATCGCTTACATAATTATGTATAGTTTGGCTTATTCCTTGCAACTCTAAATCAAGTGCCTACTCCGTAACTTAATTAATTATGATACTTAATTATGGTAAATACCCCATAAGTTGAATACCTTTTTAACCAACTTCAAAAAAAGGAGGAGGTTCTCAATTCGACTGTATCTTTATTTTTTATTTTTTTATGTTTGTTACCTCAGAACTCCGGACTGAGTGAACCGATTTTGATGATTCTTTCTTTAATCGAAAGCTGGCACTTGCCGTGTGGTTTTACATAAATTTGAGCAAGATCCGAAAATGGCATCCTTGTCAAAAGCATATAAGTCTTAAGTTTGCATTAAGTATGTGCGCGATAATGGACGAATAACTCAATATCCAACCGATTTCGACGATTCTCTTTTTTTTTTTTTTTGGATGTACTTTATTTTAATTCGGTTTGGTGAAAATTTTAGATTATTACTATTTACTTATTTTTAGCAAACAAAGCGTTTCAATATTTTTGACATTTAGACTGAAGTTTAGTATTCTCCATCTTTCGATTTTAATAGACCTTTAATAGGAAATACACATCACATCGAATAACTTTCACAAAGACTATTTCGATATCTTTAATAGTTTGGCGGAACATAAAAATATTCCACGTAACTAAAATATGTAAAATAGCTCTTAATAATTTATCTAAGTTACTAACTGTGTAATCCATTTTTGGCCTTAGTATGTATATTTATAATTGTATCGACTTTTGCACCTGTAACGCTGTTGGATTGCCTAATAAACGATAAAATAAAATAAAATAAAATAAACTTTACAAAGAACTTTGTTTTTCTTCCCAAAACAGCCATCCTTGAGCCATCACGAACATTTTTGAATCAAACATAGTCAAATCGGTTAAGCTACCGAGAAATACTAGGGTTAATTTTTATTTATACCAGCAAGAAGATGTATATGACAATAATAATAATATGCCTAATTTGGGCTTTTTTTTTTTTTTACACAAGGTACAGTAGCATTCTCCTTACGAGCCTTGTTTAAATTTGCGTGCCTTTGCGGCCTTTTTGTACACAGAGTACATTTGCATGCTCCTTACGAGCCGTATAAAAGTTTGCGTGTCCAACCAACGGACCTTGTAACGGGACTAGTGGGATAGACCCAACAACCTGCGTGAACCTTGACGTAGCTATCGATTGACGTAGTTATCAATATATTTCATATTGGCTTTAGCATTAAGATATTAACCAATTGATGCTTCAATATTACTATGTAATAAGGGTTGTAAGGTATAATAAACTTTTTAACCATTATGCTCATATCCTAACACACTGTTCGTAGCTATTTTCCAGGTTCTTCATTAGAATGATTATATAGGCGTGATCTTCAAGTGAACTGTAGTGGCGTGAACATAATGATATTTCTATTGAACTGCCAGCTAATAAGCAAAATTACACCTGTAACTTGTTAATAATTATCAACATAAAATCTTTGGATTCATTGCAGAACGGTATTTGAATTATGAAAATATTAACCACAGCATTATATTAATACGTGGGGTAGATTCTGAATCGTTTCTTTCCAAGTCATTCCAAGGGTAACGTGAAGTTTCACGCTTTTATTAATTATCCACCAAATACAACAAAACTTAGGATATTGTTATTGTGATTCGATAGCTTTATTTGAAATAAGAAACGAAATAAATTACTCTTCCACATGCTACTATATATAATATTACCGACAGCAATATCGTAACCAGTTGCAATAAATTCATGGTCTATTTGAAATAGTTACTTGATGCATGGCCCTTTGTAACAAGGTGATTTGCGTGGCCTTCGAAATATTTAATTAGTTTTGATGTTTAGACAACCATTTTGTGTACAAATCTGGCAGTGGTACTTTCGTTGCCGAGTTCTTAAAACGTTAATACTTAAATAATTGTTATTTAAGTACACGCAGTTAGGCGTACCCACATGTAAATTATGTGGTTGTAATGTAATTATACACTTTACTTACTTGAATACGTACATAATAGAATATATTCGTAACGAATTTGCCTGCCCAAGCGTATGCAAGCAAGGGCATTAATCCTTCTTTTTTTCCAACAAATTTTTTGTAATTACTTATTATTTTTTACCGTCGTCGCCACTTGTAGTGTTCGGAGGATCAATAATACACACGCTTTACTCTGTAATAGGTGAGGTATGAATACGCAGAGCGCACATCTGCACTCGCTCGCCGCTAGCCACAGACTGTCGCTATGCATAGACACTACAGTTACCATGCCAGATCACCGTGCCAAGGGTCATGGATTCGATTCCCAGCGAGGCAGTTGTTCAGTTTAAATTTCTGTTCTCGATATTGGTGCGTGTGTATTCTAGTGTGTGTTGTTCATAGCACCCATAACACAGGGAACCTTATGCTAGCCATACACGATCAAGTATACGTGTCAAGTTTGCCCGCTGCAAACTTGATGCGGCATCCAGTAAACTTGACGGTGTATGACCACGGTATAGCTATCTCATGCAAACATTCACTGTGCATGAGATAGTTATATGGCCAGATAGCTATACCGTGGCCATACACGATCAAGTATACTGGATGCCGCGTCAAGTCCGCTTGACGCTTGATCAAGTACACTTGACCGCGTATGGCCTCCATTAAAAGCCTTCAATTCTGTAGGGGGAAGACTGCAAGTAGGTGTACATTGTCGACATTCCTAACATAACACCAGCGTGCAAAGTGTTTCGAGATCAGTTCTGCAACACGCAAGCATAGCTGGTTTAATTTATTTTATACGATATCAACTTTGTTTCAATGAGATGATTCCTGTTACTGCTCGATAACTGAATTATTTACATGAATACCCTACCATTTTAAACCTGACTCATCGTGAATTGTGCGTATTATATTAGTATAATACTCACCTACAACTCACGATGTATAGATATTTAGGTATTATAATAGGTAGGTAAATATACAGTAATATAACACCTAATTAACACATAAAACAAAACGTTCTGTGGTTTCCAGCACACTCGTGCGGCCGTGTAGTAACACTGTATACGCCAGACAGTGTAGGGTTAACTTTATTGATCGCTTACTATTGACAAAAGCCGTCGGATATCGAACTCTTTCCGATGTTTTTTCCCTAAAGCTGGCTTTACACGATCAAGTATACTGTCAAGTGTGACTTGATGCGGCATCCAGTGTGCATGAGATCGCTATATGGCCAGATAGCTTACCGTGGCCATACACCATCAAGTTTAATGGATGCCGCGTCATAATTTCATGTGGGCAAGGGTGGTCACTTACCATCCGGTGGTTCGTCGGCTAGTTATTAGTTCGATATATTTTAGTGACGGACTGCGCAAAAACTTGCGGCAATTTTTTTAAGGAAATGCCAGGAAACGAACTGACAAATCCACCTGATGGTAAGTGGCTATCGTCACCCATGGACATCAGCAATACCAAAGGGAGCACTGATGCACTGTCGGCCAAGAAATAGAAAAGAAAAAGAAAGAAAGAACTGGCTCTCATTCCCAATGCCGGAACACAACGAGTCGTTTGGCGGTTGACTAAAGTAAGAAGGTGGTAGCTATCAAAGTCAAAATTATTAATTAACATATATGTATCGCTGATACACATATGCACCAATAGAAACATAATATAAAAATGTTTATTACAAACATAACATTTTAATACAACAGAGCAAATTAAAATAAGTAGAATAACTAGACAAATTATGCTGTACTCGTATATATTAGCACTAGGTACTTAAACTAATGCATTGGGAGTAATTTAATCTTTTACGGTTGTTGATAAAGAGGCGGATTCATGCGTTCTGGCCTATTGGATAATAATATAATTGTGGTAGTAATTAGAATAATAGGTACCGATCACACTTGCAAGTGGAATATGTAAATTGATAATGTTTTACTTGGCTGCTAACGGTCGGTATTCAGCAATAAATAACATACGGCCGTTACATTAATGTAGTGCAAAACTTATTATGCACGTTTCCACATAAGTAGAAATCTCCCGCTTGGCTTATCAACCTACTAATATCATTACAATTACCTATATTGATGAAGTTTTGTTTATTTCTAGTTTTAATAGCTGTTCTGGTGTAATAGTATACAATCTAACTGAATGAGAATAGGTAGATCCTTGAAATTATAATAGTAAAAACTTAAACAACGACAATAATGATTTAGTCAAGTTTGCAGTTTGACTTGATGCGCATCCAGTATGCATGAGATAGCTGTATGGCCAGATACCTATACCGTGGCCATACACCGTCAAGTTTACTGGATGCTGCGTCAAGTCCGCTGCAAATTTGACAAGTATACTTGATCGTGTATGGCCAGAATTACAGACGCGAAAATACTAGTTATTGTCGTTTGTTTAAACTTTTTAGTAATAGGTACGCATAGTAGAGTACAAAATAGAAAACATGTTTTAGGTATGTTAACAATGGTGGATAAGTAGAGAATATGATATAAGACATAATGACAGTAAATAATCTAAAATAAAATATTGATTTCTTGACTTGCAGCTAACCTAGGCAAACCTAAAATAACATGGCAATATTTGTCTTGTCCGTTCTTTAGCAGAGCACTACAAAGGTATACCAGAGTTGCCTTGGATTCATGGATGGATACAACTTATTATACTGCCATGGTGGTGTAAAACAACTTTAATACTGGCAACATGTAATTGCATTATAAAAAAAGTCAATGCTAAAAGCATTCTCCATTCAACCTTTACGCAGACATCAACAATCAGCGATTACTTCATCAAATTGAATTTTTTCATTGCATTCAAAGCACTTTTATATAATTTTATAAAGGAGATAATTATATTGTAATAACGGATTTGCGAACAGTCAACGACAAAAGTTCCTGCATAATAGGTGCGTGTATTGCAGGTGTCTCCTTCTCCGTACGAGGTGGTACGAGCCTCGTCATTAAGTGCTTTGCGCCGTTTACGCGCATTACAAAAAATAATGCTCTTACCCTTTTACATTTATGTTTAATTTGCTTTCCGCAGATCGTAATTTTGATACTTTATTGATTGAATTATGTTCCACTGCGCGGTGGTAAGCGATAGTAATATTAAGTAAAAGAGTATTAAAGCAGATGTAAGTCTTCAAAGCGTAGCACTCAATATTTTTTTACTTTTGTAGGTATATTGATTTAATAAATACAACCAAAGATAATAAATAGTTATACCATATCATTAAATAAACCATTATATATTTAAAATGTACTTACATCGAAATAATTTAATGTTCATCTATTGTTACAACCTGGCTACAATTTAATTTGGGTATATAAATGAATCCAGGAAATTCAAATATCACTGCTGCTGATAACACACCTTTGTACCGCCCACGCAAATATAAATAGGCGACCTCTTAGGATTTCGGTTCATACACACGCTATTAGTCTAAATTAAAACTGATCAGAATACAATATTTATAATCCTACTAACTTCTACTAGTTATTCCTACTTTCCAATTCCTACTTTCGCAGAAACTACTGAACGGTTTTTCATGAAACTCAGCAAACAGGTAGACCATCATGTTCTTAAATGACATAGAGTATTTATTTATTTATTTAATCTTTATTGAACCAAAGAAAAAGTGGTACAATTGGCGGACTTAATGCTAAGTAGCATTCTGTAACAGTCAATCTTCAGGATGTGCAGAGAATAGTTGAAGAAGAATAGTAGAGCACTTATTATTCTGAAAAACGCGGGTAAAACTGCGTGCAGAGTACTAGTTCGTTTATAACTTTATAATATTTTCGATCGCAATTTTCGTTACTCGTATGTTACGACTGTATAGGGATATTATTACGTTATCGGAACATGTGGCTGATTGTCGTCGTCACTTTATGGGTCGTAAGTAGCAATGGAGTTATACAGCCGTAATATCAGTCAGACAACGAGGTGACAACTTATTTCACTTAAGTAATTTTTATCGAAAGAAACGCTAATATAAAAACATTTTTACTATTGCTTATTTCTTAATGGCCTAAAATCGTAGGTAAGTTTTTGTAAATTCTAAAAAGTGCAAATCAATGACCGTGGTGTGGAGGTGTGGTTAGCAAAGTGACGAAAGTGTGTGTTATAACTTACAACACACACTATGTTGGTATCACACACAAACACACACACACACACACACGCGCTCATACACACATACACATTGTCACACATTGTCACAACACAATAGGGATGTTTACACTAATTATAAATCACTGTAATTTTTTGTCTAAAAATACTAGTGGTAACATTTAAAGGCCTTTAAATGCCTTTAAAGGCCTTTATTTTAAAATGACTCTTTTATCGAAATCAATCACAATAAATTAAATATCATTAATTTAAAATGTTAAAAATTGTACTCACTGTCACGTGACCTCAAACGCCATTTTGAGCTTATGACGTCATTGAAAGTATTTTATATGCAAATTCACCTAACTTCAGCAGACAGATAGTATTGAGTATAGTTTAGTGACGTCACGTGACGTTTTTGGTGGGAAATTTGATAATGATTTTTATTTATCAATTTTTGTTTTTAAATTGAAGATTATTATTTTTATAATATTTTTTTCGTGAATATTAAGGTCCTATCTATAAAATTAAATTGAATCCTAAAATTAGTCAAAATCCCTATTGGGTATCAAAACGCAATAACGATAGTTTATAAGACGAACAAGCTAAGGTTTTAAAGCCAAATGTCATCTATCAAGAATTCCTCCACAGTTTAGTTGTGATCACAACGACTTTCATCGTTTAGTCTAAGCCAGCATCCTCTACTTGTCATGCACCTGCTCCAACGGAAGTGGCAATGACTGTGGCTACTATTGCTCCAGTGAATATCATTGTCCCATTAAGTGGCGACTGGCCCTTATTTCCCCGTACCTTAGGGCGTGAGAGCCAACATTACTTTTTTGTTACAAAATATTTTTCTTTTGATTTTCGCGACAAATTTTGGAGATGTTAAATAAAAAATAAAAATTAATATTTGACAGAACGCGATCTCCCCTAAGACAAAAACATACAAATTACATTTAGAGTGTTTCGTACGATTTACCCTGTGACACTAACATGCGTCGCCATTAAAACTATCACAATTGCACTATAACGGCGTTTCTATAATTGTACCCAATAACTAGGTACGTACTAGCAAATATATATATTTATATGCGGCGTAGTCTTTTTAATTATAATACCTATCTTATTATTGCGTGTGAGAAAACGTGTAAATAAATGAAGTAATTATGGCTTCTTATTATCGTCTAGTTTAAATATAATATTATTGTAGTTCAGCTGCTCCTTCGGACACTGGCCAGCAAAAACTAGAGTGGTTTTTAACCCATTAGCGTCCCATAGAACAAAAAACAAAAAAGTTACCGCCGTTTCGGAGCCTATTCTGCACTAATACTATTTTTAGTCATTGTTCATGCCTAGGCATTATAATAATGGAATAATTTTATAGACTCTATAATATTAGAGAAAGATGTTTTAATTTATTACGTTCTTATATACTTTATAAACGAAATGATTTTTATTTTTATTATTTAGTTAACTTGTGTTTTGTTATTATATGAGGATTATTTTGAAAGGTAGTTAAGAGTTTGAAAAAGTTCACGTTTTGTGTCAAAATAGTGTTGTTTTGAATGCTTTGATAACTCGAACTTACCTATGATAGCGTTAAAAAGGTTGAAGCCAAGTTTTAAAAAAATCTGCATGTATAAATAATTAATAATAAATTAAATATATTTCGAAATAAGTTCTCCTGGTATTCCTAAATCTCTCAGTAGGTGGGTAAAATAAAGGAATCCATAAAGGAAGTTTATATACCCGATCAACAGGCTGTCGGTTCGCATGTCGTTAATCGCGGCTTGTTAGGACATGCAACATCTGAAATCGAGCCCTTTGTAAGGCCGTGTTACATCGAGGCCTCAGACTGAGGCACTTGAGTGTTATATTGCGTTGTAACTCGCACCAATATTTTGAAACCAGGCAAACGTTGGCTTAGGTTACGATGGCTTTGGTCTTTGTGTTAAATTTGTGTTAGTTTTATGGCAATTGAGTTCAGGCAAATTATATTGAGGCAAATATTCTAGTCCTCTAGGGAGTCCTAAGGTTTGATTCCTGGCCGAAAAGATATTAGTGTGACAGGTTTAAGTTTAGCGGCGGTAATGATGTTTAAGAATGTATTTTCTTCTCCGAAGCCATTGTCATTTAAATTCTGAATATGGCACCAAATACGCGTCACGAAAACATATAAAATGGAAAGCAACTCTCACTTAGCATATTGGACTAGAGTTGAGTGGTCATTAAATGCCCTCGATACATGAAAATGTATGCTATTTTCTGTAAGTGCACTAAGTTAGTTGATGGTCGTTTACATTTTAAACATTTTGCACAGCCCTCCGTTACTTGATCAGCTGATTAAATCAGTACAGCAAGCATGTAAATTATATACCGGTCAGCCCGCCGGAGGAATTAGGGAGATTGCATAAATACATTCATACGTCATGTTGTTACGTCCAACCTGTACGCAGATCATAGAACTAGTTAGTGGCTTAGCTGGTGGATACCTGGCTGCAGTATGGGACCCAGGGTTGTGGAGATAAATGTTCACTTTCTGTTTTTGTATTTTGTTTTGTTCTGTGGTTTTGTTTCATGTCACCAGTTACGAGAATAAACATTATGTTACTATTACTTATTTATCCATTAAAAACAGAATCATCTAAATCGGACCGCCAACTCTGTGAATTGAGAACCTCCTCCTTTTTTTCGTCGGTTAAATATCCTCTTTTACCCTATAATCTTCAGATATCGTTGTACCTCGACGTAAAGTTTTTATCAAATTACTTAACAAGACGTTATAACGAGGTTGTAATTAAAAATAAAATTAATCTTGTTACAGCAAAGAAAACTCGAAATTAGACAGTAATTGTAAGTTGGTATCTAGTATCTGGTAACAAAGCGAGTCGGTCGCGACTTAGCCCATTGTGGTTTAGACAGGTCCTGTTATGATACGGCGACGTGTAATTTTTAATGGTAGCGTGATAAGTTTTACCATCGACGAGTAAGCGATACCCCGTGGCATTAAAACTTTTTTATCTAAACCATGAATAAAAGAAGGCACGTTAGACCCTGGGTTTTTCGCAAGTCGCTTAAATGACATGCGTTTGCGACATTTTGCGAACAATACTTAGGTTTTTAGGTTTATGACTATATCAAACATTGCCGCCTTGAAAGTTTACAATTTTAAAGCTCTCCGTAGAAATATTTCTGATAAATCTGCTTATGAAAGAAGTTATGGTTTTAATGATAGTAAAGTAAATTAATTATGTTTTTAACTGACTTCAAAAACAGGAGGAGGTTCTCAATTCGACTGTATTTTTAAACGCTTTTATTTACTTTCACTTCGGAGCATCAACGCATCAAATCTTCAATATTATGATCAAAATGCTACTCTATTTACACGGCAATAAGGTTATTAATCGCTTTTATATTTAGCTTCACTTCGGAGCATCAAAGGATCAAATCTTGTAACGTTAATTTGAATGACTTCCCTTTAATGAAAATTGATGAAATTTGGCAGACATGTGTATTTCCGATGACAATACACGAAAATCAAAAAAAAAAATTGAAATAAAAGCGTTTAAAAAAAAAAATTTTTTTTGGATTCAACTTATTTATGTTACCTCAGAACTTTCGACTGGGTGAACCAATTTTGATGCTCAGATTAAAGAAATAAAAGTTTTGATGATTCTTTTTTTAATCGAATCTCGATCGATCGAATGTGGTGTTTGTCATATGGTTCCACTTAAATTTGAGCGAGATCTGACAATGGCATCCATGTGAAAACCATATAAGTTTTAAAGCATTAAGTATGTGCGCGACAAATGGACGAATAACTCAATATCACGCCAACCGATTTCGATGATTCTTTAAAAATATTAATCAGCTATAAAACTTTTCCATCTTTTTATATGAACATTTATAATCGATCTCAGTTTATCAATTTCTTTCCAACATTTAAACAAAAAAATGTCAATGTAGCTAACTATTTGCCCGAAACTTTTGTCAGCTGGCAAAAAATAGCCGATCTTTTCGTTCTCAATGCTAATACAATAGTAAAACGGATCACAGATTAAATACGCTTTTTATGATCTAGATAAAAAAATATGATCAGGAATACAATGGAACACGGACGGAGCAAAAAGTTAGGTCTAATCTTTAGGGGACGTGCCCGCTATGGATTAGAAGTCGAAGTTTTAGTTTATCACTGCAGTAAATTCAATACATCTTTGGTGTTGAGTTCAACTTCCGGTCATTAGTTTCGGTGATCAGGAATTTGCTACAATTTAATATGAAAATAAAGAAGATTTTTTAAAAACGTTTCAATCATTGAAGAATCATTACTAGCGTATAGAACCGACACCGCGAACACCATGTATGTCCCAATGCATTGGCGCCACGTGGCTTCAATCTTCAATGGATTCGTTCGATTTTGAAAGGAGAACCGGGGCTAAATTTTGAAATTCGAACCTCCCGGGCGGGACACATTTTGTTCGAGATGTCTGTTCTAGGTATGGTTTCGATGGACAATTTCAAAATAATTGAAAAACGAACGGTCATCATATTTTTTTTATTGGGTGTAATTTTAAAATCTTAAATTCATGCAAACGCTACTCCTAAAGGATAGTTGCACTTTTGTAAAATGTCCATTACAATACACATCAATGTCATGGTATGTTGAGTAGCACTTAGCTTTATGATCTTTATGAGCGAGGTGTCATCCCGATGAAGTTATTTCAACAGCAAAAACCATTAACAACAGCTAGAGTACACTGACAACCTATGTTAAACTTGATCATAAGCAAAAAGTGTATAATTTCTGTCATTAACAGTTCTATTTATTGTTATGACACAAAACATCGTCTAAACGCATTATGGAACTTTATTAATAATAGACCATGAACATTTTATGATGTCGAAAATTACACTAACGTACCTGATGCAGTCGTCATTGCAAGTGTCAATTATAATGTTGTTAATGGCTGCTTGTATTGTGATGCGGAGGATAGAAATTAAATAACAATTCGAGTAAAAACTTTGTCTATCCACCTGTAAGATGTAGTTGAAATTATTTTGACATTTTCTATTGTATTTAAAAGGGGTCAATAATTGACATGTCGGGAGGGTGAGATGGCTTGCCGCGTGCTATTGACAGTTGATACTTGTGTGATTACAGCCTGTGTCCATCACGTAGAATTACATTGAATGTATCTAGGGAATACTTCCATGTATTCACATATTTCTTTATAGGTTTTTTAGTTGCACACGTTTGAAAATTACACTAATAATTACATGTATCCTGAGGATATGAACTTTCATGATGGTAAATGCGATAGCTTGATTAGTCATTTTAAAATTTTAAAATAAAGCCTTCACCGTGTAGTAGTTAATTATACAAAAAGTAAACTTTAAAAAAAATTACAACCTGCTCGTTACTGCCAATCGTGTCACATTAATTGCTATGTAGACCCTATGTCGAATTCACGTAGGTATCCAAACATTAATAAGTAATGTATCTTATATTTTGATTAATATAATTACATAAAAGTGACTTTTCGTGTTAATAGCAAAATATTTAACAATGTCACTGACTTCAATAATTATTTCATGTTCAATCTTTATTAACGACACAGAAGACATAGTACATAATTGTACTAACGATAAAGTCATTCGACTCCGCGACAATGATGATCTAACATAGTTTTTAATTATTTTTAATTTAGAAAAGGATATGTAATTTAAAATATCTAAAAGCGTAATGGAATCATCACTAAATATCGCGAATAATTCAATTTCATTAAAGAGCTCGAACTCCACTTCTGAAGAGCCAGCATGGCAGTTTATGTTCTAAATTAGAACCATGAGCTTTTTTGTATCTAAGTCAAAATCTTTCCAGTGTTTTCGCGTCCGGTTTATTCCGCTTAGGCGAGCAGGTGTGGAAAATTCGGCTATTTCCTCGACTTTTTCCGTTACAGTTTTGGAGGAAATCCTTAATACCAAATACCAAAGATACCGAACAACAACAATAACTTTGGCAATACCGAAGGTATCCCTGATGCGTTACCGTCCAAGAAAAAAGAGAGAGTGAAAGATAAAATCGTCACTGGAAAGGCAATAATACTAACACACCAAGACGCCCTTCCAGTGACGAAATGTAGCTACCCATTGGGCACATCATTGATGGATGGGAGATATAATGTATGTGACTTATAATTCCCCAAAAAGGGTAATTCTTATAAACGCAGCGACGATGAAAAATACATCGATTCTGTCGTTACACATTTGCCACGGAGACAATTTAGATCCTGTTCGATTCACACAATAAAGGCCCAATAACTTAGCCGGATTGACAACTGTGTAATACCAACGTACCGCGACGATGTCGATAGAGCGATGAATCAGTCTCAAGTCGAAGACATCTGTCGAACGGACGGTCATTCGTGCGTGACCAACCTCACGAGATTTTGCGATTGTTATATTTTTTATCAGATTCTATGAGTCGAGATAAAATTATTTGATTTTTATTGAACGTTGATCGGCATCAGGTAATAGCGTAACAGGAGAGCTGGTAAATCTTTTGTAATGATAGCTTAGGACACGTCTAACACGAGGTAAGATAACAGGTGCCGTTAGGATAACTCTTAACTCGCGTAGATTGTGTATTAGTCTACTTTGCAACAATCCGCGGTTAACCTGTATGATGGTAGGTATTTAAAACATGCGTGGCACCTCCCTCCTACAACGGTAACGCACTAAAATAATCAAAAGTATGGTATAGGGTAAAAGCCGGAGAGTTCCCCCACTTTTCAAATAAGCTCTATTATATGAAAATACGTAATAACTAAGAATAATGCAACATGTATATCAAAACATAGGTCTTTTATCTTTTATATTAGACTATTTTTGTAAACATAATTAATATTGGTTTTGAGTAAATCATGTTTTATTTGACCTCTCAAAAACGGGATACTTGCCTACTGTGGCGGATACTAGCCTAACGTTAAAAATGCTGCGGGGGATACTTGCCTCGTGCAAGGATAGAGGCCTCAATATGATTTTTTTAGACAGAAACAATCAATTTAAGTAATTGGTCTTTTTTATTTACCGAGATCCTTTAGTAAGTAAAAATTACAATATAATAGAACGTCAAAAATAGTTTGTTTGCTAGGCTTTTCACTTTTCAACATTTCGGATGTTGTAATAATGTTACAATAAAATGTTCAGTCAGCCATTTATAAAAAAGATCTGAAGAAATATATGCCGATTTCTTTTGCATGTAAACTTTGGAACAAGGCGGAAGACCCTCAGAACTGGTTAGTTGATTCCTTTTTGTTTTTTTAATTCTTCGAACGCTAGTGCTAAACTATTTTCGGACCTGGTAATATGGCGCAGCATCACGCCTGATTTACACTTATACTTGCGAGGCATTTTGGTTAGATACTTAGAATTAACGCATGAAAAACTTACCTAAGAAGGTATTTATTAAAATAGGTTAGAGCAATAATAATAAATGCTAGGATTAGGATAGGAAGATAGGTGGGCATACACAGCAGACATAACAAATAACGTCTGCCCCGAATGGGATTCGCACTCTGGACCCCTCATTCGGCAGGTACACTATGTACCTGCAGTTGCGCTGAGCGAGAGAACCAATAAGTTAGAGACAACATCAAAAGAAAATACTTGTCTAGGTTGTTAAATAATTTATAGTTATATTATTACTTTTATGTCCCAATAGTCCAAAGGCGACTATCCGCAAAAGTAAATGGGGCGACTATCCTTTTTGATACGGATACTTGCCCTTTACATTTTCTAAGTAAATAGTAACAAATCAACAGTAAAACGTAATGAATACTATAATTTAAACTATAATGCATCCATAGAAACAAGAAGTCGACTAAAACCCAATCAGTATTAAAAAATATTCAGTAGAACTTACATACCAAAATAATTTCGTCGCTCGTTAAAGTTTCATCTTGGAAGATATTTGCTCACACGGACAAAACGAACGCTTATACTCTCATGGCTTACATGGCACTGAAGCCGGCGGGAGGGGCACTTTTTATTGTAGTAAAGTGTTAATGTCACCAACATCCCTAACATAGTGTATTCGAAACCGGGGCAAGTATCCCATTGAGGCAAGTATCCGGCTTTTACCCTATACCAACTACATACCAGCACCAACACGTGTTTCACCCTGAAACGGAGCATCATCAGGGAAAGTTGTCTCTACGATGGTCAGTCGCAAAGTGAACATCGTTCGTAAAAACCGGGCAAATGCGTGTCAAGCCACGCACAATGTAGTTGTAGGGTTCTGAAGTAGTAAGTTTATCGACACGCTCACATAGCTGTGATAGTTTTCCTTGTAAATTCATCATATTATTATTACCGATTTTTGCGAATTTTTTTAGTACAACCATTTAGCCAGCAGGGTGGGGTATTTGACTCTAACCAAAATTAGCATTTTAAAGCCAAATACTTTGCAAACGGACCCTTAATTCGGAAAATGGTCGTAGAAGACCCATAATATAAGTTAAGCTTATTGCAAAATAAGTGTTGCCAATAATTTGCTGAATCCAAACTACCTTAGTTAATATCAGCCTAAATTAATTAGTAGCTCACCTATTGAGCATATTAACGTATTCTCGTCGTTCTCTCTTTTAGATAAACCCTCACATCAGGAATGTGACCACTAGAAATGTGACACTAGAAAGAAAGAAAGAAAGAAAGAAAACATTTTTATTCAGACTAAATACAGTACTACAAGAACTAGAACTAGTATTAGTTATCTCTACAAATGAAACATAAAATACTCAAGTCGAGAACAAACAAATTGATATCCAATAACATAATGTAAAAAACAAATTAAAGCTCACAAGGCAAATCCGGATTCAACTTGCATAAATGGAGTTACCTCGTTGTAGTATGGCATAGTTTGAATCTTTATTAGTTATAACGGAGATAAGCCCGCAATTTAAATAACGCAATCAATAAATATTTTAATTGACCGCCAGTAAGGAACCCTAAAAACAATCTGCTCAAGTAACTGATAACTCGGAAGCTAGATTTATATAAATTGCTCAGTCCTTACGGCAATTACCATGCGCCGTAAAAAGGACCCGTTCACATTTTAGTGCGTAAACATGTAAATTTCATTCAAGGCTTCTAATTAAGCGTGATTGGATAGATGACGAGTAAAGTGGTCTGCTGGTCGGTACGAGGTTTCGATAAAAACTAAAGTTAGTTTCGCCGCGGAGAATCTCTGACGAACACGTATTAGCGTTTAAAAAGTGGAGAGATGAAGATAGCATTAATTGGTCCAGATTGCCGGCTAAGGCCAGCACAACATCTGATGAGCTTGGATGTACACAGTGTTATTAATGTAGGGAAGTTTGAGGATAATGATACGGGTAGGGTGACTAGGCTTGCTATTAAGTATTTTCATACATGAACATGCAAACCTGGAATGAAATTAATATAATTATACCTACATATTATAACATACACACTGAGAGTGGAAAAGAACCTTAATTTTATTTTCGTCTGTAAATCGACATACTATTCAAATTATAATAAAAAGTGGCCATCGATATCAGGTGGATCGTCAGCTCATTAAAAATGGTTTTATAATGGTTTTATTAACGAACAGTGTATTTTTTTACAAACATCAGAATGTTACAAAGACTACAAAGATAAATAATTAATTGTTTATCGAATGTGACTGACATATGATTAGCTTATAATATTATTCATTTGTTTTTATAATCTTTGTACTTATTCGCTCGTAAATTACACCCACGGGAATAATTCATCTGGCAATTAATTAACCTATTATTGCGAGGGTATATTTGAGGTTTTGTATGATAATTATTTCACTGCGAGGCACCTGCTTATGTTTTATAAAGCTCAAGTCAGGCCCCACATGGAGTACTGCTCCCACCTCTGGGCAGGGGCGCCACAATACCAGATTAACCCATTTGACGCCATACACAAGCGCGCGGTTCGAGTTGTCAACGACCCACGAGTCACTCAGTCACACACCTGAGTTCCAGAAGAGACATCGGTTCTCATGTTCTACCGACTTTACAACGGTGAGTGCTCCGAGGAATTGTTCGACTTGATGCCTACGTCTCTTTTGCATCATTGCACCACTCGCCGAAGATTGAAGTTCCATCCACATCGATTAGACTCGCGGAGAACCTTTACTGTCCGATTCTCACGAACTTTTTTGCCATGTAGTATGTATGTATGTGCAAACTGTGGAATGAACTTCCTTCTGAGGTATTCCCGGAGCGGTATGACATAGGGTTCTTCAAAAAAGGCGTAAAAAGCGTTCTCCTTCAGAGCCGACGTTGCATTGGCGATTCCTCTGGTATTGCTCATGTTCATAGGCGACGGTAACCACTTACCATCAGGTGGCACGTCTGCTTTTTCATCTGCCCTTCAGGCTATAAAAAATATTGTATTGTAGAACCAGCATAAATTAGAGACAAGGAGGATCTTAGAATCGTTATACTTATTTAACTTATAAGCACAACACAAGTTCCACTGTATTTTTAAGCATACGAGTATGTTGTCGCGCGATTTCTTAACAATTAAACGCAGGACTATCCAGGGTTGCATAAATTATTGGTGATCCTACTTACAGAAGGCATGGCACGTAAGTTTAGCATTAATTAACTATTGCTTAAATGGTCGTATCGTAATGTAGCGTCACTTACACCAGAACAAAGCACTGATGAGTTTAGTTTTTAATCGATTCTAAATGAAGCTGCTTTATGTGACATTTTATAACTTATGTTACTAGTGTCATGTTAGAACCAGCTTACTTTAATGTATGGGTACGCATTTATAAGTGGTGTAAAAAGTAGTTTAAAGTAAAGATACTTTAAACTACTTTTTACACCACTTATAATAGCTAGGAGTATTTCTGTCTCTATTTTTGCACTTACTGCGTTAAAAGAACTACTTTTTAGCAATGGATTTTGATTCGGTTTCCACGATTATACAGAGAGATTTTTCTGGAAGATATAATTATGTTTGATATAAATAATACATAAATATTTATAATAAATAGTTAATAATGACATCTGTATCTAACATATTCCACATAATGTTTAATAGTATTATACTTATTGGTACAGAAGAGTCACTCTGCAAAATCATTAAAATAAATAGTGCTCTGACACAATAATTCAGATGTTGCCTCTTTTTCTAATCATAACTCTCATCCTTTCTGACTACATCAAGGTTGTCTTATTTTTTTGTGATGACATGTGTGCAGTGCCGGCCCGAGCATTTTTGGCGCCCTAGGCGAAAAACTAAAACGGCGCCTCCTTAAGAAAAATTTTGTAACAAAACAATAAAGTAAACAAATAAAGTGTGTAATTTTTTATCAAAATTTATTACCATAAACAAGATAAGTTGCCTAATAATGTGTTAACCGTTTTTTAACTAGAATGTGTTTTCACCAGTTAAGGCTAGGTTGTGATGACTGCGTGCCTTTGTTAGAACTAGAACAAATCTATGGAATTCTCATTCTGACCATTTTAAATAAAATGAAACTTTTTAAATAAAATAATTAAAAAATTAAGATATTTTGTCAAACGCGTTTCATCTAGTGCAAACTAGTTTTAAGTTAAAAAATATTAATAATTAAATAAATATTCATTTTTAAATACATAGAAGGAAATTCTAGGTCTTCAAAGGTATGTGTGGCATTAAAAATAATATTATTGAAATACTACTGAAAATAAATGAAATGAACTACAGCTATAAATGGGTTTGCGCTGTTACCAATGAACTAATATACTACTGGCTGTTACATAATTAAGTATACCTTTTTTGCTGTATTAAAGGCAAAAACTTAAAAAAAAACATTTTCACGGATCATAAAGTTGCTAAAATTTATTTTTCTTGCCTTAATTTTGGCAAGAATGGTATCAATCTCCTCAATCCTTACTGTACAGACCACGCCAGAAGCCTTTGAAAACGGTAAAATGTGAAAAAAATAATAGTAGGATGAAACTCATTGGGAAAGGAAGAGCATATAACAAAAATGAAATTAAAAGTAATTTACGGGCGATCAGAGGTCGGGAAGTGGAGGGGGTGAGTGCGTAAAAAACGGTTTATCTCGATTTCCGGCAAAACTACAAGTCCTATGGAATAAGTTAAATGGCAAAGTTGTAGGTAATAAAAAGATCTACAACTTTTGTAATTACACTTTTTTCACGTACCTTAAAAATGTATGTGAAAAATACAAATAACCAAGTTTTCGGTTTTTTATTTTTATCTTTTACATTTTTTTTTTCACGGATAAAAACATATTATCTTTGTTTTTCCCAAATACATTGTAATTTTTTTGATTTAGAATATTTCTTTTTTCATCTTATTTTGAATTAATATCGAAAAAGCACCCTAATTTTCAATCGAAAATTCTCACGTCAAAATATCTGCTTTTTTAAAAAAGTCGGTACGCTTTTTGTTCGTTGAAATGTCTACTTTCTGATGGTATAAAAATATATAACTACATTATTTGGTTTCAAAAATTATCGACTCTTTGATGACGTTGAGAACTTCACTAGACTTTCTTGCACAATATTGTCATAATTTTATTTATAATAGAAAAATTACAGTCACAAGACAATAAGCTAATTGTAATTAGGTACATGATATTTTCACAAATGTAATTAATTTTTATGCTGTATTATTCTTTTTCTTATAGGCAATAGTCGGTAGTTTGTAATTTTCCATATACTCTGTTGCATTAAATTATAAATTCTCTATGACAAAAAACTATTTCAGCTAGGTATATACAGGGTTCTGGAGCAGCTCTGGTAGTTTTATTCTGCATTATCATCCACGTTATAAAGATATAACATTATATTTAATATTTTTGTCTGTGAAAATCTTTCATCGATTAAAATAAAAATTTCTTAGTATCGGTCCCGCCGATTTGCGCCCCCCGAATCCCAGCGCCCTAGGCGGTCGCCTAGTTCGCCTATATGGACGGGCCGGCCCTGCATGTGTGATAGATTACGAATGTATGAGACATCGTGGCAGCCCTTCTAAAATTGACCCGACTTATACCAAAAGTGCGGAGTGCGCCAGGTCTGCCTATTCTTAAAACAATATTGGCTCGTCTTTCGATATTTATTGCGATGGATTAAGTAAGTTGAAATGTTGCTACTCTCCGTTATTAAAATTTACAAACAACTCATAAATGTCGCACAAGAAATGCCAGTGCATATTACCATCTATATGATCTATATGATCAATTTATAATATAATAAAACGAAACATTTACCTTCATTTTTAATTAAATTAAAATACTGCGATGATGCCATTTATACACTCCTCAGCTCTACTCAAATTTTATTCGTTTGTCTTTAGTTTATTTTAATGCGAGACATATAAATGTCATCGTTTAAACCGGAACAAGAAATTTAAGATGAGTCTTAAAAACTGTATGGCCACTTAAAAATTTAGCCTGCTAAAATTTTTGTATCATTAAAATGTATAAAGGTGTGTTCATATGATGAATGCATAGTTCTTTTTCATCCTTTTAAATAGTCTTGTGATTTATAACTGCTATCAATTGTCTGTGTGAAATTAAATATTTGCTGAAAAAGGATAGGGAGTGACAATAGGGAGTGAAAAAATTTTAAGTTCTCACCAAAAACCAACTAGGTACCTACAACAGCGCCTTTTAAGATAACATTCACTAACGCCATCTCTTATCAAAACTTAGATTTAGATTGGAACTACACTACGTATAAAGAAAAGTGTGTGATAGAGACTGATGACTACACCGCAGTAATCCCACTGCTGGGCTTTAATCTCATAATTTAGTGCCGATATTGCAAATGTCTAACATTGATAGTCATTACCACCGTTCAGCGTCAGGTATTTTGCTCGTCTGCGTAAAAATGCATAAATGAATAAAAATATCGTTTACAAAGTGGATTTTCGTCGAAATCGTAATTTACGGCGCATTAGATACATTCACTGCTTCGGAGTTAAATGAAGCCTGAAGAAACTAGTTTCAGATCGACAGTTCGCGCGATGAAACAATTGTTACTAGAGAGTTGTATTCGATTTTAAATTAATTAGTGTCATATTAAACAACTTACTATAATGAGTACCTACTCCCGGATTCGATTTGCATTCTGAGTACATATTATTATGAATTAATTATATTAAATTGTATTTACTAATAACTTAAACTTCTTTAAGTTTTAATTACAATAAAAAGTAAATAATTGAATAGAAGTTGCCTTTTGATGCAATGACGTCACAATTCCTGCGCCTCATTGAAAACCCCTTGAACATGTTTCGATTTGTTTTACTTTTATGAAGTGTTTGTGTTGTACTAATTTCAGGACTGGGTAGTTTCGTCGACCACTGATTTTAGTAAAATTTTTTTCCCGGTAACAGCTTAATGTGGTCAATATTAATGTACAATTCACATGTGTACAAATCTTAAGATAACTATGCAGTTTAATAGGCATAGAGGAGAGATCGTGAATTTATGTAAATTTTTTCTTATGCCATAAAACAATACGATAAGGAGCGAAGATAAAATTTTCTTAAATGGCGAATAAACTAAGCGTGGGATTATAATGTGTCTAAAATTTCCTATACAGAGTCTAACAAATATTTATGTCATCACGCATCAAGAATTATTTTAATAAAATTAGCAATGCAATAAGAATTGGAAACTGTCGAAAATACTACTTAAATACCAATGGCTAGAGTACCTTTTTGGATGCTACATATCTTAAATAACTGTACCTACGTCCAATTAAGCGGTTTCGATTTATTATTTCAATCCTAATATATATTAAGGAAGTCTAAGATTATCGTTGCACGTTAAAATAAAAATAAACGAATTTACATATGTTTGGGTGCGTTTTAATCAATAACGTCAACTCTACTCCGACTTCTTCTTTGTTAAATCTAATCAAATCAAATGTTTTATTGATGTGAAACATCTATAGGCGAGGGGTAAACCTGATTTTTGGCGCGGTGAGTGGCGACGCTTCACCGCACTATATTATTATGGTAGGGCAATATGAAAAAAAAAATAATAACACAATGTGGGTCATTATAAATAAACTTAGTTTGATAGGCTGTAGCATACAGTAGGACAAACCTGTCATCATTTTCTGGAGACAATTCGTAATATTGTATTTTTTCATCATGCCATATTTAGTTCCTGTCATAATCTGTACTTTTATGCGTATTAGTTGTATAAAATAATTTCGATGTTTCACATCTGCCAGCCGCCCCATGACGGCTCACATTTTAGTTTCTCTATTTTTTTTCTCTTCGACTCACAAAACGGCGCATTAGAACCAAAAAGAGAATAAATCAGAATAGTTCTAACATGGAAGACGTTGCATACACCTACGTAGTGCAATTTCGCTTGCATTTTAATTGCTCCTGCATATTCATGAGAGCACGATTGTCGCTAATGACTGCGCTACGTGTTAATTATACCGTCTAAATTAATAATAAAATTGTAAGTGAATACTGTGGCTCATTCATTAATGTATCTGTTTAAGGAAAGAAAGATTGTTGGCGATATACGATATTTTACCTCCCATGTGGAATAAAAAGTTTAGATTAGCGGGTTTAAACGTATGAAGAGAAGAGAAGAGACTTCGTCCTGGAATCCGAGGTAGATCCTGTCCGTGGTACTATTTAAATATTGTCGATCTGTAAGTCATACTATAGCTGTTTCGATTGAATTTTTACCACAAGACCTGAACGGTAGATATACCGGCTATTAGTCTGACGATCGGACTAACGAGTAGAACTAGTAAAAACAAAGCGGTAGATACGGTTTTTGTTCCCGCTAGTCCTACGGTAGAACTAGTGAGAAAAAAACCCACTAGTTCTACGATAGGACTAACGAGTAGAACGAGTAGAAAGGGAATGAACCAACTGTTCTACTAAGCGTTCTACTCTGTTACAGTCTTTCGGATGGAGAATTGAAAATGAATGTAAGGAAGCTGTTTTCTAGTTAATGCTTACATTCACCGCATAAAAAAAAAAAACAAATTCAAAATCATTTAGAACTTGTGGGTTTCATATCAGTTATCTTAAACACGTTTTTTTTGTAGGAGATGCAACGAAAGAAACTTTATACAACACAATATGTGAATAAACGGTTCTAATCTTATATATATAAAAACGGCTTGACCGATTTTTATTAAATTTTATATGCATATTTAGTAAGTGATAAGGGTTGTCCACCCTTAACATTTTTTTAAATTTTTTGGACAAAATTTTATTTTTTTATAATGTGGCATTAAAAATACATAGAAACCTAAATTTTCACCCTTCTAACACCAACCCCTATTTTTAATATGATTGTTAGGCGACACGAAGTTCGCCCGGTCAGCTAGTATTAAATAAAATTTACTGTCTGGAAGCGGAAGACAGTAAAAAATAGCTGCAATTCTTGAAATTGCAATTTAAACATGAATACTCGTAAATTAGCCATTTTCAGCCGTACAACTAACGACTGATTAACATGATAAGTCAATATAAAAACATACAAAAAAAACTAATTCAATAAAGAAGTCATGCGAGTCAATGAACCATACTGACCACTGACACATGGACCGGATATTAACTACTTCAATAACAAAATAAACTAGTTTTCTATGTAAAAATAATGATAAAAGGCAAAGAGCAACTAAATACGATTAATTAGAATGCATGCGCAATTACTCCGAGTGTAGGCGTATCCTACGTTGCTGTGCTCGAATTATCTCGTTCATTTAGAATATTTTATTTCAATACTCTATTGGAGTTTAAGAGGTTTTTATACGCTTACATGGCGCACTTATATAAATTACATACTTATATAGATTACTTATCTTGACAATAACGGTGTACTGATGAAATGCTTGGAAAAATCCTGACATTTCGTATATCTATAGCCTTGTTTGAGGTGACAAAAGTGGTATAAATCTGGAGGGCAAGCTTCGAAGAGAAGGATCACGTGACATTGGATGGACAATTTTAACCAATCATAGGTCAGCTTGACGTTGACGGTGTGTAACTTTGACCAATGATAGGGCGCAGATATTCCGTTATGCATTATTATTATGGACGTGCAGAATTCAAACTCTGATACCTTGGGCGGAAAGCTATTATAATGATTAATTCATTGGGGCTATTACTTTTTTTCATTTTTATATACGGAAGGCACATGAGGTAATAAATGAAAATTACTGCAATAATATCCTTAAAAAACCTCTTTTCCGGTCATACTTTACCAAAGGTGTCATGATATAAACTTAATACATTTTCTAGACAAATTATCGTCCGATTAACGATACTATCTAACCACGCCTACTTCATACGAGCAAGCTATTGCCAATTAGTTCCTGACACTAAAAGTACTTGGCACAACCCTCCCATTGCAAATAATCCTTTGGGCAGTTATAGAGAACAATTAGTTGACCGTATTTTCATCTGCGAATGAAACTCCCAGTAGTTTTGATCAATGTGGTTATACGCTAGTGGCGAAGTGCTCATTACCCGGCGGCTTGCGTTGATCCTAAACGATCGACAAAGTTAAGCAACAGCGGGCGCGGTCGGTTGTTGGATGGGTGACCGCTAGTGGCAAAAAAATCTTGAGCATTTCCGTGCTTCGGAGGGTGCCCTTACGTGCGTGAAGCCGTCGATCCCGGTTGTTATCGTAAGATAACAGTCGTTAAGCCATCTCGGAGGCCTTCCCCCCCGGGGGTTGTCCGCCTTGTCGTGGCGGGGGGGCTTAGTAACCGTGGACTGGTCACCCACGGTGAACCAAGAGGCAACCAGGGCCGGCCTGTTTGGGCTGCCGGCTG
This sequence comes from Thymelicus lineola, assembly GCA_963932265.1. NCBI lineage: Eukaryota > Metazoa > Arthropoda > Insecta > Lepidoptera > Hesperiidae > Thymelicus > Thymelicus lineola. The sequence continues at coordinate 2,987,503 of OZ010691.1, forward strand.
GCCCGAGGAGGGCGCTCCCAGCGGGCTGAATAAGTCCGCTGCGGACGCGCTTGGAGGTGGGACCGTGGAAGATAGGGTGCACCGTTCTCCCTATCTTCTGCGGCCGTGGAGGGATCGCAGGGGGAGAGGCGTGTTGGTATTACGGTGCGCCACTCTCCCTACCCCCTGCGAGCTGGCGGGGCCGTTCCGCCGAAACGGCATTGGTGGGGCCGCAGAGGAAGAGGCATGTCGGTATTACGGTGCGCCGCTTGCCCTATCCTCTGCGGCCGAGATGTGGTCGGTGGAGGAACCACAGACCTGATCCTCCACCGGGTACCAGTTATCTGGTATCCATGGCCTCCTAGTAGCAGACTCAGGGGGAGTTTGCTACAGTACTGGTGGAGGCCGAGGAGGGAGGCGCACCTTACCATCTGGTGCGCCCATCGTGGAGGGCCTTCGGGCTTTCGCGATGGAGCCGCTTGTGGGCGGCTGCCGTTGGCGGGGTCGCGGATGTGTGCGAAAGCGTTCCCGTAACCCCGTCACAAGGCGGCGAGGCGGAAGATGGGGGGGTTTTTAGTGGGTATACCGTGGGTCTCATTAGCCTATACGGGAGTCCCACATAACCACTCGGGTACCCCCTGCGCCCGGGTGGTATGCGTAACGCATTTTCCCCCCCGGAAAAAAAAAAAAAAAAAAAAAAAAAAAAAAAAAAAAATCTCGGAGGCCTTCGGGCGGCATGAACTTTCGACACTCGGGTTGGCCACTAACCCCTCCACCAATCCGCACTGGAGCAGCGTGGTGGAGTATGCTCTAGGCCTTCTCAAGAGTGGGCTCTTGCTTGTAGTATGTAGATACGTATATCAATAATATCTAATAAGTATCTCTATACTTTAGTTTAGCAAATCTTGGAATGTTTAAAACAATTTTAAATTATATTAAGCTATTTAATTCACTGGAAAGTAGCTGTCGCATAACTGCAAAGCAATGCACTTTTGTACAAGTCATTCAGGAATTTGGACCAATCGATATTGTTGTTTATTTTTTAAAAGCTTGGACGGGTTCGGCTGTAAGGAGCTCAAAGGAGATTATGATTTAGATTAGATATAAATTAAGATCATTTAAATTGTGACGTGGCCCACTATCCTGGTAATATTGTAACTGTGAAAGTTTTTATGGATGAATGGATGTTTGTTAGTCTTTTACGCAAAAACTGCTGAACAGATTTTCATGAAATTTTGCAGTCAAGAAGACCATGATCTGGAAAAATACATAGGGCACTTTTAACTTCGAAAAATCCGTGCAAAACTACGGGCAGAGCGATATATTTTATATACCCGATCTATTCTTGACATACCCGAATTCTTGACAAAAAATAACCGACTTCAAAATTAGGAATAACTCAAAAACTACTCGTCAGATCTCGCTCAAATTAAAGTGGGACCCCATGAAAAGCATCAGCTTACGATTAAAAAATCATCAAAATCGATTCACCCAGTCGAAAGTTCTGAGATAACAAACATAAAAAAATACAATCGAATTGAATACCTCCTCCTTTTTTGAAGTCGGTTAAAAATATGCGCAGTATTACTGTATTCCAAACCTTAATTACGAGAATATATTCATTCCAGAGTTCGCTAATGGTTTGAAATGAAGCAATAAACATCTTAATTACATTTATTTAATGGCGGACATAAATGATAAGTGAATTACTCAGCTGATAATTAATTTATCTAGGACATAACCATCAAAACAAGTGAGGAAACTAACCGTTATGTTCATTGTGGTAGGTTTGTTTAACTGCCTAGCTAGGTTCTCTTTCTAGAATGATCTATCAAATGTTGTTCAAGAGTTTCCATTGCTAGGCTCTAACCATACTAAGACTTGAGTCTAACCAAAATTGACACTTTAAAACATTGAAGTATTATTACTAGCGTATAGAACTGACACCGCGAACATGATGTATGTCAATGAATTGGCGCCAATGGGCTTCAATTTTCAATGGATTCGTTCGATTTAGAAAAAACGGGGGCTCAATTTTTGAAAATAGAATCTCCCGGTGGGACACACATTTTGTTTGAGATGTCTGTTCTATGTCATTATACTTCAATGCTTTAAAACCAAATATTTCCCAAGCAGGCTGAATTGAAAAATGGTCTTTGCAGACTCGTAATATTTTCGAAAAACCTTTTCAACGATTTAAGCAACGAGCTAAGCACAGTTTCTGCGCTATGTTGCGGATGGACGGACATAATGAAACAATTTCGTTTTGACTACGGAACACTAAAAACTTTCGCGGTTTCGCAATTACTTCTCGGCCTAGGTCTTAGTACTATATGTTAGCGTATGGTGTACGACCCTAATCTACAATCGTAATCCTGGTCATGGATTTTAAGTTAAATTTTAAGTTAATCCATTCAACGGTTAGCGCGAGATGGAAATCAAACATCCAAACATTTTCACAAGCTTTCACATTAATTTATAATATTATTGTATTAATAATTATTATTATCGGTTTATTAGTCTAGTAGGATAGGATTTGTTTATTCGCTCATTGACACTGATAACTCTGGTAATAGAGCTCTGAGTTTCGCTGCTAATGAGACCTAAATATTTAGTGTACTCATAATTGTAGGGTGCCATAATATGCACAATTTTGCAGCTATATTACTAAAGCTATACTACTAAATCAATAAAATATGACAATATACCTATAAAATATGAAAGATAAATCAAGAGTTATAAATTACCTAATAATTTATTTTCTAAACTAGGTAATTAAATATCTAATAATAAAGTTGTGACTAGTCGATGTCTGTAGTTCTGTACTTAGCAGATATTAAAGGATAATTAAAATGAGAGATAGATATCGACTTTAGGACGCGCTTCACATAAAAACTACTAGACGACGAATTTTGACGAATTGTATAGGAGGTCTAACTTAAGATATGGAAAACCTGGATGTTTTGATACGTCGCTTCGAAGCAAATATTATATTAATAAATTAGAAGAATTTTAACCTTCCACGCGTAGCAGCGGGTTAGACATCATATATTTAAGAATTTATTATGCGGATCCGTTATATATAAACAGCTAATTCTAAAATGATATTATAATGTTTGCAGTCTCAACAACAGAATGATGATCGACGGAAAATTCGGGAGATTAATTAACTTGTACACATCGACTTTAAGAGGCAACTCACTGCAACAATCAGATACTGCTTTGTTAGACTCGTCTTAGAATAACGGTATTTTAATTATATAATCAAAAAACAATATTGTGCGTTTACAAAGAGGGTCCATTTGAATCAATGCTGCACTATCAAATATTACGTACCAAGTTTAATTACAGATGAATCTTTCGATACGGATGCCATACAATAAGTTAGTTTGTTTCTCAGTTACTGTTTGTATTGTGTATGTTTGTTTTGATTTGTTATTTTAAGAAAAGATATTATGAAAAAACAAATGAGCTATTATTTTTAAGGAAGCATTGAAGTAGTTAACTTTAAACTTCACTGCTTTGAGTACAATGATATTATATATTAAAAAGAGGCAGATATGTCATAAGCGCGCGCGTTGTGTGACTCAAAAAGTTCTCAATTAAGAACTCTTATTCAGGTGAAGAAAGAGATAGCGATGTAGTTTTGACGCGAGAGCGATAAAGACGTGCGATAGAGCAATAAAACGTGCCTTGCGGACATCGGAACAGATTTTTCCGTTGATTTGTAAGGGCATAACGTATCTATATTTATTTAAACATCATTGTTTGAGTAGTATTTAATTTATTTTATCATTCTGCAGTCTCTTTTTACCCGACTCCCCGGAAGGGTTATGTTTTTCACGGGTATGTATGTAATATTCTTTATTACCTCATATCTTCCAAACCATTGCACGGATTTATATAATTAACATATCGTTAGTTTTGCCTTGATAACCCAAGTCTTCTTGGCTTCAACCCATTAATGGCCCACTATTGGGCACGGGTCTCTCCTCTTAAGGAGGCCTAGAGCATACTCCACCACGCTGCTCCAGTGCGGATTGGTGGAGGGGTCAGTGGCCAACTGCCCGAACTTTTCAAACTGCCCGAGGGCCTCCACGACATGGCTTAACGAAAGTTATCTTATGATAACGAGAAGTCGTTTCGAGGCTGATTCAAGGTGGCTAGCTAGGCAGGCTTCACAGATTTAACATCGTATGTTTATACCAAGAATTTTATATATATCTGGAGGGCAAGCTATTACCTACAGACAGATCAGTGACATTGTATATCTGCGGCCTTTCATTGGTCAAAGATACATACCGACACCATACGAGTGTCTACGAATTTTAATGACTACGTGAATCATGCCTATGATTGGTCGAAAAACAATTTTAAATTCTTAACTTTAACGCGAAATTTAGTGCATTTTGAAACAACCTCTTTATTATAGTACGCGAAATTTAGTGCGTTCCAAAACAGCCACTTTGTTTTATAGAGTTGCGTTTGAAATTGGGTTCTGAATTATTTTAACATAAAATATTTTTTGTATACCAGAGTTGAATCACCCGTACTCAATGATATATTTAGTATTGGACACATAACTTTTTTCCTAGCTTGACTATTTAGGACATTAGTCACACTGCATACTTATTATATTTTAGATTTAAAAGGAGGTACACGTCCAGAGAGCTATTGAATTCAAATTAAGCGAAGCAATGTCGGTTTTTATTATTTTTTAGTCCCAATGAAGAATTTTTTGCGAATTCTTTGTCACATTCGCTGTGAATGGTCACGTCCAAACGGTTGAATGGGTTCTATAATAAAATACAATACAAGATAATTTATAATTAAACATATCCTACTTAATATTGTAAATGTCAAATTGTGAGTGAAGATTTATGGATGTTTATAACTTTTTCACTCAAAGACTACTGGACGAATGTTGATGAAATTTTGCACATAGATAGACCATGAATACCCTAGTAGTAAAAGTTAGACCGTGGTACCTTGTATGTTATAGGGTACTTACTTATTTTCTCGGAAAACGCGGGCAGTTGTGAGTAGTGTGCTAGTTTCTAATACGCACATAACTTTGAAAATTAAAGAAAGAAAGAAAGAAAGAAACATTTATGTCGTCATGGAAAATAACATGGTACAAGGTTATAACAAAGATGTAAGGAGAAGTACTAACAATATGTTACTTTCTAAATTATTGCGTGGCATAAAACATAGAATATTTAGTGGGTACCATGTCACCTGACGAAAAAGGACTACCCTCAGCCTGTGTCATGGAGCGGCTAGGAACCACGGCTGCTGGCTTACAGTGTAGTCCCTTTTTTCGCGTAGGTGGTTCTATAGGTAGTTTCCATCCCAGCCATACGAAAGCCATAAAGAAACTGTTTTTATTGTATCCATTGTATGTATTGTAAGTACATACATGCTATACATAAACAAACATATAATTAGGCGTGTACACCAGGATATCTTATCACTACCACTGTCATTACAACGTCTACAATGTCTCATTCAAACGTTTTACCGTATATCACGACTCCCTTGTTTTTGTTACCATTTCTTTCATATTAATATTGGCTAAATGTCGGCTCGTAAATTGCAAGTGGAGACTTTGAAATCGTCACGGATGATTGGATGCTATTAGTGATTGCCAGTGTAAAGATGCGTAGGAATTGACGGCGACTTTACACTGTCCGAACCGGTAACGGATAGAAATGTTTTATTTTATTGTCCACAGTAATCCTTGGCTTCAATAGAAATGGCTCACTACTGAGCACGGGTCTCTCCTCATGGAGACCTGAAGCATACTCTTAATGGCTTTAGTGGTCTTATAGTAGCTAACCTAACTAATACTAATAAAATGTTTATTAGTTACTTCTGGTATTAGAAAATCTGATAATTATGAATTTCATATATCAATTATAGATTCTTTTCTTTAACATAATTATGATAGGTAAAGTAGTGTAGCGTGTAGTAACTGAACAACGATAGCTAAATTGAGACGTTTAGTCGAAAGTTTAGTAGTAATTGTTGCCATAAAAGTAATTTATGTACGACTTTAACCCATTAATGGCCCACCATTTATGGGGCATGGGTCTCATAACTACCAAGTCTTAGAACATTCTCCTCACCGGAAGTGGAGTTTACTTATAATTTTTATAATTTATAGTTTATAATTATAATATTCCTCATTCAATAACAGGATGCAATGTCTCTATGTAACGCATTGCATATACCAGAGAGACTTACGCACCGGTATCGGATCGTATTCCGACAGTATGTAATAACCATTAAATTATCGTATTTTTATTCATCACGCAATAATTTTACTGCGAAGCGATAATGGCATGTTGTGTTTTATTAAAACGTCTTTCTGAAATGTTAATAACTAACAGTCAATTATCGCAAAAATCAATAGTTAAATATTCTACTAATCGACCAGCCTTCGGAAGCCTTCTAGAAATTGACTTTTTCCGAGGGTTTTCCCATACTTATCGATGCGGAATTGGTTGAAGCCGATTATAAAGAGCTCTATGTGTATGCGAATAAGAGTGAAAACGACCTGACTTGGTTCGAATCGGCGGGCGTGGCGTTGCCTTGCATGTTTGTTGAACGACTAAACAAGAGTTAGTCGTAGTTTGTGGACATCAGCTACACTGAACATGCAAGTATTCAATATATATGCAATATTGCAGTGCCGGAAAAGCTACCGGCAAATGGTTCATCAACCGGTGTTTGACATAAAGACAATATGTTTTCCAACACCTGAGATAATTAGTTTTTGGTTTACAAAAATGTAGAGATTTTTTTACATTACATATTCAAAGAGATCATATTAACATTAGTACATCACTCATCTACATCACTCTTAAAAACTACACAATTTATCTTAGAGTGATAAAACAGCTCGCCAACACTCGGCACACGGGATCCCTGGACGCTCGCACAATACAGGCTGCTCCAAAAAACTCTGACAGCTGCTCCAGAAGAAGCTTATGTGTATGTTGCTTAGTTAATAAATATATTCGCAAATTATCCACGTATAACTTAATAAGTGTTGTAATTACACAAAGCTGGAGTATTTTATTTACTGTATGAGAGAATTATTAGTTAAGTACTCAATTAATTCTCACATACGTGTATTTCTCTAATGGTTAATCGGTTTCGCTCCATATATGTAATATCTTGATTACAAATGGCCATACCTAAACTAATGTCGAGGGTATAAGGTACCAAACCCATGTACGAGAAATTAGTCCACAAATTAGTCTATCGTTAGCCAACTTGCAGACAGGCTACGATAAATACACAAACGATGACAGTCGTTAATGAGCGAATTAAATAAATAAATAAATAAATAACGCTACACATTCATAGCCCCATACTAGGATTCCCTGTGTCGTGGGTGCCATGGACAATACACAAGACAAGGACATTCACACCAAGACCGAGAACAGAAATTCAAACTCATCATTCAAATTTCTGCCTCGCTGGGAATCGAACCCAGGACCCTTGGCGCGGCGATCCGGCATGGTAACCATTGCGCCACACGGGTCGTCGAATTAAGAATCGCTAAGAAGAGGAATAATAATAGACATAGCTTTTTCTTCCTCCCTGAGACTGCAACCGAAACACGTACTTACTTAAATATATTTCACGGTTTAAAAACCCTCCTTCCTACTGCTTCTAATAGGTAACTATCCAGGTAGGTCGGTAGGCAAATACACAAAACTATTATATAATTATCATGGATAAATTCCGTTACGGTTTAACTGGATAGATTGGAGCCCAGTGACGCACAACAAGGACCGAACCTAATAGCCCCAACTATTTACCCCAGCAAAGCTAACCAGACCCACTGTGTCTAATCTTAAATTAAAATTAAAAAAAAAACATAGCTAAAAACACTCTTGATTAAGTCACCCTTCAAACAAAAAAAAACTAGATTAAAACATTGAAGTATAATGTCATAGAACATACATCTCGAACAAAATGTGTGTCCTGCCCGGGAGGTTCGATTTTCAAAATTGAGCCCCGTTCTCCTTTCAAAATCGAACGAATCCATTGAAGATTGAAGCCACGTGGCACCAATGCGTTGGGGCATACATGGTGTTCGCGGTGTCGGTTCTTTCTATACGCTAGTAATAATACTTCAATGGATTAAAATCGTTTCATCCGTTTGGGAGCTACTATGCCATAGACAGACATACAGATACACAGATGCGTCAAAGTTATAACACCTCTCTGTATTCGTCGGGGATTAATAAATTGGTACAAATTCATTAAGTTATCTCAATTTAAGACGTCAGAAGTTCAGAACATAGCTTTCAGTCGAACAGTACCTAAGCAGTTCAACTGTGCAACAACCAAATAGGTCGTAAAACAATACCGATTAACAATCAGAACCAGCATCAATTACTGTGAGTTCGAATATAAATCTATCACGGAATAATTTATAGACGAAAGTTATTGGGCATTATCAGTCGAACACGAGCCTCAACAAATATATGGACTGCCTTTGAAATAACCGCCATAAACCGTACAACTGCGACCTTTTACAAGGTATTAGGTTCGTTACTGCTTCCGGGTGGGAATCCAGACCACTCGTCGTATAAAGAAAGCATTGGAAACGTTAAGATCAGATTCCAGTGCTAGAGTCGTTGGTCTTTTGTTGTAATATCTGTCTACATTAACAAAGTAGGTATTAGGAGACATTCAGTTTTATTTATGGATAGGTAATTAAGTTATTTGTACGATTTAAGATGCTCTTTCTAGCTTTGGATCTGAATTCACGCCTTGCTTTATGCCGTTATCGAGGAAAACGGAAAAGTTCATGTATGGTGGGAGGGGTTATAAATATGTTTGGTTAGCAATTTTTTTATAATGAACCATGAAATTAAACACCAATAATTTTTCCATATTACTACTTCCTTTGTCGGCAACGCATCGGTAATGCTTTTAGTGTAAGAGTGGGGTCTATAAAGCGCACTTTGACTTTGCACAGACAACAATCAAATGTACTAGAAGACTGACAGTTTGTTATTAAGAAAAAAATGCGTGTGTCAGGTCCGACGCACGACTGGAATTTACTTATAACGAACGTATGTAAAATATTTAGATTAGTAATTGAGGCTAAATGAGCGCATTTTTATATTACTCAAAGCATGCTTGATACATTTATTTGTATTAATTATATAATTTATATTTATCAAAATATATAACATAGCCATGGAAACATAACGAGAGTACTTTGTGGTGGGGGTTGCGCAAGATAAGTTGTGTACGAACATAACGCATAACGTAACGTAACGAAGAATGTTTGATTTCCATACCCCGAGTTTATAGGTTAATGAAATTCCAAAAAAATTATAAGTCTAATGCCCCAACTCAGAGTCCCTAACAGTTACTTTAATCCCTCCTTAGTAAAGAATTACCATACAAATTCTGTACTGAAGAGCGATTTAAGTAACCGTTAGTGACTCTGAGTTGGGGCGTTAGTGTATAACGGCTTATGTCAAAGTTGGTTTAGGACCGTTATTTTCGTTCAGATAATTTTAAACCTCAATAAAGCCTAAGTACGTAACTTAAGATTAAAGCCCAAATGACATTCAAGAATAGACGCTCATCATAATGTGGCTTTACTTATCAATAAATATAAATATCCATAAGGATATTTGCACAAATAAACAAACCCACAGTAGACTTTGCATGGATTAACATCAATTAGTTTAATATGCGATAACAATGTGATACTTCTAGTTTTAATTTGCTATGTAAAATGTCAAAGTTATTACCTTTTGTAGGGGCTTAATTAAAGCAAACAGAAGTATTTGTTGAGAAACATACCGCGACTTAATTGCGCTCCTGGCATTCTGAACATCAGTGTATTCGACACCTTCATTAGTGCGTCCCATGTTCTATCCAATTGTAGTTTAATGTACTTAAATGTATGCGCTACATATTAATGCAGGAGGTCTGGACTCTAGCATTCTATTGTTTTACTCGTATTTATCAGGAAGTCATGTTTTGTGCGGGTAACATGAATGTAAGATTTGTTAAGGATATAAAGGATTTATTAATCACAAAATATATTTTTTCCGGTATATGAAATTTGCATTTCAAGCCATCGCTCTATATGCTCAATAACTATTAAAAAGCTTTTAAAATTAGTTTAAGTGCATAATTATTATGATATAATGATATATAAGCAGTATTAGATATATGTAAATATATACTGATAAATGTATATTTAGCAGAAGGAGGTATTCTATGGTGTGAACTCAGATCATCTCTGCAAACCATGTATCAAAGTACTATGAACATGGATCTCTCTCTGTGGGCGTAATTATATGTCAGGACTGCCAGGATACTAAATAAAACACACAATTCGACAGGCACAAGGATACTATTCGTTTATTGCCTGATAACACCCGATTTTATCAATTCAACGTTATTTAGTTGTTTACTTTGATTCGCGATACTCTCAATCTGTCTGTCTTCTTGACAGTTCCCTTTTTCTTAATTTCAAAGATTATTACGAACTTATTTTAGGCTGCACCGATATATACAATATTTTTTGTATGATTTTTCATTCCTTTAAATAGACTAAAATTGGTAACACTGAATTTATACCTAAGAGCTCCACATTTAAGAATTTTACCAGTCTAACCCAGGAAAAAAATCGATTTCTCCAATCTAGTGCTGATTTTTTTAATCCACATTAAAACGATTTACAATTTTAAATTAACATTTTTTATTTAATAAATAAAAATAAATAACGCTTCACACTCATAGCCCCACACTAGGTTTCCCTGTGCCGTGGGTGCCATGGACAACACACAAGACAAGGACATTCACACCCAGACCGAGAACAGAAATTCAAACTCATCATTCAAATTTCCGCCTCGCTGGGAATCGAACCCAGGACCCTTGGCGCGGCGATCCGGCATGGTAACCATTGCGCCACACGGGTCGTCATTTAAGTAAATGGTAAGTGTTTAACTGTAACACTTCAAGTATTTGAAAGTAACTTTAAATATTAAAACATTACTCAAAGTAACATGTCGCCTGTGGGTCAAGCTTGTTAATCCGCGCTACGTTTAGGTTTCTCGCTTCATTAAAGTTTTCACCACCAGTGACTAATAGCAACCGCTCCACTAACACGTCCGCGGACAGACGGACGGACGGACGGCCGGACGTCGCTCTAACGGACATCCACTTAACACCTGACTGCTCTCAACATCGTTGTATGATTGATGGCTTACTGCGAGCGAGAGCTTAAAGGGTTAAGGGATTTTATTAAACTTCTCAAGTAACTTATATGTAATTTTCGAGAATATGTTCAATGTATTTTATGAAAATTTTAAGTATGGTAAATCCGAAGGCTACCATGATTATTATATTTATGTATGATTTCTAAATGCCGTAGAGACACTTTCTCAATGATATTAACCAAATTTTCTTTTTCATATTAGAGTTATATGCGTATTAAACACATGAAAATCGAACAAAAGGCTGTCATTCCACACCACCCAAGGTCCCGGTGTTTGCCGATATTATCTTAAGGCATTTAATCACACCTACTACCCGGATGACCGAGCTTTGTTCGGCAACGCCATCAACTGAAGTAGCTTTGGTGTTGCTACTCGCCAATAGATAAATAATAAATAATAAAAAAGAGTGGTGTCAAAGGATACCCGGATGGAACGAAGTTCCTTTCGATTTAAGAATTGTTTTGTTGTACAGCGCCATTGTAGAAACTTGGAATGTCAAATATGATTTGAATTCAAATAATAAAGAACACTTTGTAAATAGAACATAATATATCATTTTAACATTGAAGTACTATTACTAGCATATAGAACAGACACCCCGAACACCATGTATGTCCCAATGCATTGGCGCCACGTGGCTTCAATCGTCAATGAATTCGTTCGATTTTGAAAGGAGAACGGAGGCTCAATTTTGAAATTCGAACCTCCCGGGCGGGACACACATTTTGTTCCAGATGTCTGTTCTATGTCATTATACTTCAATGCATTTTAACAAATAATAATAGATGTCGCTACAAAAATGTACTCTGAATCACGCTGTTGAGATTCTTTGCATAACATATAAGTAATCGACCTAATGACATGAATGTCGGTTCGGTTCGGGTTTATTCAGCAAGCGTGATTCAGAAAGTTGTACAGTACAGCGCCATCTCTGTAAAACTGTCTGAATCACTTCAAAAAGAGGTATGGTCATTCTTAAAATCAAAAAGTGTCGAAATTTTCCGTCTAGCCCTCATTCACAACGCGCGATAAGGAACTTCGTTCCAATAATAATAAATAACGCTTCACACTCATAGCCCCACACTAGGATTCCCTGTGTCGTGGCCCGTGGACGACTCGTGGGTGCCATGGACAACACACAAGACAAGGACATTCACACCCAGACCAAGAACAGAAATTCAAACTCATCATTCAAATTTCCGCCTCGCTGGGAATCGAACCCAGGACCCTTGGCGCGGCGATCCGGCATGGTAACCATTGCGCCACACGGGTCGTCAGAAAAAGTCTATTGAAGCAGTTTTTCATTGCCTGAAAACACGGATAAACCCCCTGCATACTAAATTTCATTTAAGAGACTCCGACATTGTATCTTCGAATGAAGCAATTCATATAATATTGATCGAACTTCAGTTCAAGAAGTTCGTTTGATCGTATAATATATAAATATCCAAGTATTGCTCGTTTAAAGGTATTAGATTGTTGTAGATATATAATATTTTGTTAGAATAAAAAATATTCCTTAGCTCTGGTGCGTTAACATAAGACGGATAGATGTTGGATGACCGGTTGGGTTACGTATTTAAGATATGCTCGAATCTTAAGGTTATTCAGCAGTGTATTATATATACGTTAGAATTTTCCATATCCTGCGTAATGCATTACAATTTCCTAGTAACATTGCATATCTCTATACAAATATTTTGTAAGTAACTATCTTCTTCACATCGCAAAGGGGACTAAAATTGTACAAGTGATGCGATGTTTTACACGCTGTTTAACACCTATATGGGACCCTAACCTATTCTTCTAGAACAGAGTAACCCAGTTCGTAACAGTATAAACCCAGCTGGAATCTCCTCTAACAGAATCTATGGTCAAGTAAATGTACGAGGCTGTAAATAACGTGATAGATTCCCATCAATTCCATTCACAAGCCGAGCGTGCCGAGTATCTAAACGTATTATTTTTCAAGGAACGCCAGTAAAAACGTCATAGCTCTCGTTATTATATCGAGATTCCTGCTAGCCTATCGGGCGTTTAGAGCCTTGTCGCCTCACCGTTATCGCGACACACGGGAAGGAACAACAGCGAGCGTGTTTGCTAACAGATTGTAAAACTTCTGGAAATCTAAATTTTGTAAGCTATTTTTTGTGGGATGGAGAAGGATAGAAGAAGGGAAATAAATCAATGTGGATTGTAAAACTAATCAGCATATTTAAAAAACACTCAAAAATATAATATACGTAAGTCCCTAATATGTTTGGTAAGTACATCTGAATTTGTTTTGTTGGTTTATTTACTGTTTACTTTATAAAAATAATTTATCATTTCGTAATTTTTAATTATTAAAAATACTACTATTATAATTTGTAATTTACAGGTTTCAGTGATCTGGTGTAGCCTTTTTGTTCATTTAGTTTAATACCATTATTATTATTAATATTTTCTCCGTGGGGTTCCAGTGGGTCCGCCCTACTCTTGATTGAGTCTGTCATTGAGGGAGGTTTGAGAGCCAGTTATTTATTTCGTTTTCTTCTCTCTTTGTTGGCCGACAACGAATCAGTTATACCTTTGGTATCACTGATGTCCATGGACGACGATAGCCACTTATCACCCAGGTGGAAAAATGCATTTATTTCGCTTTTGCTTTATCAAACTCACCTATGGCTAGTTCCGTGTGTAAACGGTTGTTGGTATGTGTTCCGGTGCCGTGTGTAACGCGGGAACGACCAGGATCGGAATCATTGCATTAGTTATGAGAACTTACAATGTTAAAATCCGCTCCAATGTGACGGTTTTTTTAAATCCCCGACGATTTTATTACTTCCTTTCGATATCGGTCTCGATTATGATTGCCTGTTTTTCCGCACATTCCGATTCTTAACTGTTGCATTGCATAGCGGCATTTAGCTTAGCTTTGTTCAATTTTCTGATATTTTTGTATTTTTTATTGTAACGATAATTTTAAAGGATTATTTGCAAAAGAACAGCTTATCAAAATAACGGAAATGTACAGTTATTACAATTTAAATAACGCTTTTAGAAACAAATTTCTCCGCCTCCATTTTATGATAAGCAGTCTTGGAGGAGTAAATTTTTGCAACATGCGTTTATATCACATTAAAATATAGCAAAACGATGTTTATATGAAGTAAACTAACCATTTCCACTATCTACGATTACTCTTATTTATCATTAAAGTGCCATTAGTAAAGGAACGAGTTAGTAAAGCGATGACCGGACACATCGGACGCACCATAAGCATTAATGAGATACTTACAATTCGAATGAGATTATTAGCGACTGGTTTATGACCGTTGATTATACGGTTCAATCAAAAGTCCTCTCCTCAGTCTTTTGTGGATACACTTGATATACTTATTGTTAATACAGATCTTGAAAGATAGATAATTTCTTGCACACTATAAAAAAAAAAATCTAAATATTTTATTGATATAAACACATTACATTCACATGTCGCAAGGGCCCTTTACTTGGTTCATCGCCTGTGTTGTGTGTATTATAGAACAGAACACACAAAAGAAATAAAATAATAAGTAGTATAAGACGAAGAAGATGGATAAAATAGCGCGCTAAAGAGCCGAAAAAATAGACTTTTTCTGCAAAAAAAAAATAGGACGTCTTAAAGAAAAATAGGAAGTCTTAGTGAAGACTTCTTAAGGTCCTATTTTTTTGCTAGTGATAGCGCTTTATGAATATAAGAAAACATATCATCATCATCATTATTATCATGTCCATTTCTTAATTTTATTTGGGGGCGGCGCAATAAGTTGTTCTCTTCCATACTTCCCTCTCAGCCGTCACGCCATCTTTACACTTACACTCTTATCTTTCTTATCATCTGTTACATAATCCACCCATCTTTTCTTTGATCGTCCTCATAAGAAAACAGATATCGCTTTTATTATTCAAAAATATATTTTTAATTAACCGTTGTATGTCTTGAAATAGTAGGTATTTAGACTAGAAAATGCTATAATGGATGTACATTCATAAATTATAGTCCCATGATGGCTGTTCCTATTTTAGTTATCCTTACCAAATACGACGTTATTGACTAACGCGCCATAATAACTGCAATGTACCTGTTTTTTAAGAATGTCTATAAATTACTACTTTTGCTAATATAATGTTAATAGTCACTTTATGTACGTGTTATAGGATGCTTTAGGCTACTTGAATACTACAGATGGTCAATAGGATAATAATTAATATTAGTGGTATAATCAGGTTTCCATATTCCAAAAGATTAGAGATGGGCCGACTACACACCGACTAGTCGGGAAAACCGATTATTCGACATGTTTTCTAGTCGGCGACTAATCGGTGACTAGTCGGCAAAAAGTGCTGAATATACGGCAATTATTTGTGCTTTTAAAAATAAAGAAAATGAAGAAAACTACAAACTTATGCAATACAATAAGCATAGTTAGATTTATTTTAATAAATCTGATATAAACGAAAAAATATTTTATGCAATAGCAATAATAAATTAACATGTACTTTTATATGTAGTTGTATTTTTAATTTAATTTAACAATAGTATTATATTTTTATTTTATTAAATCAAGCAAAGGTAAATTATGGTGAAAAAACGAAGACTTTTAGGTCTATTGGAAAGTAGTTCCTTTTATTAGTAGTTAGTTCCTTTTATTTTCATAAATTTGGTCACGTTGATGGGCATTGCCGACTATTATAGTGGACTATAATTAAATGTGTTTGTTTATATAAAAACACAATTCCAGTCGTCACAACAGCCAAATGCCAAATGCTTCAGCGACATCGTTTGCAATTCACTATACACCGATATAGGGTTTTTGTTTATGCAAGAATAAATTTCTCATTAATTACGCAAGTTTTGGTACCGTTGTCTAACTATTACTTCCAATAATGATGTCAGTTTCATTCCATTCCATGTTTGAAGGTACCGTGCTGGCCGTAAAACCTTCCGATAAGAATGTGTTACAGGTGATAGATATTTTTTTTAAACGGAGATGTAATAAAGCGAGCAATGTTCTCAGAGACGCGTAGACGAGTTAAATGAATTTTCTGAGTACAGTTATCAGGCCATCAATATTACTAAGAGGTGACGTAGCTTGAGGGTTACTGACTAACCTACCCATTGTAGTACAGTCTGTGTACATATGAATTAAAAAAAGACAAGACAGCAAGAAAATAAAGAATGGAAAACAAATATATGTGATATATTCTCTTCGTATTTAATATTATAAATGTGTATGTTTCTGAAGATGGCTATATGTTACTGTCAGACAAAAATGACTGAAAGGATTTCATTAAATTTATGACACATATATCAACATGATCTCTAATAATGCATAGGATAAATATTACCCAGAAAACGCGGGAAAGCTACCGGCAGAGAATAGCAAACAAAGGAATAGCTTATGGGAAATAGTCGCTGTCAGCAAAGGCATTACCAACGTAATATCGGGGAGGTACCCAGAGCCTTGCCTACTGACTTTCCGACATTGTAACGTAAAGACATTGCAACGATCATACTAAAGCCACAGCGCTAACTTACAGACAGGTAAACATTTCTACCGCCATCCATGAGTATCATTGCGGTTAAATTAATTAATGGCTGGCTTCAACCCATTAATGGCCCACTACTGGGCACGGGTCTCTGCTCTTGAGGAGGCCTAGAGCATACTCCATCACACTGCTCCAGTGCGGATTGGTGGAGAAGTTAGTGGCCAACCCGAGTGTCGGAAGTTTTCAAACCGCCCGAGAGCCTCCGACATGGCTTAACGACTGTTATCTTATGATAACAATCGGGACCGACGGCTTTACGTGCCTTCCGAAGCTCTGAAACGCTCAAGTATTTTTTGCCACTAGCGGTCACCCATCCAACTATCGACCGCGCCCGCTGTTGCTTAACTTTGTCGATCACTTAGGATCGACGCAAGCCGCAGGGCCATGAACGCTTCAATTAGTTAATACAGAGAGTTATATAATGTTATTTAATTAATCCAAACACATTTTGTCCTCTCCATGAGCATTTTGCGCTATGAGGAGTGCGAGAAGGTTTCGTGTTAGTTTGCATAGCTTACAAATACTAGACTTCCGTTAGTTGTAAATTATGTCAAAATGAAGCGCGGAGAGCGTGAACACATTTTTTGAAGTCTGTTAATTCTGCGTTACCAGCAGTCGTTACTATTCGATGAAACGTCACTAATTTGCTATTAAAAATAGAATTTCAGAATGTGGGAGATCCCACATTCTGACATTCTATTCCGAAAGTATTTGCTTATTGGCAATTAAAACTATTACAATTAATTAGACGTACCCTATAATACTCGCATAATGCGATAATTGAAGTTCGTCAAGAATGATGAATTGCTTTTTTCCTGTCAAAGGTGCAATTAAAAATAATTGACATGATTTAGTGTGTGTGCAAACAACACGACTGTCCATATTAGTGCTGTAGTTATTGTTCTTATTAATTTTTCTCAGAAGCAGGGGCTCTAAGTTTATCCCAGCACCTTGAGAGGTAATAAAACATAGAATTAATGTACCCTCTAACCGACGTCAAACAACAATGAGTTTACATAGTGTACTATTGTAAATGCTTCACACAATTTAATTCATTTCACCTCATTTAGATTATTTATAAAATAATAAATTATTGACTTTGGCGCTCTCTCCAGTTGTGTGTATTACTTTAACAGTATACTCTGATTTCTGGTACCAGGTGTTATTTACAAAAAGTACGTAAAGTGGATACGTAATACGTAAGGTATTGAATGACAAAATAGATAAAATAAGAAATGAATAATAAATAATATCGTCCATATCATAAGGGAGTTTGTGTAGAGACGATGATTAAAATGGAAGAATGGAAGAAGAAGACAGGTAGGATGAGTTGGTAGTTGAAGAGGGTAGTGATTTTTGATAAACTGTGAGACGCGGGGTCTTGGGTGCGATTTCAGGCAGGGGAAGAACTTTTATGTGTCAAATAAGTGTTTTATTTTCCCACCGTGTATGCTTATGACATGGTATTAGTATGTGAATGGCGTAGCACAGGGATTCCCCGTGCGGCGTAGTTTTTATTCATTACTGAAAGATAGTAGACTTGCAGTAAAAAGGGAGTAATTAAATTAGTGTTTTTACTTAAACGGATCCTTCACTACAAAGTTGTTAACTAGGTATCCGTTTTCCGTTTTCATCGCGAATAACAATGTAATTTATGCACTTTTAATTACCTACGCACCTACGGTTTAATATTAATAGATGCCTACAAGGTTTTGTCCGACTTTAACTACAAAATAATATTGTAATGCCACGGCGGCTCCATATGTAATTGTAACATTCAAATTGCTCAAAGAAGGGTAAATATTTTTTACACCGCGTGAAAAAGTGTTTATTAGTGTTATATTATTGATTACTTATAAATAAGTCCATTTATTAACTTTGTGGGAGCTTTACGACTGTAAATGGTTGTGTATAATCAACCAAAGGCCTTAAATATTAATGACTTTGACACGGTCGATTTTTTAAAGGACAGCGATGAGTATTATTCATCTTTACTATTTTAAAACAACTATTATACGATGTCTACTTCAACAGATTCTGCTAAAATAGATACTACTGGATATCGTACGAGAAAGAAATGAATCTCTGAGAGACTAGACAGTATCTGAATAAACTAAAGTCCTCCAACTCTTAGTATGGACGCTTCCCCGAAGCAAACGGTGCAGTTTTTACCAAATACAGACTGTTAATGTGTTTTAAAATTAAGTAAAAGGCATCTATCTATCTATCTATCGAGTTATTCTTAGAGTCTATTCTCTCTCAACCACACCTCACTTCAAATGAAAATGTACATGGGAGCACGGTCGTGCCCTCGCCAAGACTAGCCAAACCAAGCACAAGGGCACACTACCTACCTTTTCTCGAACCGCTTCGTCGTTTTTTTGAGCCCTCATAACTTGGGTTTGGATTAAGCCAGATAAACAATATATTTCCAATCCACATAATATTTTGAATAAGGTGTAGATTTTGTGAAGTTAGGGCTTGTAGATTTAGGGCTTCTAGAGTTCGAATGTTAGCTCTACATGAGATCTGATAACCTTTTGATGTAGAGGCATATGGTCTCGCCTTGGCAACATTTGACACGAAAATGTGTTTGGTGGGGTAACTTTATTCAAAGGGCCATTATGCCATCCAAATCGTGTTGACGATACGAAGGATTGCATAATGCCTTCGCTTCTATACGCAACTAGAAAGAAAGAAATGATTAATTTAACTACCTATATTGCAAATATATTTGCACCCCAACGCATCTACAAGAATTTGTAGCGGCACTAATTACACGTAGTCACTGTATGCCGACCTGTCGTTGCAACTGTTGCGATGCCGTGTACTCTACGTACCAGGCCTTCTGTCTACGTAAACGCACGTCATACGGACGCTATCGCTTACTTGCTTGCAGCTTGCGTAGTAAAAGTATGAAATCTGTCCACGGAGCAGCGTCGTCCCTTTTACTTGTTGCATACAAACAACAAACGAAACGCAGTGGACAGAAAGCCTTAGGTAGCCTGTAGGTAACAACAAAAAATGCTGCCATACCAAGAGAAGATTTAACATTGTTTTTAAAATGATTTTTCTTTTTGTTTCAGGTGATGTGCCGTCTTCAAAAATACTCGACGTCGCTTTTGAGAGGTGAAAAATATCACATTTCTAATCTTCATGTTAAAATTGTACGAAAAAGTGTTTGAAAACAACACAGAGGAATGCAATTATAATTTTATTAATTATATCAGCTCATTATAGTTTAAATAGACGATGCAATTAATTTTACTGTAAACATGTTTTTTGTTGCGTCTATTATAGTTTCTGATAAACATTTGAAATTACGAGTATTTGGTAGTTTTTTTATCTATCGTACGATGGTTTTGAGGATTAGCATTATCTTATTTAATATTTAATAAATTTTAATGTTAGATTTACGTACACTAACCGTCATCCATGGATATCAATAACATACCCACACACACATAAGCATCACAATTTCTTACCGGCCAAGAATGAAGAGAGAAAGAAGAAAGAACACAGAACAAGAGACAATTTTAAGAAACATTTGTGAGTGTGTACACCACAGATCCTTCTGCTAAAATATTAGTGGTTGCTATGTGTTACAGGTTACTTCATACTAACTGCCTTCTAAGGGTTGTTCCAAGTTCCCAACACATTCCATCAATATGAACCTCGCCTTCTACAATGTTGCACGAACCGTTTAACGAGTAGTCTTATTCTCTTCATTAAATAGTAAGACTTATTGCTAGGAATCCTGAATAGAATCTTGCTAGGCGTCCTGAATGCAGCCTCAATACGATACGTTATGCCACTTATGTTAAAAGTATAAATAAAAAGGGTGCGTGTACTTTTGTACGCGCGTAAGAAATTATACTTCTTTGGCATCATTAAATAAATATTTAACTATAGTATTAATTATATTATATAAAAAACAATATTAAAAAAACAATAATAATAATAAAAACAATAAAATATAATATTAAAAAGCAATATTTTATTTATTTATTTAAAAATTTTATGTACACGAATAAACTTAAATTAAAACGTCATATAAATCTATAATACATAGGCACTGCTTATTTCAAAATGAAATTTCTTCCAGCAGACCTGGTAGTTGAAATTTTATACGAGAGGCAAATTTAGCGTGCACATAAAAAAATGGAATAAAGTATTATACATATACTTACATATATTCAAATACACATACTATACATACATACAATATAATAAATATCACCTTTTGTGTCACCGCCACCGTGTTACAAATCTTAAAATATCACTCTCATTATTTTACCCATTTATTTCATAATGCGCCTAAAGAAGAATAACTTCAGAAAGATGCAGTGCCATAATTAGAGCAGCGATTTTTATTTTTAAACTGTTCTAAGTAGCTTACCTTGTTTGCGTGGGTCAAATCTTGGAAGCTTACATAGACCTAATTTCTTATCCTTAGGAGTAAAAATTTTTCATATTGCTTTAATTCTAATAATACATTTTCCAAAATTCAAAATATTTTATTCATATAGGTATCACTGATATACTTATGAATGTAATTTTTTAGCTTTTCGGAAAGGTGCTTGGTCATGGAGGAGAAGAAAAGCCTAAAGAAACTCCTCAGCACATCTTTTAAAAATAAAAAATACATTATATTATTATAAAAAAATATCACTAACTGGAACGGAACTGGTGGCAGAGCTGGTCATTTCCATTATTCTTTGTCATTTAAGTACTCATCTGCAGTAGTAACCTTTGCCTAAAAGTTGAGATTTTACATGTTTCTTAAACAATTCCACTGGTAAGTCACGTATTAACTTTGGGATTTTATTATAGAATTGTACACTTTATAAGCATAATGTTTCTTTTTAATTGACTTCAAAAAAGGAGGAGATATTCAATTCGACTGTTATTTATGTTTGTTACCTCAGAACTTTCGACTGGGTGAACCGATTTTAATGATTTTTTTTCAATCGAAAGCTGGTGCTTGTCATGTAGTCCCTCTTAAATTTGAGCGGGATTTGACAAGTAGTTTTGAAGTTATCCCTAATTTTGTAGTCGGTTATTTTTTGTCAAGAATTATTTCACCCTCCCCATCCAAACTTCCAACACCTATTTTACACCCTTAGAGGTTGAATAGTGATTGAAAAAGTATGGTAGAGTAATAAGAGATCTCAATATAAGTAACTTAAAGTGAGTTGACTTCCAACTCTTTGAAGGCTTCAATAATGAACCCGTTGAGATTCTTGAGAATAGCACAACAAGCGGCCTAAGACCCCAGCTATTAGCACAGCTATAAATATTCGCGTCTGCTCCCATAATTCTCCGCAAAATATATGTATGACTCTATTCCGACGATCCAATGTGATGGCTGACGGTAGTATACTGAAAGATATTTGTTTGGATAATGGAAACACAATGTTATGTATACCTCGGTAATAATAAAATAGAAAATGTAATAAGTTACTTTCAATCATTTATTAGTAATTTACGTAAGTACGATAAGACGTAGCTATCAATTGTGGTTATAGATTGTCTCCTCAATTTCGTTTATACAATAGTCATACTTAGGCATGTACTTAGGTCCATATTAGACTAATAGAATTGTCATGACAGTTTTCACTGTTCCCAGTTATTACCATTAATTAATTAATTAGTTTAAGCCAGTAATTACCCACTATATTTTTTAAATAAGATTAAATAACTCTACCAAGAACTTATTAATAAATTATCTAGAAGGCATTCAGTCAAAAATACAAAACTATTTTGTTATTAATCAAATCGCAAAACGAAATATAAAACCCGCCATTTTGTTTGCCGCGTAAATCACAGATCTCACTGTACGTCTATGGTCTATCAATGTTTTTTTTTCTCTAACAAGGCAGGATGTAAATCAAAGGTAGGCGATCTGCATACCACCGCGGTGCGTTCGTTACGCCGGGAACTAGAATTCGAAATACCTAAACATACCGACTTCTTGATCGATAGCCTGCTCATTAAATTTTGACGGGTGAAATACTACACTTACTTGGAATCGTAATAAAACATGGCTTAAAAATGTCGTTTAAATAGCAATTGCTGCTAAAAATATAAAAAATATTTTTCGGTTTAAAGAACTTTATTTCTCATAAAATTTTTACATCACTTAAAATGAGAAACTTAAATACTTACTAAACTAAGTTATGGTTTGTATCCGGCATGCATTGCGTGTGTGTGTGCATGTGTGTGTGTGTGTATGTGTGTGTGTGTGTTTATGTATTTGTGTGTGTGTATTTGTGTGTGTTTTATGTATGTTACCTCATAACTTTTTACTGGGTGTACCGATTTTGATAATTCTTTTTACATTCGAAAGCTGGTGCTTGTCATGTAGTCCCATTTAAAGAGTGATTACTTTTTGAGTTATCCCCATTGAAGTATTATTACTAGCGTATAGAACTGACACCTCGAATACCATGTATGTCCCAATGCATTGCCACCACGTGGCTGCAATCTTCAATGGATTCGTTCGATTTTGAAAGGAGAACGGGGGCTTAATGTTGAAAATCGAACCTCCCGGCGGGACACACATTTTGTTCGAGATGTCTGTTCTATGATATTATACCTACTTCAATGGTTATCCCTAATAATGTGTATTTAATTGACTTCGACTACGTTGATTATGTTCCCATTTTATTACTAGTACGAAGACTGTTTATTTGAAGTCGGTTATTTTTTTGATATAATTATTTTTTATACAACAATGTACCTACTAATATAACAATAAAGATAAGTCTATCATCTATTCTTTGTTAAACTCTTAAAGATGATTATTCAAAATACTGATTTTAATTAATTGATTAATTTGAATGTTGTTTTTTAGCCTGTTGTCAGTCAACCACATAGCATTTTATCTCTAAATAAACCTGTTAGTTTAATGAGATGACCATAGATAAAAATATTCAAATATCATTACACTTTTACATTGATTGATTGAAAACGATCTTCTTACAGCAATAATGTGAATGCGTGTGTGAGGTGCTTCAAATTAGTAGTTTTAATTTTCATCGAACATGAAGTATTATAATTTTTCCTCGTTATCGGTTTCGTTAGGTAGTTTTTTGGTGACTAACTAGTTTTTTTCTTTTTATACGTAGTCTATGGCAATAGTTAGTGCCACAGAAAATTCACCTCGGTAGTGTTTAAGGACTAGCTCTACCATTACACCATGACATTAAAGTTACTTCTGGATAATCGGCAAACTCATTCTATTACCAGAAAACATGCGTTGCTTTTTTTCTTTTTCTCTTCTGTCGTCTAAGTAACATGTTTTTATTTATTTTTTATTTTTTATTCAAGTGTAATAACATTGTAGTCGCAAGAGGAAGTGCTTACATTGAGCATTTCTAGTCGTTTCTAGCCGACTATTGTGCAAAAATTTCTTTAAAGAAAAATTGCAATTTAAACCTCATACACGTGCTTCTTGCTTCAGACGCCTATCCATATTGATACATCCTCAATTAATGTTCAATAACGTTTATCCTGATTGGAAGCGACGGCAGAGGGCATGTTATTAGCTATCCCAGACATGTTAGAGAGATGGTACACTGGTCTATTAAAATATTCTTTTGTACTTTTTATTGATGTGCTTACAAGTTAGAACGAGTTGTATATCGTGTTTAATTGCTATTGTAGCTGCGATAAAGCGTTCTAGATCTCTTCAATTGCTTATTATATTTATTTATAATATGTTCAAGTTGTTATATGTAATGATAACGGTATTACTATGATACAATGTACTCGTATTAGAAATTAAAAAGTAAGCAATGAGTTTTGACAGATGGCGCTGGTACTAATACAAATTGTACTTTTCTTGTATATTTTAAGTGCCTGTAAAATTACATTTTACCTAATATATAAAACATCTAGACATTACTATGCTAAAATCCAAAAGATGGTATAGTTGTTTCGTAAAGTATCTATACCACAAAGATGTTCAGATCGATATATTACGCATTGTAAACTTTGGCCATTGCATTAGACAATGCAACAATTGCATATACAATTTCACATCATTATTTAGAGAAGTTAGAAGCAAGCGCGTAGCCCTCTTTACTCAGCCGAGCTGTTATTAGATCCGCGCCCTTCACTTACAGCCGGTAATGACAGACCGCCATTGCCAATTTAATTGAAACATCTATGGTTGCGCTCCGTGCTTGCACGGCCAGCATGAGATGGCTAACTACCTAAACGATTATGTATGATTTAACTTATATCTTAGTTACACTTTATAACGGAGCTTGAACTAGGGCGATGAAAAACTTGGTTCGGTAGGAACTGCAGGAAGTTTAGTCATTGAACTGAAATTTAGTTGGAGAAAAATGAGCGAAAATAGGCTATATTCAAAGTCTTCAATTCTAATATGACATGGTCATAAGTTTTCACTTGTGTAAGGCCGTCTCGACCACAGAACATCTAACTATGGTCTCGACTCTTTTCTGGCAAAGTATGTCACCATTAATTGACATTGCTGTAAGTATAATGAATATATTGTCCTACATAATGTTGCCATTTTTATGCCATGTACATAATGGTGACGCTGCCGGCTACAATTTCTGAACTTCTGTGAACTTTGCACTATTTGGAAGTGCGTATATTTGATTTATTTACATAAGTAACCATTGAATTACTTGAATGTACGTACGACGTAAGGTCGAGGAGGTCACAACATTCCAGGAATGTTACCGTGAAGTTCAGTATGACCAAAATCGTATGTCCTTTTATCTTATAAGGTGAATAGGTTTATATAACTTCTTTTGACGACCCTGTAGCCTAGTTGGTAGCGACCCTGCGAAGCGAGGGGACCCGGGTTCGATTCCCGGCCGGGGTAGATATTTATGTGACATATAAATATTTGTACTCGGGTCATGGGTGTGATTGTGATGTGTTATATGTGTCGTCTATGCCACCCGCGACACAGGTAATAACCTACTGCGGAGGTATGAGTGTGCTAGCGTTTTTTTTGTGTCAATAGTAAATACTGACAAACGAGATGAAACCATATAATACTCAGCTAGGTTGTGTGAGGAGTTAACGAAGGAGGGTATCCTATAATAGGGGTAGTTCACTGTACCTATACTATGCATTAGGTCTACGAATAACAGCTAATGTTCTCACAGCAGTCGAAATTCGACCTTGTAGTCGAATTTATATCATGCATAGCCTGTTTCTAACATTTTTTTATTTTTATCTACCATATACTTTTCAATGTACTTAATGACTTTATAATAGTTCAATGCCTATAAAATGTAATAAAATATATTTTATTCATAACACTAAGCTCGTCAATAACTTGTGTAACTGTCCTGTCTTAATCTATTTCCATTATGTAAATTTTGTATAATAAATGAAAAAAATCTTGGATACACCACGGACTCTGATTGCGTGATTGATTCAAAGCACGACCGCTGCATAATATAATTACAACATTAATATCAGTATTTAATGTTTAATACTTAGTAATATTAAAATACATGCAAACGAATGTTAATATTCTACTTAGAAGTGTCTGAGTGCAACTTATGATTCATTACATCAATCAATCATAAATGCAAATGTTTTTATTAGTCTTGAATGAGTGATTTTATTATAAAAATGATTATATCTTGGAGAAAAACTGTTCATGACTTCAATGAGTAGGTATAAATGCGTTATTGAAGCCATTTGCGTATTCTACCTCGTTGCTTCGGTGTGCATTGGTGAAGGATTCAGTGGCTACTACAGTGAAAGAAGCTCGCTGTCCGATTTCCTCCATATAAAAAAAGCAAAGCAAAGCAACAACCCATAATTGTCCCACTGCTGGGCTCGGGGTCTCCTCTCACAATGTGAGGGGTACAGGCCATAGTCTACCACGCTGGCCAAGTGCGGATTGGTAGACTTCACACACCTTTGAGAACATTATGGAGAACTCTCAGGTGTGCAGATTTCCTCACGATGTTTTCCTTCACCGAAGCAAGTGATAATTAACTTGATAACTTGATTTCCTCCATATAAAAACATATATATGTATAGATATATCTGTAGCATTGACAGCTTACTGGTCTAGATATGAATCCACGTGACTGCGTGGTGTGCATATAATTTTATATGTAGGTATCCACTACCAATGTAAGGGAAAAAATAGTGAGAAAACTGGACATTAATAATTAAGGCCCGTATTATATAATAAACCAATCTCGGCTCAAGTACGCGATCTAAATTTTATTAATGTCATTTTTACATATGATGTGACGTACATCAGTATCTCAAACCGAGTCTTGAGATTGCAAAGATCTTAAGATCGGTTTTTAATACGGGCCTAAGAGTTTCTATAATTTTCTCGATCAATTTTGCCTGGCATGCTGTGAATCTGTTACATCGCAAGAGTACACCAGAACTCGGTAATGAGACATGTAAGCCGTAAGGGTTCTGATGATAAACTAAAGATAAAAACATTAAAAGTTAGAGATTAGCGAAAACAAACGCGAAGACAAACAGACGAAATTCTAAATATCATTGTTATGGTATATCTTCCATGTATGTTTCTTTATTTTTCTTCTCTCCATCTTGGTCAGCAACGCATCAGTGCTCAGTCAGTTCGTTTGTCGGCTATTTCCATAAAAAAACAGTCACAGAGACGTAATATAAGTCAAGGTTATTTATTCCATTTTAGTTATATGTGCCCACCGTTATACGGCCTTGCTATCTATCTGGAAGCATATTCCAGTTCTGTGATAACGTGCGATGAGTTATATCGGCGGCGGACAATGCCGATGCTATCGGCCCTCGTGCCCTAGAAGCGAGGGCTGCCGGCTGGCTTCTCTAAATTGAGAGCTAAGGCACTTGCTTTACAACCATCGTATTATCGATATAATGTGTAAGACTAAGACACGGTGCAGCTCTTCAGTAGGCCTTCTATACACGTAGACGCACGTACGCACGCTATTGACAATTGTCGTTTGCTTGCAGCATCGCGCCGTGGACAGTAGTCTTTACCAGTATTAAAAATACCATTTACACTACCAGTAAGACAAGCCAGTGGTATCAAGGGTGCAGAACGATAGCGAACTATGTAATAGTAATGATATAGTTAACTTTGGCTATTGTTGGGTAAGGGGTTAATTCCGTGCTCCAAAAGGCATTATAATTTATAACCTGTTAATAGTCATAAAGCGAACGTTAATCATGCCGAAGGACTTTGACTGTGGTTAGTCACAAACCCCTCCTCCAATCACTAAAGTAGCTCTGCGGTAGAGTGTGTGTGTTGTCCTGAAGTAGGTACGTAAAATCATGTCTTGCAATTGCGTTAATGAGCTGAATCAAAAGAATGCTTCATAAAATCATCAAATATCGCTGTACATATCGCTAACAGAATCGTTGTAAACTCGTAAGCCATAGTACAATGCGTTACGGTAAAAATACTTAGTTATGAAAGATGACGTTATCTTGAGAAGTATCTTTGTTATTAAGTTGCAACCATGTTGTAGCAACAGTCAGTGTTTGTTTTAGAAGAGCCGGGGAACTAAATAATTTCTGTTTTAGTTCAATAACCTACTAATGACTTTGAGAAGCAAAACTTCAAATTGTACTTGAGTCTTTTTAAAGCTTAATGTTTTTAGAAATAAAATTCTTTTGAGAATAGAAGTCAATATATCTGTATACCTGCCATTTTTTTGATAAAACTAATACAATTTTCTAATCATTTTGCTACAACGCTTTCCACGCTTTTATTAAAAACCATGGAGCTTAACTGCGACCATTTACACGCTATTAGGTACGAATTTAAATTCAGTTCAACCTAACGAGTTAAAATTCCATTCAATAGTAGAAGCCCAGTGGATTAGATAGCACAAGGGGACCCGATGAAAATTTCAAAGTAATGTGCTTATTACAATAATTAGCAATTAAATTTGATTCTTTGAAAGAAAATCTAAATGTGAAAGAGATTCTGTGAAAGACAAAACTGTGAAAGAGAATCAAAATCTCTCTTATATTCTCAATGTTGCGTGAAGTTTTTATGCTTCAATCCTTAGTTGAACAGTTATTGCTGTTAAACTCCTATTTTTACTTAGTTTTTTTATGAAATGTATTAAGTTCTTAAATTAACATAAAACAAATTTATTCCACTTAAACTGGCGATGAAATTTCATTTAACACATTCTTTAGTTTACCAACATCTCAACTACCGATAAAAATACACAATTTACATAACACAACGACACTCATGTCAATAAATACTGTTGTATCCTTATTAGCGCGGGCACACACATAATTTAAACCTCACACAGAGTAGGCGCAATATTTCGGCCGCTAGTTTTCAAGGAACGGTTAAGCGATAACTATCTCTATTGTAAAATGTCGTTGTAACTCATCTCGGTTCTTATTTATTGCGGTATTATCACGTCCACCGCTCGTAAATATAGAATGTGTTTACGTAAAATCGAAAAGCTCAATACATTTAGTTTTGTGTAGGGGGTTGCCAGGTGAGGATGGCACAAACGAAACACACAATGACACAGCTGCAACAAACAAATTGTTCAATTTTTATAATTTATGATCAGTAATTACGTTTGATTATATTATTAGTAAAATTAGCTGTTTTAAGAAATTGCGATTAACCAACTAAAATGAGTTATTTGTTGTTTTATGAAGGTAAGCAAGAAAATCGAAGGATGGTGAAATACCGAATTTCGTTTCATTCTTAATTTATTTTTTGATTGTAGAAATAAAGAAGAAGAAAGAAAGAAAACATTTATTTCAAAGACAATAATTGCGACAGCCTTACAAATATTAACTAGAAATAATATAATACTTACTCGTAAAATTAAAAATTAAAGTCAGACATTAGGTATTACATGAAACAGCAATGATGAGATGAAAAAAATTGGCAGCTAATTGAGTCAACATGTTTTAGTCTGACAAAAAGGAGCTAGTAGCCCAAACATACGATTCAAATGTAATCGGACATGAAAATGAAGATGAGGATGTAAGTAATTACCCATTAAAAGGGCAATTCGTTTATAATCCAACTTATAGCAGCCCTGGATATTGTGAATGAGACGGTTATGATGTAAACATGTTTTGGTCTAACAAACATAGGAGCTAGTAGCCCAAACATACGATTCAGATGTGATCGCACATGAAGATGAAGATGTAATTACCCATTAAAAGGGCAATTCGTTTATAATCCAACTTATAGCAGCCCTGGATATTGTGAATGAGACGGGTACGATTTTGTTTGCAACAATGTACTATTTGGTTAATATTTATATCTGTTTATTGCTTTAAGAACTAGAGGCCGTTTGTTTGCTGCAACTTAGTTTATTTCAATATAAATGTCAGATAACGAAAGAGAGTGCTCGAGAATACGTCTAAAGATGACTTTATCTCCGTAATTAGCATAATGTGGAATATAAATCAATGATTATATTTAATGCTTGTTATTACCTATACCCTGCTATAATGCCATATATTATAGCCGGCTATAATTATGTTATTGAAAACTTTTATCGTTAAAATAAAATAATTGTTACAATTGTATCTTTTTAATTGTTAACTAATTATTGGCATAAACTACGCGAACGACAACGTAAATTCATATGTAAATGTAATATAATATTTAGTAATTATTTTTGAATTTATTTTATGTCAATCATATTATTATCGTGTTAATTATTGACCCAATCGGATATTGTAGTTTTTACCTTCCGTTCAAAATCTGAACAGGTACACGGAGAAACTTTAAGTAATTTTGAATTATTTTTAATGTTGAACAAATAATTCTGGTATCACTACGTCACTCTGTAACAGCTACATGTTATTGCTAATGTGAAAGCCAAGCTCACCATATTAAGTATCCCCCTAAGCCATAGTCAGGCAAGCCAAACCGTCGCAGCCATTATGGGGAGGTGTCAGTTTAAGCCACAGCCACATTTTGCATAATACCTAATGACAAATTAATGTATGAATAAAAAAGGTTAAGGATAGACTGTTTTAGCCTTAATGGTATACACTCTATACAACGCATATAATTTTAGTTATTTTTTATTTTTATTTTACACAATATGTAAAACCTCATTTTGTGCAATATATTTTTATTATTGAAGATTTTAGAATGTTTTTACTGACACAGTAATAGGAAATTAAAGAAAGGAAAACTGCTTTTGCTTTTGTGTTTTTAAAATGTTTTAATTTAATTTTCATGTGAGCGCAACAGATTTCATTGAATTAACATAAAAAAGCTTAATTTAAAAAAATTCACAAATTATTTCTTTGCTCTACACATGGTATAACTAAACACTTTAAAATAAAAAAATCCCTGACAGTTTTAGTAACATTAAACATAGCTAAGAAACATCTCAATCTCGTCAACTTTCAAAAAAAAAGCCGCATCATAATCGGTCTATTCGTTTAGAAACAAACAGGCACACAGACACACAAACACTAAACTAATAATAATCCCTTTTTGCGTGGGGGGGGTTAAAAACTAAAGCGGGCTATGGTAATTAGCACAGCCCATACAGTAGGCGATTTGCCCCACCGATACATTACAGGTGTGGTCCTGTTGATTTATTGTTTCCATTGCACAGGCAAGAATAACGTTAGAAAAAAGTAGCATTAACCATGGAATAAATTGTCAGCTGCGCGGTAAATTCATTTGATGCCTTGCGATTACCCATTGATAACAAGTTATAATAATTATCATAATGTCACCTGCCGTAGTGAATAATAAAATGAACAAATATAGGAACGAGCGAACATGCTCGGTGGTAATGCGAGCTGAAATGGTCCCTATTTTTTGGCTTTGGAAAGGTTAGGGAGTTTTCAAAGAGTTTAACCGATCTGAAAAATTCTTTCACTGTTGGGAAGCTACACCCGGGGTGACATAGGCTATATTATATATATTTTTTACTATTTTTGTCGAAGCGAAGCAAGGGCGATTTTCTAGTATTATATATTTTTATATTTCTACTACTAGTAGAACTCATGGGTCCTAGCAATGATGTTTAATACTAGGAATACATAAAGGAAGAACAAGAATACATAAAGGAAGATAGTTTAAAGCTGACCAAGTGCATACACGATCAAGTGTACTTGTCAAGTTTGCAGTTTGACTTGATGTGGCATACAGTTTGAATGAGATAGATATATGGCTAGATATCCATACCGTGGCCATACACTGTCAAGTTTACTGGTTGCCGCGTGAAGCCCGCTGCAAACTTGACACGTATACTTGATCGTGTATGGCCAGCGTAAGCGTTTGTCATTTATTTATTCAAATATAAATCGCGCTACACTCTCATAACCCCACACCCACAAAGACAAGAACACACACCCAGACCGAAAACGGAAAGGAGAATGCCCATTTAGTATGGAGAAATGTACTGACTTTAATATTTTTGTGTCTTGATAAAAATACCTTTATTTGATTATGTTATCTTAATAAATTATACATACTAACTTTAGTCAATGATAATATTAGGAAATAAGAGATTTTAAACAAAACTAATTTGTATTTAGGTTATAGTAAACTCACAGTAATATGGACTCTATGCGGGCGTATTAAAGTCGATTGTGTATGTAATGTCGATCTTTTAAGTTTCAAATTCATTTGACAGTCCCCAAACACCATGAAGTTTGTAATGTATTATAATCACAAAACACTATTACTCCTGGCTGATTATAATAATTTTCTATAAAAAAAATAATTCATTTGACAATCCCCTTACGTCATCTAGTTTGTTGTCATGGATATATTATACTATAACTGTTGTATCATAATTATAATCGAATCAATGCTACCTATTGGCCCGAAGGATCTTAAAAGATTCCTGATTGGCCCTTATCCAAACATAAATGGCCCAATGGTTTTCTTTTGTAAAACGGAAGTAAAGTTACTTATTAATTTCAGAAAATTATTCCCAATAAGGATTTTTTAGGAAATAGGGTAAAATACTTGAAATATTTTAATTAAATTTTTTGTCCAAAAATCATTGTGACACAATTATTTTTTTAAGAGTACTGGCTATGGGCATTCTCCTTTACACTTATCATTTCTGAACTTCGAACAGTGCTCCGGTATTTGACCATCACGCCACGCGGTTCGTCAAAAAGGTATAATGAAAGATATTAAAAAAAAACTATCGGTGATAGAAAGTAAGCGGGGAACCATTATTGCGTTATGTCAAATCTTTACACTATTTTGCTTCAGAAGAATTATTTATATTATATTTATTTATTTAATAAAATAGTCATACTGAGTCCTTACCACTTTTAAGAATAGGTACCTATATAATTTATGTGGGAAACTATTATAGTTACAAATGTCTCTCCATTGAAAACCCTCGAGAAGCAGTAAAGGCAGATAGGGCCTACAACAAATGTCCATTCGAAAAAAATATCCTTTTTAACAGTTTATAGAAACGTCCAAGTTCAGCATTTAATTCAGGCTGACATTGAAAATTTAAAAGGCAGGCTGTTTTCACTTGTTTTTTCTTTTATTTTCTGCATCGATGTTGTTTTAAAATAGCACTACGTCAGTGGATTTGCCTGCCTTTTTCGGGATAAAAGTACCCTATATCCTATTCCAGATAACGGTTAACCTGTGTACTAAATTTCATGAAATTTTCAGTAGTTCAGTAGTTTTTGAGTGAAACAGTAACAAATATCCATACAAACTTTCACATGTATACTAATATTATAAAGCTAAAGAGTTTGTTTGGTTGAACGCTCTAATCTCAGGAACTACTGGTTCGAATTGAATTTTTTTTTGTGTTTGACAGTCCATTTATCGAGGAAGGCTATAAGCTATATAACATCATATATTTTAGTAGTTAGTTTTTTCCACAAATTAACGCGGGTGAAACAAAGTGGCATGCTGTTTATAATATTATTATAGTAAGACTATGAAGGAACTGCAAAATTAGTGCCTAGATCTTCCGTAAACGCCCTGAAGAAACCATTCACACATACACACACTTATCGTGAGTACGCAACGATTTAAACCACAAACGTCAACATTGGTCCATTAAAAGTCATCGGCGATTCCTTAATGATTTCACTACGCTGTAACTGTCGCAATAACAACGCCCATGAGTTATGGCGTTGTACGTCGTGTAGTGATGAGCCACTAAGATAGATGATATCGACACATGACTTACGAGTATGTCTAATTAATATTGTTTACATTATATGATGCCCTGGTAGGATGGTACTGTTATTGTGAAGCGGAAACTTGTCGCAAAAACTAAAGGCTTATCTTAAATGTTGAAGAATAAAAATAATTTTAACGCAGGTGGCGCTTATCTCGTTATAGCATTGAACTATAATTGTTTGCGTTGCTCCTTTTTAGAGTTCCTTCCCCTCTGGCAAATAAAGCCCTATAAATGTATGATGAAATGTTATATATTCCATAAATGTCTTCTGTTTGTAATTATAAACCCTATGAATAAGGTAACCTTAGTAATAAAGCTGGCACTTTTTACTCGGTTAAATAAGTCTTCAAAAGTGTTTTCAAATTAGGACAGACAGATAAATTATTATGTAAAAAAATATTTAAGTATCCTATTTATGATGCGCGTTTTACCGTGGAGAAATAATAATAAATGCTTACACACTCATACCCCTTGCAGTAGGTTTTTACCTGTGTCACGGGTGGCATGGACGACTCAAAAAGCACATCACAATAACATCCATAACCCGAGTACAAATATTTATCTGCCCCGGCCGGGAATTGAACCCGGGACCCCTCGCTTTGCAGGCAAGGTCGCCACTAACTAGGCAACAGGGTCGTCAAGAAATGTCTAATAGGTAGGAACTTTTAATTTAAAATATTTTAATAATTTATTTTTATCATCATATTGTGTCTCTTATAAGTTCTTTTTTTAATACTTATATCCTGTTACTCATATTTTTTACCTCAATCTATTATTTTAGTCTCTTAGAATTTTTATCCCTCGGTACACATCAATACAGATGCAATACGGAATTCTATCCCAAACGAGTCAGACTCAAATTCCGGTTCTTAGTGTCACAATGGCAGTTACATGACGTGTTTAAGTCATGTAATGATATCGGATAGGGTTTGAATTATTCTCTTACCTTATTGCATCCCGCTCTTACACTCTTATCCTTAAGCAAAATTAATCGAATATTTAATTATTTTAGCATTTTTACGAAGCATTATCAATTAATAGAAGAACCAGCGAAAGAAACTTCACAACAAACTTTTTTAATTCGTCCTGCTGCTCGGTTAAATTGCTGCCTCCATCGATTCTATGTACCTAAGTACCATGCAAGTAGGTATTCAACTGACTGGTTAGTTTCCTTCTGCTGTCTATAGTCAATCGAAATCGTCACATGTTTTAACTGCTCCCTTTTCCCAATATCGCAATACAAAAGCCTTTAGAATTATGGATGTCCACAGGCGAGGCGGCGACGCTGGCCGCTGGATACATACTCTGCTCTATCGGCTATTGATATGAAATAGATGATGATTTGTTTTGGATTGATGTGTTTTGGACATTATTTCATGTATATATGATATTTATAGCATCTGTAAATAAATATATGGACTACAACAAATGTGCTAGTAAAGTAGTTGCTCAAACTAAGATATTTTAATTGCTACATTAACATCGATAAAAGTTACCTTAATCACCGTAAATAATTTTATTATTTTTTCATAATACTTAATAACTTATTATCATAACCAGCTGTCATTAGATATAAACGTACTTTTCGTTGTTATCGTTTCCCCAATACCCCATCACTAGCAAATCCCACAGCGAGAGCACTATTGTATCGCGTATTATCACTTCATTTGGCGTTCACATGATATTTATTGGTGCCATACAAAGATTTAGAGGTGCCCAACAATGGAATAGTATTCCGCGATAGATTTACGCGGAAACGAACGATAGCGAGCCAGTTTTGTAAGTGTTCGGATGATAAATTGCAGGAAAGATTTAATTTATTTGTGTTTTAAGTGGGCGTTGCGTTCATGTTGTGTTGCGTTATCGAGACTGTCGTTGACGTCGACTCACGGGCAAATGATTGCGGAATTCTTCTGCCTAAATAGTTATATTCGTGTATGGACAACACGGACATACTGAATTCCTACTAAAGCTGCCGAAGTTTTTAACCCCCGACAAAAGAGAGGGGTGTTATAAGTTTGACGTGTCTGTATTTATTTATTTATTTATATTTATTTGTGTGTCTATCTGTGTATCTGTCTGTCTGTCTGTGGCATCGTAGCTCCCAAAGTTATGAACGAATTTTGATTTAGTCTTTATATTTGGAAAACTTAAGTCGAAAGTATTCTTAGCTATGTTTAGTTTTAGTAAAACTGTCGGGGATTTTTTTTAAATTTTAATATAAGATTACTGTAATAGCTGTGTTTTTACAATTTAAAATTCTTGACGACAAAACTTCATCATTCGTTATGCGTTCCGTGAGACTGGTATAGTTTGCATCATCAACTTTCCCATCTGTGATTTACTCTTCAAGAAAAAAGTGAGTAAGATTTTATAATACTAAATAAGTTCGTTTACCAATTTGGCCCATTCCGTCACTCAGAATCAAATGGACAGTCGGCAATGAGAGAAGAAAAAGAAAGAGAGAACTGGCTCTCGAGTCTCCAGCCAACACGATTAGTCATTTGGCGATTGGTAGCGCGATTTTTGCCGGTGATTCTTAGCACCCCCTGCCCCATCGTTACCGTGGCCGCTACCGAATCCAGGAGAAGTGGCGCCGCCGGGGACTGGGGGCAGAGGCTTTGTTCTGGCTATAATTTAGGGCGTTTAGCTATAGTCACCATGCGCCAACCACAATAGATGTCCATGTTACTCAGAGAGACGCTGTTGCCTGTCTCCTAGAATGTCATTTTAGTCGCATTTTACAACATCCCAGGAAGTAATGGGAGTGGTGCTGTTCTACCTATGTGAACTCGGCACCAAAAGGGGAATGACAAGTACTCAATACCTTATACTCAAATAACTGATTCAAAATCACATGTTCCATATGCCCTAAAACGTACCGTTGCTTCATTTTCATTTTCTTGACACATTTGACATTATTTTACCATATATGATTGCTCCGCTTCAACATATCTGATGGCAGAGAATTAAGACCGGCTCTCTGCCAGTACCGGCTTCCGCAGTAGCCACGGACCTGACCTGTATTTCGATGTATAGTGACAATATACATCGAAAACGATTTATAATGACTAATACAAAGATGTGTTTTATATATATATGTACATACCACGTATAGATTGATGTATATTTTCTTTAAGCTCATAAAGTATTTATATATAAACATATAGTAAAATCAGCAATCCCTCAGGGCTTATGGTTATATTGCGTGATTCTGCATCATTAGGACTAAAGTCTTATATTCCAGCGTATAATGATTAAATATCTGCTTTATACTCATAGATGAAAACCAAAAATAATAGTTACTTAGACCATTCGGTTAAGTTACTGCATCATTAGTATCGAAAAGTTGGATAGTGCGATTTATTAAAATAATATAAAATTAGCAGTGTCTTCAAATCCCTGATAAAATGTTGCATCTCAGATCCTGAAGATTTACAAACTGAAACCTGAAGAATAGCAAAAAAATGCCTATCTGCTCTATTTTGTAAAAACGAAATCAAAATCTCTAGTTCTCTTTGATATCTAACTACCAAGTCTGAAGTCAGTGATCGCTATCACACAATCTTAGCAAAGGATATAACAATAGAAACAAAATTCATACGTACGTGCTGCTGCTTAGGTATTAAAGGTAAAATTACTTATTTTTCTATCGAGTACCAGTATAATGCTTTATACATGATCAACAACTATCAAATCTCTAAATAACTACACATTCACGCTGAGCAACGAGAGCGTCTTGTCCTCATTAAGTTCTCGCGGCCCAAGCCACAGACTACGGCGGGAGTCCTGTCCTCTAAAACGGTGTTAAGATAATTATAATGAATATTAAAGTGTTACTATTGAAAATTTGTATACAAATATCATCAACGATTGAAATAGAATAAAATAAACAAGCGCGAGTTAAACTCGCTTGGTTCCGTACGTTGATTATGTATTTACCGTTATTTTTCTATTTTATTTAGTTTTGCCGTTTTTTTAAGACCTTTCATAGATTTTCCTGTAATATTTAAGTAAATAACTATTATCTGTATATTTTTCAAAATTCTAGCGTCAGTAGTTCTGGAGATAAGGGCGAATGGTCAATTTTTGCGTTAATTTTCGTTCTTTCTTGAATAATTTTAAAACTATCCATTGTAGAACTATAACAGAAATATATTTCAGATCCCTACAACAAGCCCTTTCATTTGACATACCACACGATACAATTTGCAAAACATTTTTTGTTTAATTTAGATTTTTTTTTCAATCTTCAGTTGTTTACTTTATACCTTCGTATTTGGGTCACAAAAAGTACATGAGTACCAAATTTCAACTCATTTCGTCCAGTATTTTCGGAGTAAATTGGCTGTGAATAGCGGTCGCCCAGACGGACGAGTGATCCTGTAAGGGTTCCGTACAACAACAACTACACTACACCGTACATATACAACTAGTCGATAAATTATGTAAGTTTGTCTAGCTTCAAAATCATAATTATTACCATACAAATTTTTAGTCTCCTCTTAATGTAAAATCTTTTGGTTTTGATATAAAAATTGTGTTAGTTCCTAGCTAGCTAGTAAGCTATATAAATACTATTACATTTACTATCGTAATTTACAACAAGTAAGTAACTATATAATATTGTAGGTAACTATGTAATATCTAATAATACGAACACACAAGCCGCAAAGAGAAATTAATAGATCCACTTAAACTATCAAATCTCTAAATAGCTGCACACTTACGTTAAACTTGCGACGCACGCGCATCGAAAATTACATCTCGAGCATAAATGGCGAAGATTAAGAGAATTGCTGTTCTCATTACGGCCAACCGTCTAAGTTACAAGCGTTGTGTTCGGTCTTTTGTTAAATCCTTCCCATAAAGAAAACTATTATTATACGGTTTAACAAAATGACGTGTGATAAATATATTATATATTTATTAACATGAGTGCAATATCATACTGATATTATCATACAATGAGGCTTTGTCTTAAATTTCACATGAATTTAACTCAGACTAACTAACTAATAGGGATTTTTTGGCATAGTCTCTGAACATCTTAATATAATGGTGACAATAAAATATTATTGTTATGATTATAACATAATTAGAACAATAATAATTGTTAGGTAACTCAGTAAAATTAATTTTCATTTTCCTGATTCATTTACATTTTATTTCCTTTTAATAGATAGTTTTATAGTATTACGTATTGAAAAATATTCTTTTGATTTTAAAACATTGATTTTTTAATCACTGATAATGATAATGGTTATTTTATTATAATAAGAACGGTAATAAAACTGAAGTATACTAAATTTTGCAATAATATAATAATGTTGAGAGTGTACTTGGTACAGACACTACTGAGTCTCCGGATCGATGAAGCATAAACAAATGCATGCTACCTATTGATAGCATAAAAAATACATTTTCTCTTCTGTAATTTTGCACTTAGTTCTATTAAATTATGTATACGAGCATGAAGTTTTTATCATTATAAGTACTTTGGATAAGTTAATTTACATAGCATATTATATAATATTATATGAAATAAATCAAATAAAAACAGAGAAATTTCATTTCATGTTCAGTGAAGCGATCGTAGCAGCTAATTTTATAATAAACTTGTTATTGTAATAATTTTATATTTAAATATGTATATGTAAGCACGTATTTTATATGATTGAAGACCTTCCGTTGCCATTTTATCAGAAATTACAATTGGCACAAATTGCGGCATTTAGAGCACTTCAAATTATTATTACTTTAAATGTTATATTCAGTGGTACAAAATATGAGCATTCCATATTAAAAATATATTTTAAAATTGACACTATCAGTAGATTTGCATAGCAATAATTAAAATTTTTAACAGGCAAACAATTGCCTAATAAAGTATATTAGGCACTAAATCCTGTGATTATCATAAAATAATTTTCTTGTGGTTCCACTCAACGGGAGTTGGGTATAAGGCGCAGTTCATGAGTAATATTACGCGTTGCTTTTACAATATTTAAAGCATTTCCTGATTTAAGTTATTTAGTTATATGGCAGCCATTAAGTTAATTGAACATTATCAAATCGCTGTCTACGCTCAATTTAAATTTAATGAGAAATTTATACTGGGCGTTCATTAGATATCAGCTGAATCTATGAATGATATGTATTTAGTTTATTATCATATGATTCGAACCAAGCGCCGCCCTTATAGTACCTATAGTAGTCCTTTAAGTAATTATCTGCTTCCAATAGTCTGCCATTAAATATTACTCATTGCTGCAATAGGTACCCTGCAATAGGTAGGCTTACAACGGGAAATGTATATACAATATCAATAAAAGTCTAAAATGCAGGATTTAGTTGTCTACCCATTCAATATGAACAGTTTCATATAAATAAAGTTGATTTGCTCCAAACTATAATGGATCTGTAATTAAGGAAGAACTAGTTAGTGACCGCTAATATTTTTAAAATGTCGATAAATATTTTTTAGAGAAAAAAGTTAATTTGAAATACCAAAGACAATCAACTTATTTGTTCAAATTATATGTATAGGTACGTCATGGTTAACATAAAAATATTATAATTTATATCTTTATATTTCTCCTATTAACATACTAACTTAGGTGACACCAATCAATCTCGAATGAATTACATTAAATTTAGTAATTGTATTACTTATGTTGGTTTTACTCAACACTTCTTTCGCAGCATACATAATTACTGTTAAAATGAAAACAACGCTTCCGCTTGCATTTTGTGTCATACAACAAAATCTCAGCACGTGGGGAGTGCCCCACTATTATTGCTTTTTGCGACACCTCCCACTTATTAAACATAGAGTAGATCCCCATTCCCCCTCCTCTTATGGGGAGGCGTAACGAAGTGGGTAACTTAATCACTTTTAGTACTGCATAGATTGTAAGATTTCAGATTTAAGCAGCTTTGCGTAATTGAATGTATTGTAATGGTGCTAACTTTCTAGTTATGGATGTTTGGGCGTCTTGTATTGTTGCTGTTATACTGATACAGTCTAACCTGCTTGCATTATAAATGGATCTTGACAATATTCGTTATCTTCTTTGTGTTTTGGCTGTTCTTGAGTTTAATGATTTGATTGATAAGAGTCATGAATGAAGTTAACTTAAACAAGTTTTGATTTTAACTCTGGAGAGTGCAAAGTTATCTTCATGGGACAAGTTAATGCCCTCGATTTCTTCTTAATATCCCCTATTTTTTACCACTTATCCTAAAAAATTCATATTAAATTTAATATATCCTACTCGACAGGTTTTGAAAAAAATTTTGAAGACACAATATTACACCAAAAATCGGCTATTTTTTTTCAATTTTGATATACCGTGTCACTTTCACAATTAATACGAATCTAACAGTACTTCATCAAGGCTACAGAGCGTGCCAAAGAAATATACATACATACATGCATAAACTCGAAAAGCAACCCTCCTTGTAGCGCAGTCGGGTAAAAGCAACATAACAAACAAATAAAACTATTATACTGTAGTATAAATTGAAAAAAAAACCCGCTTGCTATCAAAAAATCTATCATGATATACCTTTTTGAAATCCTTATGGTGAGTGGTCTCTTTAATTTGATACATATATCATTATAGCATTACCCATATAGCATTATTCGATATATTTTTTGATACTTTAAACAATGACATCTCACAGAATAGAATAGAATAGAATAAAATTTTATTTCCTCAAGTTAACACTGCAATACAAACATACAAATGTTTTTGCAGCAGTAAGAACTTGAAGAAATAGGGCCACACTCAGCACTGGCCGTAGCAAGCCACGACCGCTGATTTTCAGGGCGACCCTAATTCGTATAGCACACACAGCTACCATATTTGTTATTTTTATTTCACTTATCTAAGAACACTTGGGTTAACATTACGAAATTAACGATATCTTAATTATATAGATCCGTTCAGCGGTTTGGAAGATACGAGGTAATAAAAAATATTATATGCATTTATGCAAACATACATACAAATTAGTCGCGTGAAAAACACCCTTCCTAGGAGTCGGGTAAGATTAAGAAAATTTTTTCATGCCTTGCAAACAAATACAACTTTTAATAAATGGATTTTAAATCGAAGGGCCAATTAATTGTATGAGGGCCAGAATTACTGCTCCTTACTCTACATAATTATAAAGTCCTAATTTAACACCATTACCCCTCTCTTCATAAAAAAAATCATAGTATATCCGCATACTATATACGTAAGGAACCTCTGTGCTACATTTTCTTTTGACAAAGTGTAAACGTAGACCTGTAGACCTGTTATGAGTCCTATATTTAGGTCCTATATTTAAACCATTAATCTTACAGGAATTTTGTCTTTAAATCTAAACCGCATCGCATGCTTTGGTGACGCCATCATCGATTCCGGATATCATAACATAATTCGTATTATTGCCAGTATCGAAATCACCGAATACCAGCGGTTACAAAACAGTTTTGAGCGCACGGTAACCAAATATTTTGAAGCGTGGGCCTTTCGCATCTGTTCTTATCTGGAACATTCCAGTAAATCCAACTACTTAATTCAGGCGAGATTCGCTGATACCACAACAGGTGTGTGTGGGACGAATACGATTCGACAAGGAACTGTACTGTAGGCGCAATACATGGAGAAGGAAGACTTGGAAATCAGCGATATAATATCTATGCCTTATGCACATGTGCAATCGATTTACTAGTAAGAATCGCTGTGGTACACTCGGTTTTATTGAAATCCTTTACCTAACTTTAGTATAAGTATAAAATCACAAAGACAAATTGCGCTTTTGTACTGTCTTCAATAAAAGCAGTGATTTCGTATCATAAATACATCACAAAAAACCGATACATGTCTCCCTTGCACGTGTAAAAGCTATAGATATTGTTATATATGTATCTAAAGCTTTTTATTGTTTTTTAAGACAAGCGAGCAGATAAGCCACCCGACAGTAAATGATCATCGCCAATCGACGTCAGCATTATATTATGTTAGAATATATTTATTAACCGAGTATTGTTAATACAATACACCAGAAACGCGTCTAGCCGGAAGCTCTGTGTCGATCGTACATGATCGATCATGTGAAGAAATTGCAGCGATAGTCGGATTGGTAACCGCTAATGGCTTATTTTGTTGAGTGATTTCGTGATTCGACAGCACATTAAGCCGCGTCCCGATTGCTCCTTAAATTCCAGTCGTTAAGGCTTGTGGGGGAACTTTCAGCCGTTTCTGACAAATGACCCATAGAGATTCATTCATAATAGCACCATGGTAGCCGTATGGGTCCTCAGAGTAAAGTAGGTGGTAATGCTTAAATGCTTCCGATGATAAGTATCTTATATCCTATTCTAGAATCTACTTACGTACGTCCGTTTCATGAAAATCCGTTCAATAGTTTTTGCGTCAAAAATTAGCCGACAGCTGTACATCCTCACAAACTTTCATATTTATTTATATGTAGGTTGATGGCTTGACGAGCGTTCTTTGCATT
This sequence comes from Thymelicus lineola, assembly GCA_963932265.1. Classification (NCBI taxonomy): domain Eukaryota; kingdom Metazoa; phylum Arthropoda; class Insecta; order Lepidoptera; family Hesperiidae; genus Thymelicus; species Thymelicus lineola. The sequence continues at coordinate 3,031,010 of OZ010691.1, forward strand.
GCGTTGCTGTATTACACAATACCACAGAAGAAATCATAATAAATAATAGTAACAATACACAAGTATAATGATTCTTGAATACGAGCAGTGCCGGCGTTAGAGCCATTGACACACCGGGCAAGAATATTGTGGCACCCACATAAGAAAATCAAAATCGAACTTTTTGCACGAAACATTTTTTACTTAACCAATGTGAACGTTTATTAAGAATTTTTCCTTTTTTTTTGCTCCTTCCCTCAAATGTGGCGCCCCTCCATGTTTGGCGCCCTAGGCAGTCGCCCCGCAAGGCCTCCCCTAGTGCCGGCACTACATACGGGTGTTAATCCCGTATTAACAGTTGTTAGCAAAAGTGTGTATGAGTGAGTATCTTTGTTTGTGTGCATGTGTAAGTTCGCTTGTTAGTTGCTTTCGTCATAAAAAGTTAAACGTGAGAAGGCACCATTGTGATGGCTGGTTTATGTCTCCATGCCAGCAGTCAACTAACCCGTTCTAACTGATGTAATTGAACGGACATCCATTCATCTCCCAACGCTTCAGATGTCAGATTTGATAAGACCTGCTTCTCGCTTCAATCACCCCACAAATGAAGTGAGCCCTGATTGCTTCATTATTTACTTTCATTATTTCATCGTTGTTTGATTATATTAATTGCTTTTCGCTTTGATAAATAAGGAAAAATTGTTTGATAAGAGAAGGAAAAGTTGTGTTTTTCAATTAGTCCTTGATTTTTATGGCCAGATTTAGCAAAATTTGTTTTACTTCACCATTTGTTAGTTTTTACCAAAAATAAATTGGTTTCATTATATGTATATTTGAAGTGATTCTTATTAAAATATTTCTTCATAGATCAGGTAAAATTACTTTTTTAACTATATAGTAGCAGTTGATACACTTTAATTAGTGTTCGGTGAATACCTATTAAGTTATGGAAATTGCGTTAGATACCTAATTGCTTACTCCGCGATATTCCTTACATTACCATATTATTATGCTGGATGGGTCATGGTTGCATATTGGATGGGATGGATGGAAGAATAGTACCTTCTTAGTTATTTTATATACGTCAGAGGTGTTACAAAAGTCACAACTTGTTTTTATTACCCCCTTTTACCTACATCGTGAAATTATGTTGTAATGTTCTAAGATCAATTACTGTATTTTTTTAAACACACAGCGCCAATTAAAAAATACAATTAAGTTCGATACAGAACATAAAATACATAGTATTTGTTTGATAATATGGAGTAGACTATCCAGCAGTCAGATAATATAGATCAATAGTCGTGGACACTGCAACCATGGAGTCACTCTAGTCTAGCTTCTCATGAATAACCATACACTCAGATTGCGAACTTTAATCAATACGACACGATTCACGACAGCTTACGAGGGCTAATAACTAGAATTCGATAACGAAAGGAATGAATAATAATGTAACAATAAATTGAAATCTATATTTCAACAGCAATAAACTCAGGCCCGTATTAATAAACCGATCTCGGCTCAAGTGCAAACTAAGATCTTACAAATGTCATTTTTTTATACGATTTGACATATTTCATCATCTAAAACCGAATCTTGAGATTGCAGAGATTTTAGGTAACATTGAATACTTAGTCTTATTCAATCTCAGGATTCACTTAGTGATTTGCTTGGGAATTTATTTTCTGCCGAGACAAGATATTCATGGTAAGGATTTGAAGAAGCGATGGTAGGTATTTCGACCTACAAATGTTTATAAAATCAACTTAAAATAATTTGTAATTTATTTGTTCATAATTGGTAACCCCATAGTTTTTATGATTTTGCTGAATAATATAAAAAATGGTAATATTATTAATAATATAATAACTCTTATTATTTAGCTAAAGTATTCGATAAATATTTGAAAATTAAACAAATAAAGGAAACATACTATTGTCGTTTCATGACTGTTTAATAATGCTCATATCTTAGTGAGCCTTTAATGAGTTGCATCTTACATAAACTTTACCGTGAGAGATTCCACGCCGCATACCGCACTACTTTATCACTGTGAATCGTGTCGTTTCCGTCTCGTGAGGTATAAATCGTTCCACAGTATTAAGACGTCTGCATACTCGCAATGCGGACGGTAATTACGAAGTTAATTAATATGGGGGCGAGATTATCCGATGAATACGGAATCCGCTTGTTTACGTAAACGGAGATCGTCGAGATTTCGAAAATCCTCTTAAACTGATCGAAGAAAACTCGGCAAGCTTTATCTCATTACGGGCGGAGTCGAATTATCGTGTCATTACCAACGTCGTAGATTTGCAACAAAGTAGTGGAATTAATGACTCTATTAAGTCATTATGCCATTTGCATGATTAAGGTTCTGAATTTTAATGCAACCTCGACGATAAAGACGGTTCAAGCGTCAGTTCAATTAAATAAGTTAGTAATACAAATACATGTTTTACATGTAACAAATTAATGATCTAAATGATCGAATTGGGGAAACTAATAAGTGGTCAAATTAAAGTTTCAGTAAGGGTTCTTCGCTGTGGTGTAGCCTGCCGTAAGCAATCCCTGTATAATTTTTTATTGAGGATCCAACTTGAGCTGTCAAATTTCGGGAGGAAAAGGGGCGCCAACTGTACCTATAATAATATAGTGGCCTTGCGGTACGGCGGCAGGCGAGCTTTAAAGCTGGCCATACACGATCAAGGATACTTCTCAAGTTTCATCATCAAGTTTCGGCATCCAGTAAACTTAAAAATCAGTAAACTATCTGGCTATACCACTACAAACTATACGCAAACTGGATGCCGCATCAAGTCAAACTGCAAACTTGACAAGTATACTTGATCGTGTATGGTCAGCTTTAACCCAAAATGGATGAAGTCCCTTACACCCCAAAATAATTCTGGCTTCATAATGAAAAAGTGGGGATTAAGTAGGTATATCCAGTCTTTATCGATCCACAAGACACATGGCTGTGGAGGCTGTGGATAAAGGCGTGTATCAACATATTTAAATATCGCTATTCGTTAGATATCTAATCAATGGCCTCTTATCCATCGTTTGCACTTTGCATACTCCGTGGTTATTGGTACCAGATATACCTTAATTGAGTGGTCATGCAAAATGTCCTGTTCTAGCAACATTTAGATCGCCACGGTATATAAATATTTAAATTAAATTAACAAGATGATATAGGTACTAACTCTATTTATTATATCGTTTAGAAACTCGGTCTGTTGCTTCATTGATGTCTCACATTCTAGATAAGTTCTAGATAGATTTATAGTACGCTTGACGTTGAAGAGGTTAAAGATTACGATTTAAATATTAGTTTAATTTTGAAACTTCATCGCGAATAAAAATAATTTTCCATATAATAACTTCAGTTTTTTGTGCTAAAATAAGCAAATAATAATAACATTGAAATTATCTTCTTTTATAATATTATAGTTTGTGTAACGAACGCTCATTCCGGCTAAACTATTCAAGGCGGGCTGAAAGTTGAAACCAAATTAATGCGCGAATTTTTCTTTTCATTTCTGTTCTATCTATAGTCCATTTTCTTTGAGGAGACTTATTGGTCCAGAATCTTAGGACTACTTTATAATGAAATATTACCTAATTAAAAATTGTTTAAAAAATTATTAATAGTAAACAGTTGTATTGGCAATAAATGATTATCTATCGTTAAATTCTTTACAATTGTACCAAATAGGGCTCGACCAAAAAATACTATAATTCTGCTGGTGTAAACAGGGACAGAGTATCCTTCCGTCGTTCTATCTTTGTTCATCTTTAGGTGTAAAATCACAGTGTAAAATTGAAATAGTTAGATAGCTAAAAGAACTTCCTCGTTCCACTTCTAGGTTTAAGTTGGCGTGGACACAGAGTTTAGGAAATCATCGTGATCAGTGAATCAGCTTCAGGTATCATCGAAGGCATAACGCATCAGAAGTTATTGCATACCGACTTAATAAGAACTTTATGGATGACAGTAGATACGTAACGGTAGAAGTAAGCATAAAACCCTTCACCCATATACGCTCATAGGTGTAGACACGTGAATGGTAATGTTATGTACCTCTGACCTTTTGCATAAGGATTAAAATGTTTTGGAACGAAGTTCCTTATCGCGCGTTGTGAAAGGGGGCTAGACGGAAAATTACGACACTTTTTGATTCTTACGAATGACGACACTTTTTTTAAAGTGATTCAGAGAGTTTTACAGAGATGGCGCTGTACAACAAAACAATACTTAAATCGAAAGGAACTTCGTTCCATCCGGGTGTCCCTTGACACCTCTTATGTTTTTTATTTATTTGAGCTTTTTGATTTATATTTTTCAACTTATGATACTCGTAATTACTTGAAATCAGCAGCTTTTTTCCTTGAAAATAAATAAATAAATACTTAAATCGAAAGGAACTTCGTTCCATCCGGGTGTCCCTTGACACCTCTTATGTTTTTTATTTATTTGAGCTTTTTGATTTATATTTTTCAACTTATGATACTCGTAATTACTTGAAATCAGCAGCTTTCGTTTCATCAGAATCAAAAACGTTTATTGACATAAGTAATTTAGTGTTGGAAAACGGTTATGTTTTTGTTATAAGTTACATAAAAATACAGGGTTTAGGCAGTTAATTTGCTGGCAAGGGAAATATAATAGGAAAAAGGTAGGTATATAAATGAAATAAACTGGGTAGGTCTAGATAACTGAAAGATTCTACTAAAAATCGACTATTTGAACGAACTTGAAAAATTATTAGAGTCGTTTGTCCTTATAAATTCAATTGTAATTTTGAACTAATTTAATCATTGTCAAATACAAAACTTCCCACGAGGCCCTGCAATAGAACCGCAGTAGCAGAATCAGTAAATATCTATAAGACACCAACATGCTTACAGACAAACGACGCTTATCTCCATCAGAATCTCACTTAGATACTGAGCAAATGATAGCAAGCCACTCGTAAAGTTGATTGATCGCCGCCACAACCGAGTGTTTCGTGTCTATTACTAATTAAAACGGTAATTATAGCGAACGACAAGTGCCTCAGATAACTTGTTTTAATCTCATATTTTAATCCTTACATTTTCTACAAACTTGTAGTTGTGACTGGCTGCGAATACGACTGACGCGATACAAGTATCGATTTTAAATGATCTCATAAAAAACATAAATGTGAAATGAGATGAGAGTCATGCTCAAAAAAAGAATTGAGATCTAAATGGGTGCCAAGTTCTGTGTAGAAAAGCCTAAAATAGTCACAAGAACATGTAATTCAAGTTCTGTTAGCTAAAACATGGCTTGACACGCTACCGGGTGTCTAGATAATGTTCGAAAAGAGACTTATATGTGGTGATTTTCGAGTTGACGCTACATATAGTGTAAAATTTAAAGCATATTATCGAAAACAAAAACAATTTTTTTCTACGTTACAGTACAGAATACATAATATGTACAATGAGAACAGGGTTGTTCTTCAGGTATATGATCAGACGAAGGATCTTCGTTCTTCATATTGGCAAGTAGGTATACTTTACAGCAATAGAATCGTATTTCTAGTTAAGCAATTACATACCTACTAAAATTCTTAAATTTTTGTAACGTACAACCACGTACAACATAACTATCCCATTTTCTTAGTGCGTTTTTTGAATATAATGTTATTCTAAAAGACACATAAAATTTAACGCAATCAGTTTTATTATATGTAGGTATATAATAATCTCTACTAATAATAATTTTCTGCAAAATACAAATTTTCTGTACATAATTTTCTTTCAAAATTTCGATTAGGGGGCATAAATAACGAGTTACAATTCAAAAACAGGTTTCAAGAATTATTCCGTCGGTCTGTCTTTTCATGCCGGGAAATTCAACGGTTCCTCTGGGAAACAGCATGAAAGTTGTATGAAAAAATTTTTTTACTACAATGTTTCAAGTACCAAGCTTAGTGTGGTTCTTTGTTATGTTGCCAACATTCATTGACCGACTCGCCGCGCGTGGTGCAATGGTTACCATGCCGGATCGCCGTGCCAAGGGTGCTGGGTTCGATTCCCAGCGAGGCGGAAATTTGAATGATGAGTTTGAATTTCTGTTCTCGGTCTGAGTATAATGTCCTTGTCTTATGTATTGTGCATGGCACCCACGACACAGGGAATCCTAGTATGGGGCTATGAGTGTGAAGCGTTATTTATTTATTATTCTCTTTTTTCGTTTAATTTTAGATGCGATCTATTAGAAAACACATGCTCTAGCCTATCTGGAGTAAGTTTACGATGATCTCTATTTCCTCTCAACAGTTACATGACTGAGCACCATCTGTTACAAGTGTACGTGTTTCAGTTACCCCCCTCGGGCTGTACATCGCGAACATGGCGAGACTTTCAACGGGTATGCGATGTTGATACAACGTATTAAGATAAGAAATGTTTAGTTATCGACAAGAAATGTTGAGCGACCCGTGTGGCACAAATGGTTACCATGCCGGATCGCTGTTCCAAAGCTACTGGGTTCGTTTCCCAGCTAGGTGGAAATTTGAATGATGAGTTTCAATTTCTGTTCTCGGTCTAGGTGTGTGTATGAGTATGAAGCTCAAGATGTCGTAATGTTACCCATTTTTTATTCCCTCTAATAATCCATTACTTTGTAAAGAAAACTCGTACAAAAAAAACTACAAGATATTGTATGCTTCAAACCCATCTAAACGCTTCACAATTCCACTCCAGATAGAATGACGTCGTTAAAATTTGTCAAAGCCTTGAGTTATTTAACTAATAAAAAGACTGTTAACGTACGAAAGAAATGCCACAAGCCTCGCATACTCTCATAGGCATGGAATCCGGCACTGGTTAAAGGGTCCAATGAGTTTGTAATAGCCAACGTACCTTATAACACGCCTATCTGAGTTTAATTATGAGATTTAATGCAGCGCGTATCAACCATCTCGTCTCACAAAAACGGGCGCCCGCTAGCGAACAGCAGGTGGCGTGCAGTCGCCTTACATTTTAAACTTTTTGCTTGCTGTCCGTTACAGTACTGATAACTTTAGTAACATTAAACAAATGAATAGAATGCGAAATAATTATGCAGCATTGATTACACTGTTGTCATTTATTTTTACTGGGCTACGGGATCGTGAGAATATATTATGCAATTTGTCTATGATTAAGATTTCATTGTCAGTTTTTTATCTTCTGTTAAACTGCTCGATCGAATAGGATGATCTATGCAATTTCAAAAGTGGCTATAAATCACTAATTATCTATTAAAAAGATACAATTTCTTCATAGACTTTCCAATAACAATATAATTTTATAGGATAAAATGCACGGCCTGTGTAATAACAAGGTTTTTAATCATAACACTAATTATTTTACTTTCAAAACTCGTTAGCTTGTAAAATTAATATAACTTTTTACTTGTTAAACTGAACATTAATATTTTACAAGGTGCTTACATAAATATGAAAACTGATAATTTTATAAAAAGTTAAAATTTCTAATGAAAGTAACTACCTAGTAATAGCCATAGCTTATCAGTATAATTAGTTGTTTTCACAGTCTAAGAAAAACTAAGAAACATTCTCTCATCCGATTAATTTATCTAAGTATACGTACATATTAGCGGCTCCATAGCAGTCGTTGTGCGGTACAAAAAGTGCGATTTTATAATGTTTTTCGTGTACCGATACAAAAAGCTGGTCGCTTAGTCCGATCGTCGTGTGATTGAAATTTGTCGGGTGTAACAGCTTTTCATGGAAGTAAAGTTCGTTGACATCGGTCTAGATTCTTGAACCTGTGGACATCATCGGTTTTAGAGCAATCAATTGTTAAGTCGAATATTTTATTTTCTATTGTCATCTTGACATTAGTACTTTGGAGTTTATATCCGGCACGTGTAAGTGTTACGGATCAGCTGGCAATGGTCGTAAACCATTCTTATACTCGTAGAATACGAGCATTAGAAATCACTGTGAGTTTGCTGATGTTTCATACATTTGAGCATATAAAAAATTCGGTAATATTTAGGTTTCTCATGGTGTTTTTGCTAAGTAGTTTTTTATGTGAATAGCGGATAAAGGTGCAGATGAGCCAGTCGATGGTAAATGGTCATAGTCGCTCATGGACATGAGGTATTTTACACCTCAGGAGTCAGGCATCAGCGGTGCGTTGCTAATGTAGAACTAATTTAGAAGCCATTCCGTGTTATGAAGTCGGTTTTGTTTATGTATTATACATAATATATTCACAAAATTCAAAAAATTCAAAAAAACCACGCACTCACGTAAACAAAAAAAAGACTACTTAAACCTGTAATATGCACAAAACATACCTAAAAGATTTAGAAGAAGGGTTTTGCAATAGACTTGGCATAAAGTGTTCACGAAGCCCCATAGTTCCTCTGAAGCTCTGATGCAATTCTTTTTGTTATCAGTCGTCATCAGTCAGTCAGTATGTAGTTGATCGATCTTGTTAATAATTGTTTTTTATGAACAATACACAGATTGTATTAATAACGGTGTAGACATAGCTATCTAATCGCTTACAAGACGACGATGAATCACAAAAACACCCCATAAAAGCATTTTAACCATTAGTAATAGACGGATGAAAAATGAATATTAATCGAACAAGATTGTTCCCATGCTTCCATCTTTTTCCTACCTCTATTACCACATTGATGGTATTATGCAGTAGAGACAAAACGTCATGTTTATTTTTTTAGCTAACATACAAAGTAATATAATTTAAGCGTTGTCATCTTGCTTTACGAATGTTACATACCACTTTTTGTCATTTGACTGACAGATAAAAGACCACGAACCAAGCCAAGCAGCTAACTTAGGTAAACAGGCTTGATGAAGGAGCAGTTTCTTCTCCTCGATGGTAAAGCTTCTTTCCAAACCTTGTAATAATATACAATATAATATAATATGTAAATTTTAGTCATTAACACTAGCTAGAAACTGTTACATCTAGCTAGTGTTACACCTACCTATAGACAGTAGACACAATTCCGTTACACTTATATTTATCAGTGCAGACTTAACAGGCGATTTATCAATTTAAAAAGACATTTTGTTCAAAACAGGCGATCCGATAAATCCATTTATTCTACTAACAGTGATTGGTTCCAATAACAGCACGTTAAATCAATCTGTCATGTCACGGTAGTGTCCTTATTTTTCAAACAGTTAATAAATAAATTGATTCTGCACTGAATTTTCCTCAAACGATGCCGTTATTTTGAGGAAAGAAGTCTTGGCTTTTTATTTTGAACCGTTGCTATCCGTAATTTTTTTAAGGAAGGCTTACGATAATATTTTTAACCGACTTAAAAAAGGAGATTCTGTATTTAACGTACCTACTTCAACCCATATGTATGTATATTATGTATGTGTTTATGTCCCTGATTTTCTCAAACATTACTGATCCGATTTCAATGGTGTTTTCGATAATGACAGGCATATTATTTTACAAGCATATTAATATTATAAAGGTGAAGAGTTTGTTTGGTTGAACGCACTAATCTCAGGAACTACTGGTTCCAATTGAAAAATAATTTTTGTGTTTGATAGTCCATTTATCGAGAAAGGCTATAAGGCTATATAACATCATATATTTTAGTAGTTAGTTTTTTCCACAAATTAACGTGGGTAAAACCGCGGAGCACATCTAGTATTTAGATAAAATGCAACTGCAACGAATCTTTTATCTTTGGAGGAGGAGGCTTTCATCTTTGTATCAAAGCAGTCTTCCCTGCTACTTTTATAGGATTCGAATTCAATCCAGACTATCAGAATTCCCATAGCGGTTGAAATAGATCGATCGTGCTGTGTATCATTAATATCATTATCACTGTATCGCCAGTGAATTACGAGCTCTCCGCGGACAGGTATATCTCTATAACGATGACTTATCAATCTGGAGTATCAGCACAGGAAGGGCCTCTGTTATTACAAAACACTGCGAAAATTGGGCTGGGTAGTTACTGTACAGCGGTGCTGTTAGAACGATGTAGTGAACGCCCGAGATCTTGGTACGATCGGAACAAATTGTCGCTAGACTCACAATCGTTTTAAAATCCTAGTTAAACTACAGCCGAGAAAGGCTTAACAATGATTTGATTTGCCTTCACCTTTAATATTTTTGAAGTGTTTTTTTGTGTAAATTATGGGTTTGATTTTAAACATAGGTATATCATAGTGGATACTAAATATTTTTAATGTAAATGGATACTAATAATTTGCGGCTTACGGTTTCCCGTTTCGATTCCCGCAAACACGCATCAGAAAAAATATTTTTCTTGAACTGACTCAGGAGTGTTTGTGGTATTACTTGTGAGTATAGAATAAACTTCTTAGTGTGAGAGTTGTTTGTTTGCATGGAATAGGCTCCGAAACTACGGAACCGATTTGAAAAATTCTTTCACTGTTAGGAAGCTACACTATCCCCGAGTGACATAGGCTATATTTAATTTTTTTTTTACTATGTTTCCCGAAGCGAAGCGAGGGCGATTTCATAGTCTATACTAATAATAAAGAGGAAAGATTTGATTGTTTGCATTGAATAGGCTCCGAAACTACTGAACCGATTTGAAAAATTCTTACACTGTTGGGAAGCTACACTATCCCCCAGTAACATAGGCTATATTATATTTTCAAAAAAATTAGGGATCCTTAATAAAACTCCAATAATGTAACCCAAGGTGTAAAAAATAAAGAAAACCGAAACAAAGCGAGGGCGGTTACTCGTATTAAATAAAAACAGCGCGATGCAACTTAGATCAATTGATTCAACACGGCAAATGCTGGTCGCTTCCGTACGTTGCAGAAACAAAATGTCGATAACAGATACAAGTATTCCAGATTCAAGACGCGTTACCAGAGCTCGTTAGCTGAGAATGGGGTTTTGTCACGAAGAACCATTGACCAAATTTATGATTGCATGCTTCTTCCCGCTTTGATTAAAGATTATATGTATCCTGTACATTTGAATATGGAGATTAGATTCGACCTGTAAAAATATAGAATTTCATATGTTTTATATTCTTTGATTATTTTTATGTCATTTTAAATTAATTCGAGTAGCATTTTATAGGAATATTCGAGTCACTACGTTGTCGAGATATATCGTTATTGATATTAAAATCGTTATTAATTGTTACACTTTAAAATACTTGCTATTTCAAATTAATATGGGGGAAACTTTTTATACACCTATATATATTGTGTAACACCTATTGTGTGTAAAAGATGTGAAAGTTAGATTTCAAACTTACAATATTATATGTATTTGGGAAGTAATAACATTTATATATATATTTCACATACGAAGTTGAGTCATCGATAATTAGCTGAAATGGTTGGGTGTATTAAAGTCGAAATTAATCATTGATATCAAAACTAATTCTAAACAGCAAACAAAAAACTCATTTATACAACAACAAAAAAGTGATCGCCAAAATTAATCCAGAAAATACTTCTGATTCATAATAATAAACTATATGCGCGACGGTTTGCAGAAACAATTTCGATTCTGTTACAAGAAAAAAGCATTTCTTGCTGGGATTAATTTAAAATAATATTTTGTTCTTTGTAGAGCTACCTTTTCAAAGTCGCTGTTAGATTTCAAGCACTAAAAATATTGTTAAATACCCAGTTATACAATTGATTCGAAAATCATTGCGTATTTAAAATTCTCCCTTTCTTTCTTTCTTCTCTTCTCTTCTCTTCTCTTCTCTTTGTCAGCCGATGATGATTTGATGATGTCCATGGACGATGTAGCCCATCTGCTGTTTTCGGTTATTTACCTAGAAAATATGGACATTACATTTTTCGTTTATTTTTTAAAAGAATCCCGACTAATGCTGCGGGACGTCTATAATGATGATAATTTACATTTGTTAATCTTTTGTTTTGTTCCAGGTATTCGAATGCCAACCTACGTCTTGTTCTAGTAAGTAAGTTCTACACATTTTTTATCATATTATACTGATGGCATTGTCCGCCATCTTTGAGTGTTGATGAATAGGTTGATCTAACCTTGCATTATTGACATTCGAAGACTTTTTAAGTGAACTCTCACAGCACTTCTGTTAGCTTCCTGAGTCGCTAATAGCTACAACAAGCTAAATCCATTACAAACATTGCAAAGCAAACACACGAACCAACAATTCATAAAGATCTGAGATAAACGGAAATTTAAGTTGCATTGTGTTCGTAATTAATTGATGGCCATTAACTAGATGTTAGATATCAAAATCGGCTTGCCTTATTAGAAATGGAGCACTATTATACTCTCCTGAATAGATTGTGAACAATGTCTTCTGTCTATAGATACATTATGTATACTATACTAGAATTTGTGTATAATTTGTATAGTGTTTTATTTACACATAAGTAGGTGTAAAATAGTTTTTTTTTTTGCTAAAAGTATCATATTAAAAATTCATTTTCATGCGGTATTTATAATCTATACTAATAATAAAGAGGAAAGATTTGATTGTTTGCATTGAATAGGCTCCGAAACTACTAAACCGATTTGAAAAATTCTTACACTGTTGGAAAGCTACACTATCCCCGAGTAACATAGGCTATATTATATTTTCAAAAAATTAGGGATCCTTAATAAAACTCCAATAATGTAACCCAAGGTGTAAAAAATAAAGAAAACCGAAGCAAAGCGAGGGCGGTTACTCGTAATAGATAATTATAATGTGTTCCCGCTGAACATATAAGATACAAGTGTCATGGAGGTTCAGTTGTATTTACTAATGCGTGTGTAGTATATATGTAATAAACTTTTCTACAAGATTTATATACCTAACTTATTCAATTCAATGATAGTTAACTTGGGGCCAAAGAAGGAGTTTTATAAGTGGAATATAAAAAGTAATTAAAGAGGATTGCAAAATTAGCAAAAAAATTTGAGCTTGATTAACGTTACATTTTACATTTAAAATCATCGAATTAAATAAGTCACATAATAAGATGAATTACTGCAATATAAAATGGTAATTTCCTCGCACGGGCAGGTTAGTACCTCTTGCCGAACTGAATGCGGCTATGTTACCAGATCCCTCTTGTGTGTCCACTCGTCATGTTCCGGCTGGGGGCTTGAGAGTCAGATCTATGTATCTTTCTTCTTCTCTATTTTTTGGCCGACATCAGTGATGCCTTTGGTGTCACTGATGTCCATGTGCGACCATAACAAATTTCCATCAAATGGATTAACGGCTCCTAATCCAGGCCATACACGATCAAGTATACTTGTCAAGTTTGCAGCAGACTTGACTTCCAGTAAACCTCGACGCGACATCCAGTAAACTAGACGGTGTACGGCCATGGTATAGCAATCTCATGCAAACTGGATGCCGCATCAAGTCAAACTGCAAACTTGACAAGTATACTTGATCGTGTATGGCCAACTTTAGTCGGCTATTGCCACTAAAAAACAGCGCTTACAAACAAACATGCAAAACACCCTTCAGCTTTATTATTTTAGTACAAATTATGATCAGATTCACAGAAAAAAATGTATTCACTGGATAATGACGACCATTTCAGAATAAACAAAATTTTTCTTCTTAAATAACTATATCAAGTAGGTGCGCAGTAGCTATCCATAAATTTTGATTTTAACAGCAATCGCTTTCAAAGGTCGCTATATATCTTGGCTAGTGGCCTTTTGGTCAGTTTGTGTAATGTTAGCTCAGTTCTATTCTGATGTTTGCTGGCATTTGATAAAGTTTAAGGGGAATTGCGTGTCGGTAAGCATACGCCCACGCTCCGTTCGACGTCTTAATATAACAAAGAGATTATCTGATCACCGCTCCAGATCTGTACCGAGATTATGTAATCATCACTGTATCGGTATCGGTTTGGTTTGCAAATAACAGATGGTAGTTTATAAGTTTATGATGGTTAGATATTAATAAAGATTAGATAGTTCCTCGTAATAATCTTACTAAAGCAAATAAGCAATAAATCAATAACCAAGTCGAATTTGTGGATTAACAACAAATTGTTGATATTGAATACTAGAAGAATTAAAATTCTGAATGTTTTTGCTGCCTTGGAACTTACCACAATTCTTCTTTTTTTCTTTTATATATTGGCCGGCAACGAATTACTGATGCCTTTGGAGTTACATAGGCAACGACGACCTCTTTCCATTAGATACTCTTTTGTTGACTTTTTGCTTAAGAGCAATTCAAAAACTTGGTATAAATAAGCTTAGGCACTATACAGATTGCTTACATAGTAATAAGTAAGGCCTAATGTCCACGGCACTTCAATTGACGATTGTATGCAAGCTGCATAATGAAACATAGGCAATAGGGAAACGCGACTTCATACTTTTATTACGCAACGCAAGATACAAGCCAGCTGAAAGCAAGCGACAATGGCGTACGTCTACGTAGACTAAAGGCCTTGGTGAATTGATCGTCAGTGTCTCGTACGGGTTCAAACGTAGCAGCCACCTCTCTTCTGAGTTGAAAGAAAACGGAATACCTGACCTGACCGTCTTCCGCGGGAGCCTCTAACATCAAGCATGAAGTATAATCACATAACATTATAATCTGTAGCATCGTTGGGCCAGTAATAAGCGGGTTTCCACTACCTTCCTCAACCAGGCAAATAGGCTCGCTTGGCTGGTAAACACTTATTTCTTCCCACTCTTAAGACACCCACATTATATCGGTGGCCTCTGTGCTCCTGCTATTTATTGCCTGATAAAAGTGCGGTGTTAGAAAGCCTATGGCCAAAGGGCTAAACTAATAGCAGCTTATACATTATCTAAGAAAGAGTGCAATCATACGACAAAATCAGGGCGGAACCTGGTATAAACAACGCACATTACAGATCAGATAGTTGGTGATAAATAAGGCATGCTAATTCACGGTAATAATCTTTGCTCTAGAGCTGGTGTGGTAGACAACACGCTTCAGAGATACCGGGTTGTAATGCCTGTGTAGGGTTACCAGATGGTCGAGATTGGTCTGGATTATCCCGACATTTCACATAATGTCCAGAGTCCCGACAAAATGTTCCGACAATTCACTCGATTCAACAAAACACGTTTACCGCACGCGGTCTAGCCGTTTTTTTCATAGTCGGCTCGTTTTCCAGCTATTTCCAAAAAAAAATTTTTGTCCCGACAAATCCCGGATTTTTGAAATTATGTCCTGATATTTCCGTCTTGCCATCTGGCAACCACATGCCTGTGCTTATAGACTATAGTTGGTATAGTATGGTTTTGTGGTACGAAGCCAAGAAACGGCAACGTGCAAGAAGAACGTGCAAGAAGTTACATAAGTATCGTGCTAGATATAATATTTTTTTATAATTTTGGTACATAGTAAAGCTTAATGCATAGATTAAATACAGAAACCTCGCAAAGTACAACCTTGCGATATTAGGTACATATTATTATATCTTTATACCCTACATCATCATAGATCAAACACCGATAATGACTGGAACAAAGTCGCATACAAAGGCTAGTTGTAAATACATAAAAATCAGATAACGCGCATTAAGAAGCTGTATCTCGAATCACTTAATTAGTAGGCATTAAATCTGTCATTTACGCCTCCTAGGGCATTATAGAGCTTTCCCCTTAAACTGTGCGTTTAGACCTTATCTTGGGGCCATTATATCACTAATAGACGCTGGTTTATGTTCCAAGCCAAAGATTGAGGAGGTAGGAGCCACTGAGATTAATAGTCGTTGTTCCGCTGTTTGAGATTGCATACCAGCCCACTGCTAGAATACATTGTCGCTGGCCGAGGGGAAAATACCGTCGTGATTAAAGCAGTTTTAGCAGAGTGTCTTTGATAAGCTGGTTGCAACAATTTTTAGCAAAGGTAGTTAATGATTAGATGAGACTTGATTTGATGAGACTAGATTCTAGAAGCATCCATATCTCGGTGTCTTGTGTCGATCCTAAGTGATCGACCGAGTGAAGCAACATCGGATGCGGTTGGTAGTTGGATGGGTGACGGCTAGTGTTAAAGTCTCAAGTGCTTCAGTGCTTCGGAGGGCACGTAAAGCGGTCGGCCGTTTTTATTATTCCATCCGTCCGTCGACATGATACCTCATCTGTGGTGTGGTTGCCACAGCAAAGGGTTGTAAGTTTAACTTGTTTATATTAATTACCTATATAGTTACTTTCTTTGTATTTTTTTATTAAGTACGTCGTGGACATATTGCTAGTGATAGTTGCTAAGCAAAAGGCCCTAGAAATATAGAATTACTGCTCTTAGATAAGTTAGTTTGGTTTGGTTATTGTAGATGATTTTTATTAGGGTTTTTATTTCACAGACTCTATATAATACATATATTTATATTCTATGAGCAAGAGTGAGATTGTTTGTCCCTGTACTGTTAGTTTATGGTACCCTTAGGTTTTCCAAATGACTATACAAGAATCCGCACCTGCATTACGCGACTACTAATGGTCAGTTAAATGGTCAATGCAGTCCAATACTACCACTCTTCTTCAACCCAATAAATAACATATTATCTCGCAATTAAGTTGTAATAATTAACATTCGAATTACTCGAAAATTGTGCCTTAGTTGCCACATACCAATTTACTCCTCGTATAAACAGTAAAACTATAATTATATAGGGATGTTATAACCTTAACGAAGGGTTGTATTAATTGCTTGGGGATGTTATAACCATAACTAAAGGAGGGAATGTTTGTTTAAAAGGTAATCAATTTGTAGCCTCATTATAGGGGGTACTAAATAGGTCTGTTATTTAATACCTCAATAAAAATTTTCAAAAAACAACTGTCAACTGTCTTATAGTAGTTTTGAAGTATTGGAGCGGTTATTCCACTTTCTTGGCTGAAAACGTTGTAGTTGCATGGATGGCAATAGGTAACCACATACCATCACATGTACTGGCCTTTAGATACTATAAAAAGTTATCTTTAAAACATATATTTAAAACAGATTCACAACAACATAACCAGCTGAGATAATTCTAATCAGGTTGTACGAATGTTCTACAATAGGGATGTTGACTAATTTTAGGATTCAATTTTATTTTATAGATAGAACCTCAATATTCACGAAAAAAATATTATAAAAATAATAATCTTCAATTTCAAAACAAAAATTGATAAATAAAAATCACTATCAAATTTCCCACCAAAGACGTCACGTGACGTCACTAAACGATATTCAATACTATCTGTCTACTAAGTTTGTTGAATTTCCATATAAAATTGTTCCAATGACGTCATATTCTCAAAATGGCGTTTGAGGTCACGTGACAGTGAGTACAATTTTTTACATTTTAAATTAATGATATTTAATTTATTGTGATTGATTTTAATAAAAGAATCATATTTTAGGCCTTTAAATGTTACCACTAATATTTTAGACATAAATTTATATTAATTTATAATTAGTGTCAACATCCCTATTGAGAAATTGTCTTGTTTACGATTACGAGTTGGGGATGATTTTATTTTTAATTTTTGAAATAAATTTCATAAGCACACATGCGGCATGTAGCACACTAAATGTGTATGTTACAAAATTATTGTTAATAGTATACTTAATTATTTATTTTATTGTAATTTGAGCAACTCAAATTCGACAGTGCAAAACCTATATGAGTAGGTACATGGAAATCGCCGGCAAACGAACTGACGATCCACCTGATGGTAAGTGGCTATCGTCGCCTATGAACATAAACAACATCAAAGGCATCACTGATGCGTTGCCGGCCAAGAAAGAGAGAAGAAAAAGAAAGAAACTTTCTGTTGGTTTTATTCTTTTACGCATTTATTTATTTGTTTATTTATTTAAACTTTATTGCATTCATATACTGAATTACAATGGGCGGACTTAATGCCAAGTGGCATTTTCTACCAGTCAACCCTGGTGATGATGAAAAATTGACATTTCTAATCGCTTAAAGTATTAATATATCTAATTGAAAGATTGTTATCAGCCGCAAGCACCTCCATGCTCCTTTCGTGAGGAGCTCTCAAAGAAAAATCTCCGATCGGTCCGAAAATAATCACATGAATCTGATTATCGGATTTCTTCTGTGCTACCGGGGTCACTTTACAGAATTTTTTTTCTCGAATTTCATTTTACCGAAAACTATTGACCGACGTCTTTTTTGCTATAATGCATTATTTGACATATTTTTAAATCATCGAAGTATCACTGTCGGACTGCAGTTTTTGCTGACCCTATCAATATATGTCTGCTCGTTTATGACTTTGTAGCCGCATTCATCATTATGAATCATTTATTATAATTAACGTCCATTTTATTGACTTAGAAGTGATTTGCGATTGCTTGTATTTAACTGTTTATTAACAACTGTCCAGTGTACTACACAATGTTAAAATTCCAAACCGGTGAGAGTTCACAAAATTTAATTAATGGTGAAATCAAACACACATAGTCGATGGGACCCCGTCCAATAGGGCTCTCTTGGTGACTTTATCAGCCTAAGAAACCCAACCTATTACAACCAAACATAATTAACATAAAGAGCTGTATTGATCGTTGTACTCATTTTAAACATAAAGTAAATTTCAGAGCGTTAAAATTATACTTACAGTTTTTAATGTACAGTCAGCAAAAGAGTTAGGTTATACAGAGTATTATACAAAAACTTACCATAATGTTTAATATTACGGAATATTTGTGTATTAATGTTAAATGGAACATAATTATACCTGTTAAGGCAATAATGCAACTTTTTCTTTCCACGTCCATCCAGGGTTGACTGGTGGACAATACCATTTGGCATTAAGTTTTATCCTCTGTTACTTAATTTAAGAGGTGACATAAATTTAAATAAATGCTAGGTATATGTAAGGTATAATTTGACTAATAAAACAAATATTCTGTAATATTAAACATCACGGAAAGTTTTTGTATAATGGCATATCAAACTCTTTTGCTGACTGTACATATTTTATATATAAAATCAACAATTTGTCTGTATTGTGTTCTATAAAAAAGTTGAAAGTAGATTTTTCTCAATCGACTTGTCTATCGGTACTTTAGAAATAATGTCATAATTTACAGCACGTATCGTTTTCAATAACCGGTAATGTGGCATGTAATTTGCAGAATTAGGCAACAGTTGGTACAATTTAATTCAATTTATTAGTCATAAAATTTCATTGCATTATAAATTATTATCGTCACCTCGACAATACAATCGAATGTTAACAGACCGTTTCAATCAAAACGGACGTTGTGTGGACAGTGATAGTCAACCTTTTTTGACTTTTGTCATTTTTACTCATACAAAAGTAATTATTCAATGGTCGGGGATAATTTAAAGATAGGACTTACAATATTTACTCAATGAAATTAATAGGTTCCGCGAAAATATGTTTTTATCTCGATTATATTCAAGTTTTCGCATATTTTAATGTTTTTTTGATAGAAGATAGTCCGCACTTACTTATCTTATGTTTATTAACTACTTATATTATTATATTACAATTACCAATTGATATAAAGTATAAAATAAACATTTTTTGATTTGCACTTGAAGTTTTTTCGAACCTCATAACTAGAAGACTTAAAATTATCGTCATTTGAACTTTGAGGATCGCAGTTATGAGGAATTAACATTCTACCGCGAGATTTCTATCGGACAAGCCTACGATGACTAATCAAGGGATATCTGTTCGATTTCAGTAGCTTTGCATTGGTAATTAATTTATTACACCCCGAGTCGTGACTCAGACTCGCAGGTTACGTGCCGCTGGTCGCCGGGTCAGAGAGGAACAGAATTATTGCTCGGATTTTCTTGTTTGTACATATTTACAGTTGTAGCCTAACGAACTTGTTCGTAACTTCGGACAATCAGGCAAAGGGCTTATTATTTATTTATTTATTTAACAATTTTTGTACACAAATACAGTATGTGAGACTTAATAATAGAAATTTTGTACAAAGGTACTGCTTATTTCTATCAGAAATTTCTTCCAGCAGACCTAGGAATGGAGAGGTGATATAGAACTTGATTAGCGTGCGTTATTACTAAATTTAGAAACGGTAACGTTAACTTTTTTTGGTAATATAGCAAAATATAATGTGTTAGGACTCGGACTCTGAATTTAGAAAAACGGACGTCTAAACAGTTTAATCGTTTCACCCCGGAAACGTGGTCTCAGATTTTTAACAGTGTTCGGGGTATAGCGTCGAGGATTACCGCTTTGTGCAATTATTTCCCCGTCCGATTATTCATCCATCCATCAGCTCTAGATCCACTGCTGGACATAATGTAGGTAGGTCCTGAACCTTCCGAATCCAGCGGATGTCGGCTGTCTTCTTCAAGTCCTCAATCTACCTGGTCATGAGTCATCCTGTACTACTTTTCCCGAGAATTTCTCCACCCATAGTATAATTATTTATTGTGTTATTATGTTATTATATTATTACAATATTTTTGTAACGTAAAATTGTCCTACTAATGAACACACAAGACAGTATATTAAAGGACATTGATCTACATTGGTTTTTAGCCTAGCTAAACTGTCCTTTGTGATGAAGAAATTATGTTTTCTATTAAGTAATATAATCATTATTTAATTTTAGTCTACTTATTTCTGAGTGATTGCATATTGGTGTTTTCAATAAACTTTTCTAGTGCTTATCTTAGCGTAATAAAATATACTTAGGACTGATTCCCCCATACATCAATGATTTTGTTTTATGTTGAGATTGTAATCTGCTTAAATTTATGCATTCAAGAGCAGGATGCACCATTTCAAAGTCAGTTCAAGTTCGCTAGAGTGTTAAATAAATTAATGACGTAAGGAATGGTTCGTGTTAAAAAAAGTTATGTAGGTACCTACATTCATTTATTTGATTCGGTAACCCTTAGCAGAATGAAATTTATTTAAGTGTACTACTCTATTCGTCCTAACTAAATCAAAGCAAATTGAAATCTTCGCGTCTCTAAGTCGAATTGATAAAATTTGCAGCGAACATAATCACCAATCCCTACTTTTCCGTCATTACTAAAACTATTAGCCGCATATTGACGTTTCATTAAGACAACATAACTTTGTACGTCAAACACTAGACACGTAAAGTAAGACACGAAGTAATTAACTGTTCCCTAGCGATTTACACAAGCGCCGCATTTTGTGTCCTTAGCGCGTTACACCGATGGCAGCTTCGCCTCTCGCCTCCCGCTGAGTTCTACACGGAGATGACGGTGACCACGCTATGAGAACAAGGTGGTACGAAACTGGCTTTGTAATAAACGTTGGTACACTCAAACCCCGTTACTAAGATTTAAATCGTCGCTACAGGATTTAAGACACAAGTTAAGCATAACTAACAACTAAGATCACGCGAAGATTCGCCACGGGAGCGGCAGCAGGTTTTTTCTTTTATTTTGTCCAAAATAGTATGAAGGACATACAGAATCTGGAGGCAGTGTGACGGTTTATAACCTTGTACGAAACATATGTAGGATAAAAGTGAAGAAAATCTAGAAGTAGTAGTAAAAGACGCAAGATCAAAGAGTAATAAGTACCTGCTAAGTGAAGATCTCCGCACCACATCTGGACTGGTTCCTCACTCTACTGCCTTCGCTCCCTGGATACAGTGTGTTGGATTCAACCCATTAATGGACCATTACAGAGCACGAGTCTCTCCTCTTGAGGAGGCCTAGAACACGTTGCTCCAATGTGGATCGGTGGAGGGTTTGTGGCCAACCCACGTGTCGGAAGTTTGTCATGCCGCATTAGGGCCTCCGGTATGGCTCAATGACTATTATCTTTGTAAAACAACCAAGACCGACGACTTTACATACGTGCCCATCCAGCAACCAACCGCGCCCGTTATTGCTTAATTTTTTCGATCATTTAGGATCAACACAAGCTATAAGTAAGCTACATAAATAGCTCGGTACGAATCATTACCACCAATAAAAGCTTGTATTGTATAGGTAAGGGAACATAGTCACCTCATCGCGTGTCCGTAATCCACGCGACGCGGACGGCACAGTTTGAATTAATCTTCCTCAATCTACTGTGAAAGCCGATAAACTAGGAGCAGAGGAAATTTCAATTAACTGTTTATAGCTGTAAATACACGGGAATATCTGTGGAATATCGCGAAAATATATTACATTTTTCTTCCCTTGAATGACCTGAGTAACATTTCGAATTTGCTACCTAATGGCATTCTTTACCTTTATCCTTCGATGAATGTTGAATATCATAGGAAGAACTATTGTGCGATTCGCTGCCAATTAAAAACGTATATTTTTTCCGATCAGTGGGTAAAAAGAAGGGAGCGAAAAAAATAAATGAATCGAATTCATTTTTTAGACAAATTACGTTAGTACTACACAATTGACTTACTTACCATGTTATTTTTCATTTTAAAATTATCGACATTGTTTATCGATATTTTTAAAATTCCAACCTTGATGCATTGGATGCACGGGTAACACACGAATTACCAGTGGGTGCACGGGTGACAGCCCATAATAATCATTCTGATAAGTATTATCATCTAATGGTAATCCAAGTTTTGCCAAAAAATAACCGACTTCAATTCAATAGTGTTCGAAAAGCGCCATTTATATTACATGCAAATCTGGTATTACGGTGTTTGTGGTCGCAATTTTATACGGCTAGGTGATTAGGGTGTCCTAATGCAGAAAGTTTTGGCAGAACAACGTTTGCCAAGTCAGCTAGTCATACAATATTCAATATATTATAGAAGTTACCTCAATTACTCGTAGGTCCCATCATCGGAACTGAATTTTGATAAATATACGGAACCAATCTGGAAGTAGATCCTTTCAAATAAAAAATATTTTTTAAAATCGTTTGATACACAAGGAACATTTAAAATTAAACAAAATTGAAAATCTCCTTTGTTTTGAGTTAACCTGCTTAGGATCGTATAAATATACAAACTGGGGTGTTGGGTTACGCGCTTCCAATTATGTTATCAAAACAGAAGCTAAATGCATATTGTAATGTAGGCGGCGCCGCGGCGGCGGTCTTGTCGGCTTAACAGGAAATAAAGTTTCATTTATCAATCAATAACACACGGATTCGTACATCATTATTAATGGTCACTTATTCCATATTTATGCGATAATAATTTAAACAAATACTAAATATTTACGTTGTATTGGTTTTTACGCCAGCAATACCTTCACATGAAACAATTATTTTTATTCGATTTCCAATAATAAAATTGTGGTAAAAAAGTGATAACAATTTTTCTATTTCACCACACATTAAGCGTGGACCGAATGTCAAAAAGCGCGTGCCAATAGGGAAGGGAGTCATAATTGTAATGGCAGCCTTAAAGTAAATTATATTAATATATCTACGCCTTCCTCCTACGCCAACTCGTGACCGCAAACTTTGATCGGGTTTATACGTATAAGCCCGAATGATTTCTAAATAGATACCATCAAACTCGACCCCCTACCAATCACAGTGCAACACATTACGTATTCCGCTCGAGTTAATAAATATATTTGCATACTTTACGCCAATTATTTAAAAACGGTCCATCCAATCTGCTCTGTGCGCCAGTGACTAGATGTACACGTTTATTACCCTGTCAGGCTGATGTGAACGCATTCCATCTCGGAGAAAACACACGGAGCGGCGTAGCGTGCGATACCGCCGCGTTTTTAGGGTACCACGTTCGATTTATAAATGGAGTCATTGTAGGATCACTCGTGTATTTATTTGTCTTATTGTACCTATCTGTTTTCAATAACCTTTTATTCCATAATCTCGATGTAAATAGGTATGTATTTTAAGTAAAATGAATTAATAAAAAAATTACACTATAATGTTGTCACTTTTTGACTGTCAAGTGACTTTGGAAACATGTATAAGTATTGAAAATCTCCGTTCGAGTTAGTTCACTTAGTTGGACCTATTGGAAAATCCTAATACGAATTTATCACGCTTAGTTAGAGAGTTAGTGGTCAACCTATCGGAACATCCTTACGTCATAACAATTGAACCGAAAACTCGAAACTCTTTTTTCTTCAGAAAATACAATATGAAAACCAATTATGTAAATGTACTCGTATTTATAACTAGCTGTTGCCCGCAGCTTTGCATACGGAAATTATGTTTAAACTTATTCAAATTTTTTTATCCTGTTTTCCTGGGAAACCTTTTAATTTTCCGGGATGAAAAGTTGTCTAAAACATGACCCAGGGTATCAGTAACAACTTCACTAATTTTCATCGAAATCCGTCCAAGGGTTTTTATGTTATGCCTGGATAGACAAACAGACACTTTGAGTTTTATTATAGTACAGATACGGAATCTTAACCATGCCGGAACGTTTCGGACTTGCCCGGATTTTTGCTGACCAAATATTTGAAATGCATGTAAAGCTCATGATTTCTTTTTTGACAGTCAAATAAATTTTCGCTGATTAAATCTTACAAATTGTTCCCATCAATCTATCTTGTCGAGCTCTGCTTCTCGTGTTCACTGAAAGAATGCAACGTAAGTTCATAGAAAAAGTAATTAATTATAAGCAATAAATCTGGTGTAATTATCGTATGATTTTCTTTATGAATACCTATATCTTAAACACACTATCTTGCGTTCGTAATGACAAATGGGAATCACTCAGTTTTAATTGTGGTGTAATTATGTGCAAAGGTTCTTGTTCTAAACATGTGAACATTTATTTGATCTCGATATGATAACATTTTTATATGTTTTTAAACATTAATTGATTCGCTAAACTTATCAATTCGAATTGGTTTAAACAGATTACAAGAAGCTTATGTATACCGCAAAAACTTTGTGAATAAAACTGAGAAATTTATATTTTTAAATACTACGTTACAAATTAATAATGTGATTTTATTTTACGTTGATATAAAAAATCTATATCTTCTTAGTGATCATGTGTCTTCTGAACAAGTAAAATAGATTTATGTTATGTAGTATACAGACAATATTTTGTGAAGACACTGGATTACAACCATAATACAATACAATACAATCTCTATATTGTACACCAGTAAACTAAAAAATTACAAAATATCTTAATTTATACATAAAATGCTGTCATTAGGCAGCCTTATCGCTGAGAGCGATCTCTTCCAGGCAACCAAGTTTTGTGAAAAGTCTTTTGTGTGAATTAGGATCGTACAGCACGCAGTAGATAGCAAAAAGAACATGAGTATTCCGGGGAGACAAATAATAAATTAACAATAATACTGTGTGATTATGTAACAATGGATCTCAAAATGCTTGAACATAATTTGACAATTGGCAATGACAAGCTAACGGCGACGACATCATTCAAATTATCGTCCCGTAGATTTGTGATTTATACTCTCAGACAATAATCACACGACCCGTACGCAATGCAATTTAAATATTTGCTTAGTACACTTTATATGAGAGCGTTCTATGTCAGGGCTCGTTTGAAATGTACGCCATCAAAATAAACGGACTACTGCATGTTTTTGAAAGCTATACCAGCGCATAATGCAATTCAAATTATTTTACTAAACTTACTCTTATGATTCCTTGCATTATTTCATAAGACTCTGTGAGCATTTTTTCAACAATACATGCATCCTAAGTTAACAATCTTTCACATTTATAATATTAGGAGGATAGGATTGTCACCACGAAACAATAATACCTAAAGGGTGGCGCAAAAATCACCACTCTTTCGGAAGATGTTGTATTTTTTGCAAATGGCGGTAAATATAAATTCTGCTGTGACATTTTGAAGAAAAAAGTACAAAATACACGATAATAAGACGTTATTCATTACACTCCTCAAGATCGCGGAATAATCAAAATAAAATCTCTCGTTTTGGTGATTTGCATTAGCCGGTAAGATCACCCAATTTAACCGTTTTAGACTTCTTTGGGTTTTTGGTGTGGTTTCTGAAGTCACAAGTCTATCAACAAGCCTTCAGACTTTTGAAGTCCCCAAAGATAATATCCATCATAAATGCGGGTACCTATCGCCGGAAGTTCTGGCAAGAGTGATGGAAAATGCCATATCGGGCCCGTATCATGGGTAGATGTGTGAAAATCTATAATAAAATCCCGTTAGAATTAACAGAAATGCCATACTGTAAATTTAAAACTCATGTAAAAGGTATTCTCATGAAGAAAGCATATTAAAAAGTTGATGAGTATTTAAATGACAAGACTGCTTGGACATGAGTTTTTGTATATATCAAATATTGCAATAAATAGTATTAAGTGCTGCCTGTAACTGTGAGTAGGAAAAAAATAATTCCGGGAGTTTCTTGTCGCTTCTTCTCCCGGGACCACTCACGGTAGGGATTTGTTGAAGCGATGGCGTTGAGTGACTTTCGAAAAGTGTTTGTAACAAACCTACTTCGATTAAAACTTATTTCATTTCATTTCATTTCGTATGGCCATCAATTCTGGCGACGGCCATTTGGCTGATATAATTTTTTCTACTCAATGAAAAAACCGGGCAAGTGCGTGTCACACCACGAAGTTATAAAAAAAAAGTAGTAAGTTTATCGACTATTACTCATTAACTACTTATGCTATAATAGCCGTGATAGTTTTCCTTGTAAATTCATCATATAACCTATTTTTGAAAATCAAAAATAGGTTTAATGTTTTTACTTGTCCAACTCCAACCGTTTAGCCAGCAGTGGGGAAGGACACTCTCGTCTCGGTCTCGGTGTATTGCTTCGGACAGACGGACAGACTTACGGACATGACGAATCTAAAAGGGTTCCGATTTTACTTCGGAACCCTAAAAAATAAGACATATTTGATGTCCCAACACCAACACAACCCAACAACAACAAACACAACCCAATAGCAAAACTAAAATTTTTCATTTATTTGGACCCCGCAAAATCTCTATGGGAATTGGCTCTCGGCATCAGTAATGCCAGATGATACACGTAGGATAACTCCATACAAATGTAGCCGCTCTATTTTGTACAGATATGTCCATCAACCATTTTTAACTCACATAACCATTACAATTCACATTCGTCCTCATTACAGCAGCAAAGGTTAAAATAGCGAACAAAAACATGGAATTCACCACCTACAGGGGCACCCTCAAACAAGAGCATCGCCAAACACATTGCGGAATGACGAAGTTTCTTTTTTACTAATTAAATAACCACCCGTGACTATTCCTTGCGTTTTTAACTCGTGTACGGCATAATTAATACCGTAGACAACCACCATGAACGACTATTTAATGGCGCATTTAACGTACCGTAAAAAGATACCGATCTCTTTCTTGTAGACCTCTTTGATCTATTCAGAAAGGTATGTCAAAGTCGCGTAGAAAAAATTAAAACAAAGCGTTCAACCATTCAGTTGCATTTCGCTTAAGGAGGTTAAATAACGCAGTGATGAGGGTAGAAATATATCTTTTGGGTTGTAAGCTAAGGTCATGTAGAGTGCTGTTGTTCATGTCTCTGAAAGCTAAAAGACAAGGAAAAACGAAGATTGCCTAGAGCTTGAAGCAGCTATATATGCGTTTAAAATCAATAATTGAATGTGAGGATGCTCTGGAGCCTCTCAATATGATATGTTATTATCTCTATTTTCAATCCCATTACTCCCAAAAGCACTTTCAATTTCAATACTATAAGCTTTAATGTAAAAAACACGTCACCTGCAGAGAAAAGTAACCCATCTGTTTAAACAGTTTTAATAGACAGATGGGTTACTTTTCTCTGCAGGTGACCGTACCATAAATATGTTGTTATTAGTTTACTAAACAGTTATTAAAGATTATCGTTCTAATCAATCAGCTATGGTGTGAAAGCTTACGGAATAGGCCAATTAAAACTGGGCTCTCATTGGTTATCTTTCCCCAACAGGTGTGCATAATTGATTTTAGTAAATACATACAAAACATTTGAGATTTATTGAATTTAAATGAATGTGTTTAAAATGTTGTTGGTTAAGTGAATGGAACTTCCGATTTTTTATTGTAATAAAATAATTAAGATTTTCCGGATTTATTTACACAATTAAATATAGAATAGTTGGTTTGGTACTTAAATATGTCATCGGGAACATCACGGCATGAGCGTTACTGACCAAGAGAGAAGAAAGTAAGAAGAAGAAAGTAAGTAAATAACAATAGTAATAGTAAGTAATAATAGTAATTTTATGAATGAATATTTCAAACAAGTAAATGAAATACATTTGGTTGCTCACGAATAGTTTTACCGGTTTTTACTAATAAAAGTTGTATATTTGAGTAATATCACTGGCAACCACGAGACATATTTTGACTGGCAATGACGTAACTGGAGCCTGGTGTAACTGGTATCCACGTAACCGATGACTTTTTACTATCAACGATTCTGGGGAAGTTTGCTCTTTTGGGTCTATGGGTCTTTATTTTAATGCCTTATTAATATTATAATTGGGTCGGCTTAGAATACTAATCTCAATCCCACGCCAGATGTGTATCGTAAGAGGCGACTAAATCTGGCCCTCTGGTGGTGGAGCCCTTCGGAGGGATTATATTGGTAATATTAATTTTAATAGTTATTTAATTACATCATTGCCAATATTATTTCTCCTTGTGGTAAGGTTGTTTAACGTATATTTCCGTTAAATTTGGTGACATATTTTTTATGTAAATAGCCGACCATTAGATGTGCCACTTGATGGCGAGTGTAAAAATAAACAATCTAACATTTTAACAAAAAATAACCGACTTCAAATGAAGTACATGCAATAAAAAAAGAATCCTCGAAATCGGTTGGCGCGATATTGAGTTATTCGTCCATTTATCGCGCACATACTTAATGCAAATTTAAGACTTATATGCATTTGACATGGATGCCATTGTCAGATCTCGCTGAAATTTATGTGGGACCACACTACAAGCACCAGCTTTCGATTAAAAAAAGATTCATCCAAATCAGTTCATCCAGTCCAAAGTTCTGAGGTAACAAACATAAAAAATACAGTCGAATTGAGAACCTCCTCCTTTTTTTGAAGTCGGTTAACAAGGCATGTAGATTTATTCGTAACCAGTGAAAACCAATAAAATACGATCTCGCGCCATTGCAGCATCCGTTGATCAGCAGGCTGCAAAATGCATTAAAAAAAACGACAATTTAAACTGTTATAAAAAGAAAAATGTTTTAGATATTAGACACAATTTTAATCAACCATAATTATATAATCGATTTAATTTCTTCCGCTCCTTGCTGGGTTGCCTTGGTAGTTGGTAGTTGGTAGTATAGGAACCTACCTAAGCCATAAAGATTGTAATGAAATATTGTACAAGCTATCGATATTCATCGCAAAGAATAGGGTTCCCATGTAATGCAAACAAAAATAAAAAATGAAGAACAGAGATAATTAAATTATTTTGTTATATAAAATGAATTATCCGAAACGTATTGATATGATATTGATTATGTAAAGAGTTCATTGATAATTTCAATGAGATTGCCCACTTCACTGATTACTACTTGGGTTTTGTTTTAACAGCTCTTAGCTAAAATAATAATCATTCAGATAATTTTAATTCTAATGACATTTTGGTTATAAAAACTAAACTAAATAAAACTGTGTATTTGTAACATTATACCTAAAGTGCGGAGTGTGCCAGGTCTGATTGGCAGCAAAAATTCAAATGTTATGAGAAACATTATTGAGTGACAAAATCTATATTATTATGTATCCAAAACTCTAATTACAATAAAACTGGTAACCCTAGCGGCGTAGCTAATTATACACCGGCAATTTGTGTTCTCATTATCTGCCATAGCCATCTTTTCGGTTCAACTTCAATCAGTATTTTTGCGATCATAATCTGTGATTAGTACCTAACCACTGCGTTGAAGTTAGCGGAGTGAGTAAACGGTTTGAATATTTATAAGTAATTTAAGTAGTGCCGTAGATATTCTGCAGCTAAATCTTCAGCTATCAAAATTTTGTATCGAACGAATAAGGTTAATATGGTTGTGTTATAGATTAACGCTTTCCTCGCATTTTTTGGGACAATAAGTACCCCTATAAGCTATTCCACGTGGTCTATTATTAACTCTTAATTCCAGCCATGTTCCAGTGTAAACGTCAAATTCGTAGTATCAAAGCAGTTACATGACACTTTTTAGCCAATCACACGTCGTTTTAAGCCCGTTAAATGAATTGCCTGGAACATGAATGGTTTTATAAAAGTTCATAATAGACCCGCTGGTCATGCTATACCTGTGTGTTAAATTTCATGAAAATTCGTTCAGTAGTTTTTAACCGACTTTAAAAAAGAGGAGGTTCTCAATTCGACTGTATTTCTTTTTATGTTTGTTACCTCAGAACTTTGGACTGGGTGAACCGATTTTGATGATTCTTTTTTTATTGGATGTACTTTTTGAAGTCGGTTCTTTTATGTTAAAATTTTACATTATTGAGTGAAAGAGTGACAAACATCCGTACATCCACACTCATAAACTTTCTTATTTATAATATTAATAGAATATATAATAACTATTTAACACATCCTACGCAGATATTCCATCATTACAATCATTGATTAATTTTATTATTATGGCATATTGCCACTTCTTAAAACTTATCATCACACCATAAGCATGTAAAGGGAGTTGATTTTAATAATTAGTATCTCGGAGGAAATAATTCATCATGTTCGCGGTTCGAGACCCCACGGAAGCATTTTACTGCAGTCACTGCAGGTGTGATGGATGATACGAACGAGGTAGGTAAGAAGCCGGGCTGCAGAATCGAATGTGTTAATGGCTTGTCGGTATAGCGTTCTATTACTATTATAGATGTATGTACTATTATTTCTTCTGTGGTTCTATCAATATGTTTTTCAAATTGGCAATACATTTTATTAGTAATTTTAGTCTGGTTATTATTTATTTATTTATTTTATTTTATTTATTTTGTACACACATAAATACATAGGAAAAAAGATTAAAAAAAAATTGTACAAGGGCACTTCTTATTCCTAATTGAAATGTCTTCCAGAAGGTCCGTTAGTGGAGAGGTGAACAAAAGATGCAAACTTAGTGCGTACAATAAAATTATAATAGATAAACCAATTAAATAAATATTAATAAAGAGCAAAGAAAAATATTATATTATTTACACATATTATTATTATTTACATATGTTATTATTTTATTTTAGTCAACAAACGATCTGACGATCCACTTGATAAAAGTGACTATCGTCGCCGAAGTATATCAGCAACACCAAAGGCATCACTGATGCGTTGCCGGCTAAGAAAGGGAGAAGAGAAAGAAAAAAAATGTCACTTTTTGTGTCACTTCGATCGGAAGGTCAAAATACTGGGAGATGCTATACTTTTCTTGCTAGAAATGCTTAGTTTTTTAGGGTTCCATAGTCAAACGGAGCTCTTATAGTAATGTTCGTAAATGTGTTTAGTAGATATTCTTTGACAAAAGGAATTAACATAGCGGAATTCACTAGTTTAGCGATATATGGTATCAATAGTATGGATCTAGGTCTCTATCAAACTAAAAATATATTAAAAACTAGCTGTTGCCCGCAGCTTTGCATACGGAAATTATCTTTTAACTTATTCAAACTTCTATCCTGTTTTCCCGGGAAACCTTTTAATTTTCCGGGATGAAAGTTGTCTAAAATATGACCCAGGGTATCAGTAACAAACTTACCAATTTTCATCGAAATCCGTTCAAGGGTTTTTATGTGATGTCCGGACAGACAAACAGACACTTTAAGTTTTATTATAGTATAGATAGATACTTACAACCCCGGTAATAATTCGTAATTTAAATTATCGTATGTGTACTGGTATAACTGATTGGTATTAACAGGTAACAAAATACCAATTCCAAGAATAACTGCAACTGACATTCCTGACAACAGGTGCTCCCATGGCTCTAGTTTTCTGTTTAGGACAGATGTTTCTAACATAGGTTTCCCTTGATGTTTTCGTAGAAAATCCATCGAACGCATTTTATTGCTCACTAGAACTGGCATGTGTGGTGCAGGAAATTTTTGTTCCGCATGCCAGTAGATTCCGCATGCGAGTATCCATTTTCATTTGTTAGTAAGGAAGATTACAGTTCTGTGTGACATAATATAATATCAGCCGATGAATTTCATTGGTCAAGTCGCATTAAGTGTTATCCGTAGGTCTGTGGTGTGATTGAGCGTTATTCACAGGGCCTATGACTTTTATTAGTCCTCAGTGTCCTCACACCACGTGTGGTTAGCTCTCGCAAGCGGTGTTACGACTGATTAGAAAAAGCCAATGAAAATGCGCCCTTATGCTGCGACTACATTAGAGGGACCCCCTAGTGTGACGTCACATAATATTATGAAATTTTAGTCCTAGAAATTATTAAATTAAAACAGCAGTTCCAAAATAACTTTTATTTCCATTCAATGCTTTTAAATATCTTAGTGTATGTATAAAGTTGTAATAAAATTTCTTTGCATGTACTGTTTATATCTGGCTGGTTTTGATGACATTGAAAAGGTTGCATTTAAAAAAAAAGAAACAAATTAATAAAATGTTGTTTCCCGCTATTTTTCATTTGTTTTTCTTCTATCAAAATGAGTGAATCTAATGAAGAAATTCGATACATTTTAAAATTGTATTACGAGTACAAAAAAGGAAAATGCAACGCATGCCGCGAAAAAGTGACGTTTATGGATCTAATGCAGTGTCAGTAAGAGTAGCACAAAGTTGGTTTAAGCGTTTTCAATCCGGGAATTTTGATATCAAAGATGCACCTCGCTCTGGTCGCCCTGTTACGGATAAAATAAACTACATTTTTGAAAAATTGGGGCAAAATTGGCATACATATACTTTACGACGTAGTTAAAGAACTGGGAATCGACCACAAAACAATTTTGACCCATTTGAAAAAGCTGGGTACACCATGGGTACACAAAAAGCTCGATATTTGGGTGCCACGTGACCTCAGTGATGTAACCCTAATGAACCGTGTACTCATTAGCGTTTCTTTATTGACGTAATGAAACCGAATCTTTTTTGAAGAGACTGATCTCATCAAAAACATAAATGTAAAATGAGAGCCATATTCAAAAAAAAAGGATTGAGATCTTTAATGGGTGCCAAGTTCTATGTAGAAAAGCCTAAAATTTTAGTCACAAGAACATGTAATTCAAGCTCTACATTTGCCCTAAGGTGTGATGTAATTTATGGATTGCTGTATTGCCTTACTACAAATTCTGAAACCTTCTTTATATACATTTCTTGTATTCTAACTTAGCTCTTTAATATTTCCAACTTTCTTTCAAATTTAATTGTTATTGAGTTTGCCCAGTCCCGCTAACTCCGATTTCCGATTCCTAAAACCCTAGATGGATTACTATAGATAATGATTCGTTTCTTTGTTGTATTAATTATATTTATCCTTACTTTGATTAAGGCAGACCTTCGAAGCTATAGCTATTGTCTATTCTGTGGCTATAGATCAGTATCTTAAGTACTAATGCGTATTTGTCTTTGTTTACTTAAAAACGCATACCTACCGGTATATATAACTAGTCCAGCCATAAGTTCTGTTACAAATGAAAATGATTTTTTTTAAATGAAGTAATGTAATATTAATAAAATTTATACCTACATATTTATTAAAGTCTCAGCAAAAAATAAAAAAAATATTCTATTCGAAATGGCCACCTTTGGCTTTTATACAGGCCTTTAATCTGTTTGGCCACGAATCTATGGATTTACGCACTGTTTCCAAGGGAAACGCCACTACTTGCTCCAAAGATTTTTTAAGAGACTCAATGTCGCCGTGTCGTTTAGAGCAGGCCATGTCCTCTAAAACTGACCATAATTTGAAGTCTAAAGGGTTGAGGTCTGGGCTAGATGAGGGCCAGTCTTCAGCTCTTATAAAGTCCGGAACATTGGTTTCAAGCCAGGCTTGGGTACCTAGTTCGTGCCTTGTGACCAGGTGCAGTAATTTGATAATGAACACGAAAAAGTAAGTATGTGAAATGGCGCGAAATCGAAAGAAGTTTTTAAAATAATATACCTACGAGTTCCAAATTCAAAATAATTAAAAATCTGAAAAAAAGAAAAGTTTTTATGTAACGGTATTTATGGCCGGACTAGGTAGTATAAGTAGGTATTATTCTGAGTATATTAATCTTTGCTGTCCACCGCGGTCTTTCAAGTTTGAATACTTAATGTAACTTTATAGCAAGTTTTATTGCAATATTATTTATCAAGTCTTCACCTTATGTCCCTGTAAATTATTAGCTTTTGACTTGTAGGTTTTTACCTCAAAAGAACCGCTGATTAACAAACAAAAGAGGTATTTAATTATATTAAATTGCCGCATTTAAAGGTTACTCAATGTATCGGTACCCATTCATTATAATCGAATGCATTTTATGTAACTACTTTCGCAGATATCAGAAGAGAAAGTACACCAGTCTTCATATGTCATGTCACCGTTAAAAGTTTAAAACATTTATAAAATAGTACAGCTACAATGTACAAAATATCTTTTGGACCATCAAATTTATTTTAACCTTTAAAAAATTTCACCCTGAGTGGAGCAGCTGTTAGATGTACTTGTTTATTTTAAGCTTGTTTTTATTTAATTTTTTAATTTATTTTTTACCAAAAACGAAGAAGCTTTGCGCGTAATATGAAACAAAAAATCAACTACATATTGTTTATATCTCGTTCTCTTTGCGTGTCACACCCTGCAAAATACATGAGACATGCTCCATTTATAAGACACCTTGAAGAAAATTGTTTAAAGCATGTAAACCTGCACGGCGTTATAGATTGTGGAATATGGCCCTTCTTAAACAATAATTGAATAATCCTATTCCATAAAAGAAACGGCTTGTACCAAATATACTGACCAAATACTGTATACTGACCAAATATTTATATGAGGAAGACAAAAAAAATCTTCAATCAAGAGAAAATATAAATAAAAAACTATTCTAAGCTAGCAGCATGAACAGTTTAAGAACCAGTACAAATCTCAAAGAAAGAAAAGAAGGAATAAATAATTCCTCAGCAATTAGCAACCTTTTAACGATTTACTCTCTAATTAGCACACGGCATCGGGAGCGTCGTTTTGATGCAAATAAGCGTTTACAGCAGATCTGAAGCGCCGCAGCATCACGACTGTCATTGTTAACTGAGTTTTAATCACGGGTTTAGATTTATGCGCATGCGCAGGTGTTTGATAAGGACAAGTCACACCGCTTGCGATGGTGGAAAAGATAGAACTAACTTCAGTTTCGGCGTGTAAATCCTCGAGTCCGAGATAACCTTTTGTTTCGAAAAGTATCTCCTGCTGAAGGTCGTTGGTCTCTTCACCAAATTAATTTGGTATTCGTACTTGACCCTCTTCTCCTATTCTCGTACTTCGTATTCGTATTTCGTATTTCGTACTTCTTCTTTTCTCCTAGACTCTCTTAGACTCATACCTAAAAGTTTTTTTTGGTAATTTTGTTGCAGAGTCCAAAAACTAATGTTAAGTGGTTTTTTCCGGTTACTTTTTGTGCAGTCATTGTAGGTTGTAGTAATAGGACTGAAGTATCTCCTTGCTAGCGAAGTATCGCTAGCGCCCGTGTCAAGTTCAATTCCAACTACACAGAACGATGACAACCAAACGTGGAATTATATAGTCCTTTGCTTTTATATCAATAAATAGCATTAGTATATGCTATCGCCAATCGTTCCTCGCATGCAATGGGGTGCACGAATCGCCAGCGGCATTTGTCGCCAGTGATTAACCGTGGCCAGCTAGTCTTACTGGTGACATCTCGTTCCACTTGAATTAACAATTCGTATGGCGTTATTAATAGCGAACGTGTGATTTATTTATTTATAAAGCTGCTTTAAATATTTATGATATGATATTATACGCGGTGTAGCGTCAAATGTATTGTATTTCAAAAAAAGGGCTTTGTCGCTGTAGCGATTGTCACCCGTCAAATATAATATGTATGGATGTTGTGTTAAGAGTGTTAAATTACGTATTTTTTGGATCTATTTAGATGCGATAAACATTTTTTTTTATTATTAGAAGAACTTTAAAACTAAATAAACTGGTACGCAAACATTTAAGTTATTATTATAAATTTCTGATAAAAATTCATAGCTCTTTGGAAACGTAGGGATTCGAGTCCCGAAATAAATAGAGATCGAAATCTTTGATACTATTATAATAGTATAAATAAATTTATGTACAAAATTCCAACCTCGCAACATCCTCTCCATAATATGTGGTACCTACATTATATTTCTACCACAGTTAATATAATACTCCGAGCTATATTTTATTTGGGGAAGCCCGCGAAATTCCTGTGAAACATGGCCGCAACGATGTACGGCGTAACGTGAGAGATATAATATTCAATGTAAATCGCCCTCCCACGCTTTGACCGCGGCCTTGCAGATGCAAACTGTTGATACATTTTTATCAACCTTATTTATTTCGGTTTTCGCCCCTTCGGAATGCACAGTCACTCTGCTGTGAAATAATGGTAGGAGCGTTTATTTAAATGAGTTCCGACGCGTCTTTAAGATCGTGTCAATTATGTAAAATTTCAGCTCCTTAGTCCACTTATCCACAGTAGATACCTACACAATATTTGACTTAACTTATCTGCTCATTTGAATAACTGTACCAATGTGGCTTTGTATCACGTCATATGTTATTCTAAGATTCTTTATTTTTATACTTGTCCGTTTTCAAAACCTACTGTTTCTATTTTGATGAAGTGTTCTCTGCTTAAGTTTTTCGCTCAACTAAAATACTGTTGTTTTATTTAAAAAAATGTACTTATTCATCACAGTTGAAGTAAAATTCTCCGCGGAACTTGTTTCTAGTTCTGTTTTATCTGATGTTTCCCACACATCCCGTTCCTTATCAGAGCATAGTACTAAAATCATAACACTCGACGTCGCGTAACACGACAAACACGTCGGAGATTCCTTATACTTAATTGAAATCTTCATCTGAATCCGTCAGATCGATCATTGTCACCTTTGTAACTCTGTGATTGCTGTAGTAATATAATCTATGGATAAAATTCCATTTGTTTCCATCCAATCCATTCATCCAATTTCGTTTCTGTTTGATGTAGATATTAGAGCTTAGAGAATATTCTTATCGAAGCAACAGATTTAGATAGATAGTACTAAATGGCTACGAGTCTGCAAAACCAGTATTATCCGGAGTACCACAAGGGTCCCACTTAGGCTCTTTATTTTTTAATATTTTCATAAATGATATTACCTCATGTTTTCAATATTCTAAAGTCTTTCTTTACGCCGATGACTTAAAGATTGTAAAAATAACAATAAGTAAAAAAAATAAGCAAAGAAAATAAAAAGTAATAAAAGTACATACTAATAATCAATCCTCATTCTAGTAGTCTTCTTCAAGATGACTTAAATCGTTATAATGACTGGTGCCTTAGAAATCATATGACCCCAAACGTAGACAAATGTAAGCACATGTCGATTCATTCGAAAAAATTCGATTAAGTACCTATTATAATTTTTAGAAATAGGGATGTTGACACTAATTATAAATTAATATTTTATGTCTAAAATATTAGTGGTAACATTTAAAGGTCTAAAATATGATTCTTTTTATTGAAATCAATCACAATAAATTAAATATCATTAATTTCAAATGTTAAAAATTGTACTCGCTGTCACGTGACCTCAAACGCCATTTTGAGAATATGACGTCATTGGAACAATTTTATATGGAAGTTCAACAAACTTAGTAGACAGATAGTATTGAATATAGTTTAGTGACGTCACGTGACGTTTTTGGAGAGAAAGGAGGTGGCCAACATGTACCCCGGAAATGGTTAAAATACTCTTATTTGTACAAGGTTTTAGTCCCTTGAAAAGACATGTTTTCCATTTATTAAAACATAACTAGAATTTTAATTTTCTTCTGAACTCCGCCATTAGTAGTCATAATAAATTAACAATAAAAATAAGTTGTATAATCTTCTACTTCCTCCATTGCTATTACTGGAGGTTGACAATTGGCTGACATAAATGCAAATGTCTGCTATATTGACATTTGATTTTTGAGTTTGATTTCTGCAAAATAATAATTGTGTTTAATTTTTTGCCGTGAGATGCATTAATTGCGCGGTTGATATTGAGCGCATGGCGCGTCACTCAATATCTTCGCTAGCAAGAAACCTTCAATCCATATTGGTAGAATGGATCACTGCAATACAGGTATGGCATTTTTCTTTACTATTAAGTAAGTAGCGCTTACAGCTAAGACTAGGTTCACGTGGCAATGTACAATATTACTATGTTTTTATTGCAATATTACTCGTATAATATCTCGCTATTTTTAGAAAAAAAAAATCTCTCTTTCAAACACTTTTCCACAATTACTTATGTTTTGCAGAATGTCAAACTACATAAGCTAAAACTCCCCATAAAAGGAGAATCTCAAGTTCTGAAGATTTTTATTGACGAAATTATCAAAGTAGATATTGTAAGCTTTAATGTAAGGTAAAATTTAAATGTGTACATTATATTTCACAAGTGGGGCAAATGCCTATAGAGATGTTGGCCATATCCTTTGATAATGATTTTTATTTATCAATTTTTGTTGTTAAATTGAAGATTATTATTTTTATAATATTTTTTTCGTAAATATTGACGTTCTATCTATAAAATAAAATTGAATCCTTAAATTAGTCAACATCCCCATTGTTTTTGTTACATTTCTTCGTCAGTGATGCATGCCGTGGTAACCTAAAGCAACATTTAATTCTTAAAATATTTGTCTCCTGTATTCTTGTATACTTAATGTGTGTTTTGTTGGTTATCCATAAATAAATAAATAAATAATTATGACTTATTTTTTATGTGTTTATTATGTTATTTTTTGTATTGCATTAGGGCAGTTGCGATGAAACTCGCTAGTCTTACTGTGCGTTCTTACTAATTAATACCATATAGTAGCTAGTAGGTAACTATGTAATCTATCTGAGAATAAATCGCTATTTCGATAAAATAGGTACTAAAACAAGGTTAAGGAACTTATCCGAGGAAAGGAAATTATCCGAGATTATGATAATGTCGCATAGCTTCAGCTATGCTATTAAAACTAAGGATTCATCCTTCGTTTTAATATTGTTATACTGAACTAATGAAGATATACGTATATCTTATTAATGTGGTGCATATTAATTGCACATAAAGTCTTGAGTTGCACTTAATAAACTTGGTATTTTATTTTAAGTGGGCTTACATGTTCATTCACAATATACTCGTCTTCTGTTAAAAATACCTTTTTACTACCTAATTACGATAATGATGTTCTACGATTAAGGTCTTCATAGTCAAAGTAAACGTATTCCAAGCTAAGAATAGTTATAATAATATAAAAAATAATATTCAAAACATTCAAATACAGTTTTCTTGAAATTTTCAATAACTAGGTATATTATTAAAGGTTTTATTGCGACCACTGAAAGAACACTCGTGTAGATAAAACTGTAAGGGTAACTGTTCTTTGCCGGAAGAAATACGAAGATTTCCGAGAGATGTTAATAAAACAGATGCTGTCCATGAGTCTCAAAATGTAAATACACTCGTCGCAAAATCATCCTCGTGAGTCGCTATGCTGCCCACGCCCTCACAATGCTAAACAATTGAGGACTCGTCTATATCACAGCGAATATTTCTTTCTTTCTCTCTCTTATTGAAATTCAAAACTTCTTTAGGCGCGTTGGGCATTTTTGAGATGGGATAAAACCAATCAACTCGCGACGCTGTAACCATTTTAATTGACACCACTGTGGCACCATCTCTAAGAGTAATACAGATCCATAGTTACTTAATTTACAGCTCATATCAATACCAAGATTGTAATTTGCATATACTTTACTAGGCGGTGGCAGCCATTCACTAAAAATGTAATGAATAAAAAACACTTCATTTAAAAGTATTTCCTGCACAATAAAATTTTTCCTGACAGTTCACAAAAAACGCACTTGATTGTTCAAATTTTCACTTCTGTCGGCACTCCCGGAGTGCTTTTGGAACGAAGTTCCTTATCGCGCGTTGTGAAAGGGGGCTAGACGGAAAATTACGACACTTTTGATTCTTACGAATGACGACACTTTTTTTGAAGTGGTTCACAGAGTTTTACAGAGATGGCGCTGTACAACAAAACAATACTTAAATCGAAAGGAACTTCGTTCCATCCGGGTGTCCCTTGACACCTCTCATGTTTTTTTCCTTTTTTTTTCTTGGTCAGCAACGTCTATATTTTCGGTGTTACTTATGTTCATGGCCTTTACCATCAGGTTGATCGTCAGCTCGCTTGTTGGCAAGTTACATTATATACTTTTAAAATATGTTCGTTGTCTCAAAGTGCTGAAATTGGTTCAAATTGGTTTAGACCAATCCGTGACCTAGCAACTTGCAACTTAATTTAAACTTAATATAAGTATTCCAGTTTACGGTTGGTTTTATTAACAGCAGTTCGACAGTCGACGCTGTTATGCGAAGTACCAGTTTGACGGACACGGGACAACTAACAGCACCACGGTCGCAGCGAGGGATCCCGGGTTTGAGTCCCAGCCGGGGCAGATATTTATGTGACAGATTATATTATTTATTATATTTGTACTCGTCTCATGGGTGTTATTTTGAAGTTGATGCGCTCTTGTGTTTTGGAGTACAAGTTGTTAAGACCTCTTGGGCCTTTTGGGCTTCCAGGTAGTCCAGGCTTGTATTAATAAGCCTATCTTAATATCTCTGCGATAAAATGTCATTTTGTAAGATCTGAGTATGCGCTCTAGAGCTGAGATTGGTTGATTAAAATGGGCCTAATAATTTTACCATTATTTGATTTTTTCCCAAACGGTATACTAAAACTATACAAAAATGACATCTTGATATAGTTTTACATTGTATTAAAGTATTAAAAGAGAAATCACCATCTTTCGTCCGGGTCGTAATAATACCCGCACACAACCTTGCAAAGTTTAAGTATCCCATCAGTTCTTAGTTTATTACACCAATATAAATTAGGTGGCGATATCGACCCGTGCATAATTTTATTATCTGCGTGTGCACAGCGTTGGTTTGAACGGAACCTTAACCAGAGAATGTAACCCGATCAGGATCGACAGTCCGGGCGCATTATCGTAAAACTTGATGGACACCAGTATAAATACAGGCGCTGCATCGAAAGTGTTACAATTTACGTTTAGGAACCCGTAAAAAGATAACTGAACTTTTGTTGATACTGATAAAGATCGGGTTGAAAGTACAATGTAAAGATAATGGCCGGATCGCTTATGGCTCAATTTATGGTTGAAAGACGACGAACGGCGATAATGATAATTCACAACCATCAGCTCCGTGCTTAAATGTAATGACAAGTATTACAATGTAGTACGTTGGCATATTTTGAAATGTTTGTAACTGATAGTATCTACTAGAAATAACTGCTAAATTACCCTTTAATCGTTATAGTAGCAAACAAACTAAAGTTGCAATGCAAACATTAAATTTGTAATTAATCGATAGTACTAGTATGTTTGTAAACGATGTGTTGAACTCCTCAATTACATTTTAATAGGTAACTTTTATGTATTATACAAATGTTAAAGCTAGCTTCCACCCGTAGATTTGCCCACGTGGTCAGCAGTCAATTTACATTAAAATATAATTAATTATACGCTCAAACCTTCCTCAGGAATCATACTATCTATCGGTGAAAACCGTACAAAAATTCGTTCGGTAGTTTTTGATTTTATCGCCTTTATACAGACAGACAGATGCGGCCGGGGGCCTTCATATTATAATGTAAGGATAATGTATCTTTATTGTAAATAACATATTTTGATACCATTTTATTAATCATATTACACAGAGACGAAGACTGATCAAAAAATCCAAAGACAATAAATAGATTTTGATTTTTGAACATCAGGTATCATTCTCCCCACGTTTCTATTCTGTACATTCGGAATTAGGAAACAAATGCCTCGGAATTAGGATTTTTACCTCGGAATAAGGTGCCTATGACTTTTTCACGATTTTGAATAATTTAACATTTTTAATAAACTTGTATTGTCAAGAGGATATTTTAAAAATAAGACAAATTACACTTCTGATAAAAATAGCCTCCTCTACAGAGAGGTTTGATAAATACTTAATTTTTACTGTTCTTTCTAGTTATGGTGAAAATACCACGGAATTAGGTGCCTTATTTCACAAAGGTGTTTTGATTATGGCATATTTATAAGGTAAACTGTCCCTAATTCTTTTGGCAAAATAAATTATTTTTTTAAATAATAATTCAAACCCAATCAAATATTAATTACCGCTCTCCTAGACATAGGTGCTCGTACCTACAGATTTAACTTTGATAAGTAGATAGGTACGTACGTATATTCCGCGTACCGCGATTCCGACAAGTATGGACACTATTGACCACAGAACATATTATACCCTCTATCAACTTTATAGATTAGTATAACAAGTTTATTATTCCCGTTAAATGAATGACAGCTAATAGAATTATGATTGGCTGTGATTAACTTAATTGATTGATTGAATTAAAAAAAACGCTTCAATATCCACACCCCCGCAATAAGATCCGTCTTATCTGTATGTTATGTTATAGTTTTAATTGTTTTATGAGATATATTATTTTATGTCTTTCATCACACCACCTTGATTTCTCCTAGACACGATTCTCCTGATATTTCTTTGGGTTGTCTAGAAGAAATTGCTTGTAAGCGATAAGACCGCCGATTGTTTTATCAATTACATATTAGTGTACCTTTCTTTATAATTGTTTTCTTTGGTGTCTACAATCAATAAAGAGTTTAAATAAATAACATTCCTTGTATTGTGGGCGTCAACATAAACATTGCTTTTAGATTTCATGTAGTTACTTACGTTTATTTCTCAGGTGTGATTGACCTGGAATCGTACGTAAGACTTCATTTCACTTCCAACTAGACCGGGGGTCACCTATAATGCTACAGAGTAAATATCCAATGATATGAATTAATATTCTATGTTAGAACAAGAATTATCATAATAGGGATGGCAATAACACATAAATAGACAACCGGCGAGCATTGTCGGTAATAAAAAATAATTGTGGCTCCTTGCAGCTGCCTGTCTATGTTATGTTGTGTTATACCTAGGTATTTGTTTAATTATATTTTTTTATGAACCTTTTACAAATATTCTAGTGAGCACCTAGATATTAAAAGCACTGGTAGTGATGAGCAACAATTTAAAAGTTTTTATTGCAATTTTACTGAATTAATTGCTTGTCAAGACGAGACAGCATTCGTTTTTGTTTAAAGTTCATTACATAACAGCGTTATGTAGTCACTACGGCATTGTTATTTTATATTTACATAAATCAAATTAGTGTGACATGATAATAATTATAAAGGTCATCTTTCTATCTAATTACTACCATAATATAATAACTGACATTAATTACTTTCAAACCGTTCCGTTTTGTAAAATGCTAAATTTTATTCTGCTTTGATTCTCTCACCTCTATGTTTCCATGTTCAAATACAGGCATATTGTGTAGCCTAGCTATTAAGTTAAAAATCATTTACATAGGTTTATAAGCCCAGATTAACATATTATAAGAGGATTACCTACTCATGTTTTACTTTTGTCAGATTCGCCCGACTAATTTCTGCCCTATCCATGGTCCTTTCTCAGGAACGTCTACGATATCTGCTCTACATTTAGCTCATTCTCTCGTCATATTATTATTATTTAGTCATTAATTACTGGTATTATTATCTCTTCATAAGGCTTGCCTAGTCCGCTACCATTCTCTTGCTTGAATAGGCCGCCAAATGACTCGTGATCCAGTTGGGGGCTTGTTTCTTTCTTCTTCTCCTTTTCTTGGCCAGCAACGCACAAGTGATTGGTATTGCTGATGTCCATGGGCCCACATACCCACTTACCACCAGTCATCAGGTGAATCCTCGGCTTGCTTGTCAGCTGTTTCCATAAAAAGAAAAAATTCTGACTCTTATCTATTTACATACAATTACAGTAATAAAGGTCAAAAAAAGTTGAACATTTTTTTCCTTATTTCTTGTCAGTTACAAACATTATCTAGACAAATGTCGACGTTATAAAATAACCCTCTCTGGGTTATTCAAATGAAATACGGTTATATTTTCAGCCAGTCTTTAT
The DNA here is from genome assembly GCA_963932265.1 of Thymelicus lineola. NCBI lineage: Eukaryota > Metazoa > Arthropoda > Insecta > Lepidoptera > Hesperiidae > Thymelicus > Thymelicus lineola. The sequence continues at coordinate 3,075,246 of OZ010691.1, forward strand.
ACTTTTTCACCTCATGCAAAACTACGAAAAAACAAAATTAAACAAATAAATGTATAATTTTCAACGTAATATCTTTTAATAAATGTGTCCATACAATTAATTAACTAACAGATTATAGTAAAACCTCGGAAGCTCTAACTCTCGGAACTACTTCAGAAAAAAAGACAAAAATAAGTTCTTCATCGTATAAGATATTATGTAGTTTGATAACAATCTAGTCTCCAAATCTATTCTATTAATTAAATCCTTGATAAAAATTAAAAACGTGTCGATACAACTTTGTCACTTCTTATAAATTAAGAATATTATTATTATGCAAATTCTTTAATGGATTTTATAGGTAAAAGTAAACAAGTTAAAAAAATAAAAATAAAGTCATCTCAATTTTTATTTCGTCGCACTTAACGATTTCATTGAGATGTTGTTTAAGAATAATTAATTAGTTTATATAGCATGGAATGTTCTAGACATTCCGAATTGCTAAATACCCACGATAAAATTAAAATAACTGGCCACTTCAATATTTAGTTTCACAAAATCACAAAAATTTATATCGTAAATAGGAGTTGTTACATACATATAAGGGTACATATATTACAAATACGTTATGAAGAGAATACCAGCTATCCATGCATATGCAGAACTTTGCTTATCCTTTAAGTATACAGGTCGCTTATGTGGCCACTTATTTCTGAGTTTACCATAATTAGAATGATAAACAACTTATAACACTCATACCCGTTTGCCGTATTGGGGCGGCTTAGAATACTAACCCCAATCCCACGCCGGTTGGGTGTCGTAAAAGGCGACTAAATCCGGCCCGCTGGTGGTAGGGCCCCTCGAGGGATTATATTAGTAATATTGATTTTAATTGTTGATTAACACCATTATTACTGTTATTATTTCTCCATGGGGTTCGCCTGGATAGCTACCACCCTTGAACATGAGTCAGCCGCCAAACGACTCGTCGTGTTGCGGCTGGGGGCTTGAGAGCCAGTTCTTTCTTTCTTTTTCTTCTCTCTTTCTTGGCCGGCAACGCATCAGTGATGCCTTTGGTGTTACTGATGTCCATGGGCAACGATAGCCACTTACCAACAGGTGGATCGTCAGCTCGTTTGCCGGCTATTTCCATAAAAAAACCCATGTACTAATTCCCTGTGTGTCTGTCGGCACAATACAAATAAGATATCACCACCCACGACTCGAATACAAATATTTATCTTTGATATAAATATCTGCTCCCGCCCGGAATCGAACCCGTAGCCCCTCACTTCCCATGCAGCGTCACTACCAACCAGGGTATTAGATCGTCATCTATACTTTGCTGTGAGTAAAGAACCGTCCAAATTGCAACTTGATGATTTTTACTCGACGGGGACGAATTACATAATACAATTAATAATATGTATGACATAATAAAATTATCTCCACTATTTCTGCCTAATGCTAAAAGGTTATCGCCCACGCATCTGCAATAAAAATACCTGTTTCTAAACCGGAAAGAATGCTAATGGAGCTTGTTGTTTGTTTTATTAATTTTATTTCACAAAAAAAGAATAGAAAAATGAGGATAATGTTGAGCAGAAAGAAGCAGATTGGATGTCGGTTACAGACATAACTATAACAGATCACTTACCATCAAATGGCCCGTCTACTCTCAAGACAGTAAAGAAAAAAGTATAGTCTCATCATAAAACGTTTTGTTAATATAAGTCCATCGATCATTATTAATCATTAGTTCTCGTAACCATTAACGCTACCTTATAAGTAGGGGTCATGATGACCCCATCTCAAGTAAGCTCCGTTTAGTGTACCATTTATTCTACTCGCCCGATGTAACCCGTGTTACGCATTGATGTCAAAAAAAGTGAAGTTTGCGTCTGCTTTTATAAGAAAATTATTATACGAGTATATCTTTTTTAATAACACCAATTTACATGTAACAAAAAATATTTTTGTGATGTGAAATTAAAACTGTATTCAAGTAAATTATGATGACTTTTTTATAGTTTTCATGACTGGTTTATGAAAATTACAAATAAATTCCTAAAATACTTAGCTGGAGGCGGAATGTTCGATCCGATACTTGTGTTAGCTCAAGTAGCCTTTAACGCTACTTTACTAATGGGGTTCATATTGACCCCTTTCCAACGCAGTTCATATTTAGTGTGTCTTTCATTTTCTGACCATTTTCTGACCATATACTAAATGTTATTAGAGATTTGCTCTAATATAGTATGAAATATAACATTTTACGAAACAAACATTAGATCACATGAAATTATGTTATTTGCTTTTATAGAATATGAAAATTATATCATGTGAACGTTATTTCAAGTCATTATGTTATTAGGTATACTAACTATAATATTATATTACACATCCGATAATACTACACAAACATCACTTCAACAATTAAATTAGCGTAAAATATTTTATCTGCATTTTATTACTTTTGAATCTCAATCAGGTCATAATTATAATTAATGTCAAATATAAACTGCTCTGATTGATGAAGTGAGTTATTAAAGCGACCCAACACACCACGCCTTCGACCAGCAACCATCAATATAATATGCTGCCCAATATCAATATATCAATGCTGCCCTATTTAACTATCGATTAATATAAATATGACCGTTCCGTTAATTGACAATTAACACTGATTCCTTTTTAGGGTTCCGAAGTAGAATCGGGACCCTTATAGTTTCGTCATGTCCGTCCGTCCGTCTGTCCGTCTGTCCGAAGCAAAACGCTGAGATCCTTATTGCTAGAAAGCTGTAATTTACCATGGATAATGAGTACACATAATTATTTATTAAAACTCTAGAATCGTAGAATTAAACATTGAAATGTGTGTGAGGATGAATTTTTTATTGATCGCGTACCCTATAATGTGGGGTATCATTAAGAATCTTTCAAAAATATTATAGGTCTTCTAAGATCACTTTTGGAATTAGGGGTCCCTTTGCAAAATATTTGGCTTTAAAGTGCTAAGTTTGGTTAGAGTGTCCCCCTGCCGAAAATCTCAAAAATATGTTATAACTAAAAATTTCGGTTTGAAACCACTCTTCCGCGGGCGAAGCTGTAGGCAAAAGCTAGTATGAAATAGTTCGTTAGTCTATGTTAATAATTCACACCGAAAGTACCCTCTGTTGGCATGAGATTTTCCTAAATGGTTTATCACAATGGATTATCATATATTTATTGGTCCCGGCGCCATATTTACAATACAATGAATACGTAGAAAACATATTTCATCGATTGTAGCTGTAACCGATATCTGTTAATATCCACATTAATGGTACTGCTTACCGTAATTTAAGTTAATGTGTTAGATTTACTATGTATGAATCTAGGACAATTATTATTTACGCAACTAGCTCTACAACGAGTAATCGTACGAGGTATTTTGGTATTTCTGTAGATGTAATCAAAATCGTCAATGGTAAGAAACGGGGTTCATTTTTTATCCTATTTTAATATTATAAATGTAAAAGTTTGTGAAGATGTTTGTTTGTTTGTTCCTCAATCACGCCACAACTGATTAAACAATTTGGCTGAAATTTGGAATGAAGATAACCTATACCCTGGATTAACACAGAGGCTACTTTTTATCCCGTAAAAGTTCAGGGTTACTTTTTATCCCGTAAAAGTTCAGGGTTCCCGCGGGAATTGTAAAAAATCGAACTCTACCGTGGGTAAAACCGCGGGCAAATCTAGTAATTATATAAGGTCATTATCATAATATAACGCAGCAATATTTGTGAATTAATTCAAAGAATATCACATTTTCTTCATTTATTTACCTTTTAAATGACAATCTTAATTTTATTTTACTTTACTTTACTTTAAATATAGCTCTGTAATTTAATTTTAGTCTAAATAAAATACTCTAATTCATATCAGCCATATATATTTAGTACCGACCACCGTAGGGAAGGGTTTAAATTCAGACAAACATAAGCTCGGCCTTAAATCTAGCCCTTTGTACATCTGACATACAAATGGATCCTTATACAGCTTTGTACGAGTAAATCAGCCGGGATTAAATCAAGCAAATTCATCGTCGCACGTCGGGTGTAATCATTTTATGGCCCTGCAGATGTATCAGCGTGGACCTGTTTTAATATGTACAATTGTAATGGTTGCTTGTGGGTTATCTCTACGGTATTCCCGCCAAGAGATAAAGCAAATACTGTCGTATCATCTTTTTCAGAAAGCATTTTAAGATTTTCTATTAGCGAAAAATAACTAAGTGTTAACTAACCGTTTAATGTAGCATAGTTATTATATTCTATTATTAATAAACATATACCAAACGTCTTCGAGTCTATTCATGTTACAATGCAGACAGGCAAACTATTCTAAAAGCGATTAATACTGATTGTTACTAAAGCGAGAAGTAATACGGTTATTAAAATCATCATATTTAACGGTGAGATACCGTAAGTAGTGGAATAAGTAGAAATCAGTGGCCCTAAGCGCCTTACACAGCGGGTGCCAGTGTCACACGTCAGATCAATTTCAGAGGAAATTAATATTACTCAGGCCCAATAATATTATATATTAAAAAGAGGCAGATATGTCATAAGCGTGCGCGTTGTGTGACTCAAAAAGTTCTCAATTGGGAACTCTTATTCAGGTGAAGAAAGAGATAGCGATGTAGTTTTGACGCGAGAGCGATAAAGACGTGCTACAAAGCAATAAAGCGTGCCTTGCGGACATCGGAACAGATTTTTCGGTTGATTTGTAAGGGCATAACGTATCTATATTTATTCAAACATCATTGCTCAGGCCATTCAGTAATACGCTTATCGCATCCTACATTGTTTTGTTTGGATTCTCAAACTGTAACAGGATTTTAACTTGAATTATTGTAATGTATTATGAAATGGTTATGGTGGCTTCGAGTTTCAAGCCATTAATGACCCGTCTAAGCACAGGTCTTCCCGCTTGAGGAAGCATAGATTATACTCCACCACGCTGTTCAGGTGTGGATTGGTGGAGGGATAAAGTCAACAAGGGTTGGAAATGTTCATGCCGCGGTAAGGCCTCCGACTATCTTACTTGTGAAATGGTTATTATAAACGTAAAATTTAACGTAAAGTGAAGCTGTTAGTAAGGTTGAGAAGCTTCCCTAATACTTATTACTATGGGCAAAAAATTCGCAAGCGGACCCCTAATTCTAAAATCGTCTTAGAAGACCCATAATTGGAACGAAGTTCCTTATCGCGCGTTGTGAAAGGAGGCTAGACGGAAAATTACGACACTTTTTGATTCTTACGAATGACGACACTTTTTTTGAAGTGATTCAGAGAGTTTTACAGAGATGGCGCTGTACAACAAAACAATACTTAAATCGAAAGGAACTTCGTTCCATCCGGGTGTCCCTTGACACCTCTCATGTTTTTTGTTTTTTTTTATGCAAATAGCACTTAATATTTTTGGTAGACCTTTTCAACGATACCCCATACTATAGGGTATGCAACGAATAAACAATTAATCCTCACGTTTCCTGTAGGTGAGGTTGAAAAAAAAAATTTTCAATATCTTATTCTAATATTCTGGAGTCTTAATAAAATATGTATATCCACCTCCACCAATCCGCACTGGAGCAGCGCAGTGGAGGCTCTAGGCTTCCTCAAGAGGAGAGACCCGTGCTCAGTCAGCCCGTGGTCAGTAATGGACCATTAATAGCCAATGTATATCCATGCAAAATTACTAGCACGCTTTCTAGCACTATGGGTCTCGACGTTTTGCTTCGGACAGACAGATGGACAAACGGACAGACATGACGAAACTATAAGGGTTACGGTTTTACTTCGGAACCCTAAAAGTCATAGATACCGAGCGCATACAAGTCTTACACTTTTTACACGTATTTACAGTTAATTAAGTTTATTTAGAAAAAGGGTGTTCTAAAGACACTCAATGGACCTTATTTAACCAGCGCTGAACAATGCAGCTTTACTGGCTTTATTAGTATGAAGGTGATGTCTTTAATAAGCGACAAGTAAAGCCGACATTTTAATACTAGCAGTATACGCGAATGCAATGCAATTATTGCAGTCTTGTGTAATGTTGCCAACGTTAAGAAAAGTGTTAGTACAGTTTTGTAAAAAAAATTGTGCAGGAAAACAGCGAAGTCTTTAACCCTAAGTATTTCCCCTATAAATTCGGGTCGTTGTTTTTTACTGGAATATTTATTTATTTTGTTGCTAGAAAACTTTCAATAAACCTGGCAACAAAGATCTATCTAGTAGAGCCTTAACGTACCTTACCAAGCACGGAAGCATTTAATCACTTATTCAACAAGCTCAACACAATACCTTACGCATCGATTACCTGGAAACAGGCAAATCTCCCAATCAAGCAACTGGCAATAATGCAGACGTCACAAAAACGTGTCGGTGCGTACATGGGCTGTAGTGATTCTTGTAATTAATGCGAATATCTTCCCGTTTTTGTCATACGACTTGCTGGCACTTTAACAATTTCCTTAACTGTATCGTATTGTTGGTGGAATTAAATTATTTCAGCTCTGTATGGCAAGGAAAACTCGTAAGATGAACATTATGTGCGTTAGCAATCCATTTTTATTCTATTACTTGATTGATTTTCTTGCAGACGGCAATTTTTTCTTATTATTACGTTTATTGCAATTGTAATGATTTTATATTTATAGAGTGTCCTGTAGCATATACTTACGGAATATATGTTTATATTTATATAATTGTAATCACATTCTTTCTTCACTTGTTTAATTGAAGATCTTTATTAATTAATATCTTACTGGATCTTGTTCATATTTAACTATACTTATTTAAATGTACGTTCCACGATACAGTTCCAGTTGTAATTATGTGAGGCATTGTCTATTTTTAAGGTATTTTATTATTTAAGTATATTCTATACTTAATTACAATCAAAATAATTCACATTTGATATCGAAATTCCGAACATGGAATTAATTTATTTTGTACCTATCCAACGCACCTGAAACTGTGTTCAATTAAAACAACGAATTTTCCTTTTGTAATTTACCTATGTTCATTTTACGCTGTTTAAATTGAACAATATGTATTATATTTAGCACGAGATGTAAGTAGCGTGTTCAGACAAAGGCCTGCACCATTTCCTAATCAATGCTACTCACCTTATACCTTTAATAACTAAATGCTAGCCACTCCCGTTAAGTTTTATAAATTCGACGCTGCGCTCGTATCTCTTGACTTCACCCGCAAGCGACACGCTATAACTTTGGCTCGGTCAGAATCATAGCACCGGCGATTAGCGATAAAAGTTATCTAGCGTGATTAATGTGGTGACAAGTGGTAGGCATAAGCAAATTTTGTGTATTTGCTTACTACAAGTACATACTACAACTGATTCAAATCGAGAGATGTACGAGTGTTAAAGACGAAATATCCCAAGTGATTTTACATAAATAATATATTTAACTAGTATAAAAATAGAAGCAATAATACAATGCAATAACTCGCTGAGTACTGGCTAAAAATCAACATTATTTTAAATACAATTTTTACAAGACTGTAATTATACCAATCGCCATCAGTATCGCTACCGTTTACCGCGCGTTTAGGATCTAATGCGTAATCCTTCCGCACAATTAATTACCAACGCGATAGAATGCGGCGACCGTAACAAGAAGCCAACTGATATCTAGTGTTCGTTGGACCAAGGGTTAAGGTGAAGCAGCCACCGGCGATGTAAGTAAACCCTTAATCTCGTTGCAAATTGCTTAAGAAAATCTAGGATACACTCGAACAATGAACCTTTATTGCGAATAATGGTTATATTATTCATCTAGCTAATGTTTCGATTTAACCTTTGATGATAACGGGAGCAGATCGGAATTTTGAATGTTTAATGGCTGTTGAAATTATCTGATTATACTTTATTGCTTGGAACTGTTAACTGTTTAACAAGAAGGGAATGGGCAGGGATTGTGGCGTTACGTTTGGAATAGATTACGGCGATTTAACATCTACTGTTATTGCAAGTTTGTAGATTTTAGTTCAAGGAAATACATATAATGATATTTTTTGAAGAGACTTTAGTTGATGGTGACGAAAATACAAAATATTTAAGTTTAGATTAGCAGTCAGAAATGTGGAGAAATGATGTTCATTATTCTCATTAATATAGTACCAATAAAACAGCTATTCTACTTTATCTTTTAGTTTTTCTTTATTAACATGTATAGGTAGGTACCAGTTACAATTTAGTTCTACAGTTCATGTTCATCATTTATTAGTGTTTTATTTAGCTTAGCCTGTACGTGTGGGTAAGATCTTGCTTAATTAGACCTACTTTCTCTTAACCGCATTATCTGAAATTTTACATATTGCTTAATTTCTGATCATAATGTTGTTTGACATGTCACATTCAGATTGGGTTCCAGACGAGAGAACGGTTAACACTTAATAGCACAGTAACATTTTTTTGTACTCGTGCCTTAAATGACACAAAAACCCTGTGTCTAGTTATTAAACTATTAACTTGTTTTTATTTCATAAAAAAAATTATTTCATAAAAAACATATATCTAACTGTAAAATACCAGTTACGGTTTTCTATAAAGTCAATCTTACACATGCAATGTTTCTTCCGTATTCACGATAGATATAAGATAAATCTACGAGGTATCCCACTACACCTCTTAAATAAATATAACTGTGTCAATAAATAATTATCTATGTACGGAAAGATTCAATCTCCAGGCCCCAAAAGGAAGTCATGTTTTCCAACTAAACGACGCAGTAAAATGTAAGCAACATCAAATTAATTCTGAGTCTCGCGCCGCGTATTTCAAAACTGCATTCTAAGCATATGCAAGTTTTTACATAACACTTGTCGCCTCTAACTATGTAGTGTAAGACCTTAATAATACATGTATCAGAGGAATGGGCTACAGTTTTTCATCATAAAGTTAATTTGTATAATGAGAAGTAATTGGCATAATCACGCTCCGTATACATCGGACAGTGTTAGTAATCGGAAATCCGTGCCATTTTTAGAATAACCATTCATCCGAACTGGGAGTCGAACCCAGGACCGGTCGCGTTACGACCGTAGTAGTAAGGGACTTGTTTCACTGTCGCCTAATGCTAGTAATAAGCGCTCGAGCTAGTATTAAGCCCCAAGGCATGTTTTAAGTGTGTGATTGATTTAAAAACGGAAACGGCTACAGTTGATGGATGTCCGCTAATAAAAAAAATGTTCTCATATTTTTTATCCGTACCTTGTAGTAACAAGTCACGCGGGGACGCAAAGAAAACGAAGAATGCAAATATTTATATTCCACGAAATCATATCTGTATGTAACAGTTATTTTGTTAAACTATGTCTTTCCGACACTCAAGTTAACAACTACCTCTTCCATCAATAATTCACTCTAGAAAATTTAACAGACCATTGCAGTTCACTTTCGTATTCTTTGGACAATTTGGTAAATAAATGTATCAAACCAATCATATATATTATATTTTTAAATGGCACTGTATTTCGTTATAAAATATCCGCTTTGGAGTTATAAAATAATCCGCTATGGAATTGGTTGTCCAGTGGGACAACCATAAGCCGCAAAATCTATGTGCCCAGAGCAAAATTGACTAGTACCTAATTCCATTTATCCACTTTCTTGTTACAGAAATATATCGTCCATCGCTTTCCCATTAGCGATAAGACGCGAGTCATCTTGATACTTTTTCTCAGCTACACACCTACCGATCGATGTTGATCATCAAATCGGGAGGTGTGCACATTAACATACAATTAAGAAGTGTACATTACATCTAGACTAACGACGCACTTTCTGAATTAATTACACGTTTTTATGAGACTTTGAGAATAAATTGTGTATTGTGTAAACTAAAAAACTCGTAACGTTGATCCGGTTAGTTTAATTAGTTGTCTCTAATGAAGTAATTTGAATCTTATGTCTTTAATCAGGGTAGGAACTAATTAAAAGATGATGCTTAAAAGATCCCTATAATATAATGCCATAAATAACCTTACTCTTAATATTTAAACTATGTATTTTTCTTTCAGTTAATTTCTCTTCGGTAATCGGACCCCAGACGTCTTGAACGGTAAGCAGTCTACATATAAAGGCTTCTGTCCAAGTAGACGTATTTCATACACAAGTTATTTGTCACTTGTCACTTGCTTGCAGTAGTAAAAGTAAGGAATCTGTCCACGGAGCGGTATCAATATCGCGTTTGCTTCATTTTTCAACTTGCGTGCAATCCATGAAGATGGAGGTTGGGCGATGAGGAAGATATAATAACTAAGATGGTAACTTACAGTAAAACTCTACTCTTCAAAACTCCCGCATGTTCTGTAAGAAATGGGTACGATGGTGACATTTTCTAAAACCCCTCTATGAACGCGCCCTACAGCTCAAAAGGGCGATCATCCACTCCCCTGAAAGTGATACGAGGCGGTCCAGTTAGTTCATTCATAAAATAAACAACGCACTCGTGCGCAGCTCTTTGTTGTCCGCAACAAATGTGACGTGGAAATCGCAACGGACATGTTTACTGCGCCCATTGCAGTATACGCTTTCATACTAGTGATTTTACACGGCGTAGATATTGTATTAAACGCCTGAAAGAGCGCTGCAGGTTGATAAGCCGGCTTTGTGATATACAAACTTTTATAGGTTCAAAATTTTTCTTTATGTAGGAAGCTGAATCAAAATTATAATCTAAAGGGAATGCTGATGATTAAGTGTATCCATCAAATGTTAATATAAAAATTAGTTCTGTGGGTAAATTTCCATTTTTGTTCTAGATAAGAATACCGATATGATAAAAACTACTTTGTGAAATAGGAAAATACTGTATGTGTTATTAATAAATTAAACTAACTTTTTTAAATTTGATTTTACATTTTAATGCAACTTAGTGACATTATAACCAGTGCATGAGTATCGAAACAAAAAACAATAAGTACCTAGTGAGCGAAAATTATTTATGGCGATTAGGACAAACTTAGCTTTTATTATTAATTCTATAAAAAATATGGTGGATTAAGAATTACATTTTACTTATTATAAGTTAATGTATTTATAAACTATAGTATAGTTTAATCTGTAACTTTATCTCATGCGATATTGTTTCACTAAAATATTTTCTATTTAAAAAAGTATTGACCAATAAGACGAGCGTTTATACAGCGCTAGTACAAAATCAGCGTGGCCGCGTATCGGTGCTTTACGACAGTACAAGCCACGGATCCAGTCCGAACGATTGCATTAAATAAAACAAGCCATTTGCGTTATCTGTCCTGCTGTCGTTGTTAAAAATCGCATGTGAAACGAGTAATGGTTACTGATCGCCGCGCCTGTATTTAGTGGACACTGGTCAGTCGCGCGGTTACCATAATTTGCCATGTGGTTTTGTTCGACTGAAATTGAGTTATGTGGTGGAATCCACCCTTAAGCCTCTATAGGTGTACTTTACCAGAATGCCATTATGATGTCAGTGACTTTGCCAAATATTTCGTAAAGAAATTTAGCGATCAATTGATACCTTCCTCGTGAGATATATTTAAGACTTTTGTTTACAGTCCACTGCTTATGATGATAAAATAAGTAAACCTACACTTCCTGGACCAGGATAACCTGACGCACAAAATAATACAAAACCTGAACGATTCTTCTGTCTAAATCTCTCCCCGGGAATCAAACCGAGACCTGCTACCTCTAAAGGCAAACACCACCAAACGAGCTATGCTCCAAAATTATTAGCTGTCATACTTACTCTATATTTGCTAGGACGTACCTTGTTAAGATTATCCACCTAAGTATTTAATAGTCACGCCGCGAAGCCTCGGGGCGTTATTATGTAGGAGACAGTGTCAAATCCCGACAAACCAGAATGAATGCTATCTAACGTCGAGATCCGCCCTAATTTCTTGCTTGTACTTATCTTAAATAAACCTTGCCTGTAATTTTCTGCTGCTGTCATTTGAGTGATTATCGTCATTGGCAGGCGACCACAGCAACCTGCTTAGGACACCGATTGAATTTACATTTCACAAAACGAATGCCACACTAATTTGATCTCTATTACCTAGGCCAATAAAGTACGGTCTCAAGACATAAGTATTTAGAATAGTGCACAGATTATTTTGTTGTATAATGTGGTATTTATCAGGTAAATGGAACTTTATGGGCCACACAAGTCGAATAAACGATCGTTTGGTCGATCGGAAAATACGGAACGTAATTCACATGCTCGGTACACGTTCTGTAGAGATATTTGCGTTGTTAATGACTGCGTTTTTCATGTAAACTGACGCTTTAATGTGATATGCACGAATATATTTCATTCAGTATGGCTCTGTAAGTAATAAGCTTGTATACGAGCCAGCGAGTTGTTATATCTTTAAAAAAACGTGTATGTACAAGCACACACAGGCTCATACTCAAACTGCAATAATTCACGAATCTTGCAACTGAAAGCTATCTATGATTTTAATGTCGTTTTGTAGAATATCCTTGTGAACCAAAAGCAAAGCACGCATAAAAAATATGATAATATGCCAGTTTTTAGGGTATGTAAGGACACTCTGTATATTATGTCGTCTTTTTCGCTGAACATAATTATCTGACAAAACATTTTTATTGTTTTCGAATTTTAAATAAGAAAATTAATTTTGTTGTTAAAATCTTAACAAAAACTTACATATATCTTAGTAACATTATGTATACTAAAAATTCTCGAATACGAAATAAAAAACTTATAAAAAACATCATCCGCCCAATAGATCTACCGAGCATCCGTAACGGTAAGAGGGTTGCTCACCAATATCCAGTGTAAACAAAAGTGAACTTTGCCGCTCTGAACATTAAGTTTACGATTGCAGCAGAACATATTTGGCATGAAAGTGATTAATAAAGTATATTATTTCAATGGAGACTCCATTGACAAAAATAAGCGTTCGATCACGGATCTGTCAGCCTCTTTTATCTGCCAGATTAGTATAAAATGCTTGTTCGACTTAAGTTGTTCGTACACTGAACAAGAATAATATTAAGGTTCCCTTAAAACACTCTAATCTTCTTAACCGAAAAACAGTATTTTTTTGTCTGATAAACTTAAGCTATAGTTTAAATTATTAAGGTGAAATAAACATACTCGTAGCTAGCCGTAATGAAACCCTCAGATTGGTGTAAAAATAATTTTGTTCCAGAAAAATTTCTCAAAGCTGATGACAAATTTTCGTTCCTTTATGAATATTCTTGTAAGCTAATTTATTTTACAACTAGCTGTTGCCCACAGCTTCGCACGCGGAAATTATGCTGATCATATTTATCCCCTATTTTACCCCTTTGGGGGTTGAATTTTGAAAAATCCTTCTCGGTTCTTCTTTAAGTTTCTAGTCCTAAGGGTTTGGCCTGTGCGTTGATACATCAGTCGGTTTTACCTTTTATATATAATATACATAGATTTAATTAAGTGCAATTTTAATCCACCATACCTTAGCCTGATCGACGCCATTAGCGTCGCTAAAATCATTATATTTAACATTCAATACCTTCATTAATTGAATGACAAATGATCAAAATTAAAAACTTGTTCTGTCATACACCCTTAATTTTATAATAATACCGGCTAGTAATGTACTAGTTACATATATTAAAGGGCTTGATTAATGGTGTTAGCCTTCGCTGCTGATATGTCGTTAAGCTCTATCCTGATGGCTATCTGATATTCGCTGCTAACAAATAGAACCTAATGGCTTCTTAGTTACTGGAGATTGTTTTTTAGATACCATAAGTGACGCAGGCGTGGCTCTTGCATGGTTGGACTAGGCTTGCGTTACCAGTAGCAGATAGAAGAGGAGATAGCAACAAAAAACATGGAATTGATACGTCTAGAATTATCGTGATTAATCTCGTAAGGCAATGTTATAGAACGTGTTTACAAGGTACACCTTTTTTGTGGACATGACATTTATTACTAAATTAAGGAGCTTACTACAATGAAGAACGAATAATTAAAAGTGATCGGGTTAGCCTAATAAGTCTTTGTGAGTGTGTTGATCATTGTATAAATAGCTGAGTAGGTATGTGTGTTTGAAATTTGAAATTACAGTATTTCATATTACTAGAAGAGATACCTGGCAACTGCATCTAAAATGAATGTACGATTGAATATGCATTGTACTAGTCTAAATACAATGACATTAACAAAATATAAGTCAACAACCGAAATAGTCCAGAGTCAAGAAAACCCACGAATAAAAATAGAAGCTTAAAGCAGAATTGCGGCATAATTTATTCCATAAATTATTTCTACAATTTTAATACATTTTTGATTATGGAAGGAAAGTACTGTAAAAAATTGGTCGTTTCTATCCTAAATAGCTCCAATAATTTAAGGTTTCAAATGTAGTAGGTACCTACTTACTGTGCTAAGTGCACTAGCACAAGTATTCAAGCAGCAAAAAAGGTATTCGAGTTTAAAAATTTTTATCGTTGCTAAAATTCATTCCAGTACCCAAATAACAAAATTAAACTAAGTAAGATAATTCCAAATCCGCAATGGTAAGCATTAGCGAATCCAGGATAAAATTCTCAATACAAACACATGAATCTGTAGTAATTTAGCACTATAACTATGTCTTTCTGCGTACAGTAGCGAAACCACAGAAGAAATAATAGTACATATACATATAATAGTTCGAAATAGCCAGACCCCAGTAGGCACGGGATCTGATACGCCAATTTGGTTGTCATGACAACGCAAGTGCGAACGCGGACTCTTTGATTTTACGCACCGCAGGATTTATGGTGTGATAATATGATTCAATAAAGATTTAATATCAATCGGTGCACAATATTTCTTTTTCTTTAAAATTAGAGTGATATTTGTAAATTATTGCGTATACAAATAACGACACTGAAATTCAGCACGTAGGTAAAGATCGTTTACTGTTAAAATGAACGCCCTAAATAGTATTGTTACAACCTTAAAGTGGAAATCTTTATTTCTAACTATTTAATACAACAATGAAGAGAAGGCAAATTTTAGTATCAATGAGTTCTAAGTAAAATAAAATTATTAGTATAGTAGTGCAGTGGTTTGTAGAAATAGCTGACCCAGCGAACTTCCAATCGCGTTTTTTTCTAAAACTATTTTTTTCTCTAAAATAAAAGTAGCTTAAGTTACTCCTTGTTACATCAGATATCTGCCAGTGAAAGTCCCGTCAAAATCGGTCCAGCCATTTCAGAGATTAGCCGAAATAAAAAGACAGGCAGACAACAATTATAAAAAATGATAAAACATCTAAACGATATGACTTTTTGTCCGACATCAAAGGCGATGAACCACTGGTAGGTTTTACACTGTGGTAACTCCAAATGAAGCGTGCCTATCCACCTGGTGGTCTCCATTGTTCCTTTAAAACCGTCCATAGTTCAGACAAATCCGTAAAGATGGAAATAGGAAATTCATGAAAACGTCATTTATGGCCGAGAGCGCCAATAAGGCTATAATGAGCAACTTTCATTGTTAAATTGACCTTTTTCGAAAGCTGGGTTTATCGCCTCAACCCGCCTTTATAATCACAGTTTGAAGACAAATGTTCTAGATAGGAAAATGATATCGCTCTAGGTGCGATTTAAAGCACAATAAGCCTTCGTAAATCTACGTACCGTCTGTCGAAACACGGTGTTTGTAAATGATCGGAGAATTTCATTTCGGATTTTGTTGTAAGGTTAGTCACGCCGCTGGAGAATTGATTCTAAGTTTTTGGTCGTTAAAGAAAAATAAAAAAATCTTTAGTCATTTTGAATTGAACTTAATTTTAAGAATAGGTATAGCCATTTCGTTCTCACGTACATTCGTCATTGATAATACGGTATTGATAACGATTCGAGAAATATTTTGTATGTGAACAAAATATTATTATAACGTATTATCGCCAAATAGTTATTTTCTTGTGGTAATTTTTTTAACTATTCGTGAAATTGTAAAGATGTCAGAATAATTTATAAAACATTTACGTACAAAAATAAAACGAATTATATCAATCACGATTCGGAAAAAAAAATTACTGTATCCAAAATTATAATCAGCCTATAGACATAAATTCAAATTACGTATATTCTTTATTAACAAAGGTAACAGTCCAGTGCCAAACATCAAGCCAGTCTACACATAATACCAGAATTTCATTTCGAAACGCCCGACAAGATCACAGACTGCTTTGTATCGAACGACAGGCTATAATGGGATCAATAAATGTTTGAATGTCACTGTTTATTTGTGAATTCGGAACATTTGCTGTTAGATTCGTGTACTCTATTTATTTACGTACACTATCTTGACGTTTTACATCTCAATCGGACGTCTCAAATTCTGTGTCGCGAGATTGGATGCCAATAGCGATTGATATTGTTGGAAATATTGGCACTGGTGTTAACGTTACAAGATCTTTTAGCTCATGAATAGGATTTATTTACGAACTTGTAACCGCTCTCAGTTTGCTTGGTTCGATGCCAATCTCGAGCTTTTCGTAGGAGACAATTTCCTAATCTTAAAACTTCGATATAACCATGATTTGTAGGTGATATAATTACATACCAAAAATTAATTTCTGGCTTGACCTCGTGCCCACTAATGACCTCAATAAATGCGTCAAAGAATAGCCTTTTTATTTACTAACCGCTGAAAGAAAACAAAATAAGCATAATGATTTTCATCTGATTATTATAAGGTTGATTCAGTCTGGCTTCAAAAGCTCTCAGTTGACATTTATATTCCTGGATCCTATCCTCCATAATACTCTTTTTTATGGAACTGCCGGCAAACGAGCTGACGATCCACCTGGTGGTAAGTGGCTATTGTCACCCATGAACATCAGCAACACCAAAGGCATCACTGACGCGTTGACGGCCAAGAAAGAGAGAAGAAGAATTGCAATCCAATAACCATGCACAAAATAATAATTGTTGTATCGATCGATCACTCGATTCGATCGATCACTTTTCGCCTTCGAACTATGAACGACGAACGTGTCTTTAAAAAAATATAAATAAATATTAATAACTTTATTTGAACGTTTAATCTTTAGACGCGAGAGCTACCGAGATATCGATATATCGTCCATGGAATGGGTCATTTATCTCCGGTTTCTCGCTCGTCACATAGTTTTAACACTCATTACAGCGTGGAACGGCGGTATCAATCGTCGCGCGCCGCAGGGGGTAAATTAGTGCTGCCAGCAAAAAGAGACGCCTGCCACAATATCGACTGATGAGAAAACTTAATCGGATACCTCCGACGGCTCAGGGTTCCAACGCGAACCAGTCTGAACCCTGCTGGGATCGCTGGGAAAACCTGGATATTTATTGGCCTACTACAATGTATTTTTCGTTATATATTTTTAGTCGGCAGTCTAAAAGTAAACAAAAGGCAATATTCTAAAAGTAGGTAAATTTATTCGTTGCTCTTCCGTGGTATTCGTGGTCACAGAAAAGATGTACTTTAATTTAAATGTCGCACAATACCGCACATACCTCTAAAATTTTTCAAAACCTTCTTTGAGGAAACACGTACATAACTGACAATTCCTCATAAAATTCTCAAATGTTCAGCTAACGATTTACCGATTTAATGACACCGTCAACTCGTACCTGACAGTTTATTTAATTTATTCGCTGCAGTAACAAAAAGGTAACTCCTAAAATGCAACGTGAGTGACAACTTCATCTGGTTCTCCAGTCGTTTAATCATGAATCGGCAATAATTAACTTTTTAAGGCACTAGGTTCACATGTTTTGCGTATTCATAATATTAATGGTTGTCTCTTATTGATCTTTAATGACTTTACCTTAATGGAAATAAATAAATGTAATCATTGGTAAGTCTGTTATCGATCGTGTGAATTGCTGCTTATGGTCATAATTATATTATAATGTATTAGTTTTGTTGATGGTTCGTTAGAGCTAGTTCTTTCTTTGTTTCCTAGTCACCAGTCCCGGATTTGTCAATAGGCCGTATAGGCCGCGACCTAGGGGCGACAGCGTCCTAGGGGCGGCATATTTCAGAATTAAGATATTATAGATGATTTTGCTATTAAAAAGTGCCGTAAAAACTTGTAATTCTTGTCTTTTACGCACTTTCTTAGTGACTAATTCATTGCCTTCCTTACTATGAATGAAAAATTATTATTTTAATTTTTAATTAAAAGGTACATGGGGCGGCGGAAATAAATTGGCCTACACTCATAAGAAATATAAATCTGGCACTGCTAGTCACTATTAACTTCTAACCATCGATCAATATTGATGATCATAAAATTATTCCTTAATTCTATTTGTAGCCAATATTTAATTTCCAATTTAGTCCACTCAAACCGAACAGAATTTGCCACAATAATAATAAGTGCGATTTGCATGCAAATCCTATCGGCCGTGTATGGCGTCCGCGAGTTATCGCTAGAAATTAAGCTCTCGTTTGTGCGAACTGGTTCGACTGACTTGGCCAGTTTCAATGGCCCACAGAAATATTATATTCCTCGTTTAATTCAATTATACGATACATAATTCTGATTTGAGAGGCGACTGGGCGATTTAGGACTGCAAGGTACATAGACATAGAAGAGGTTCTATTCAAAGTGCCTTGGTAGACCTTGCATCACCACAAAGAGATTTTCTCAGACTTATATCATTTGTCACGCTTACCACGAGAGTTATTCCAGTTTTAGATACATATGTCATTTTATCACGAAATTACGGTTTATTCCTGAAAATCCCACCAAGCTGTTCAAGTTACACCTTACATCTTAGACATTGCCTTAAATACTGCAGCATGCTGTTACGTATAGAGAAGGTGTGGAGCTTGTGAAGGTCACCAATATGAGGGTGTGCGTGTTCTGATGGACCTGGTAACTGGTATAGTTACGGTGTTCAGGTTTGGCGAGTATGATGGGAACACACGAATGATGCGCACAAGATTTGATTTCATTCTCCTTTAATTTGTGATATGTACGTAGTTATATAATGCATTTTTGCGTGTTCAGTTACCTCAATCGAACGTTGCATAAACAGGGGGCAACGACATTTATTTATGCTACTACAATACTCCCCCCCTTAAAAAAAGAAAAAACAATACAATAAAAATGACCGTGTAAAAATATTTGAAGTTATTTAACAACAGTAAAAAGTAAAATGTAGGTATACAATGCAATACAAAATATGGTGAAATCAATAACATAGTTTTTGTAAAAAAAAGTAAAATAAGTAAAACGTGTAAAATAAAAAGTAATTAACATTAAGAAAATCGAAAATGACCAACCCAATTACAAGAAGTTGTTATACCCAAAGACCTCCGGTATGGCTTTTTATCTGCAACTCAATAGGTCACGGCTTCAAATGCTCTTTAAAGCAACTTGGGCTCAAAAATGCATCCTCACACCAAAATTTATGTTCCATTAAAAAAACTGATGAAAAAGCGAATCTAATCAATTCCCTACAAAGATCAGCTTTAATACTGAAATGTACGGTACAACGAAGGATTGATACACTCGATCGATAAGAATCGTTTAAAATGTAATATCGATAAATGCAGGCTTAATAGGACGACGTCATATCGTGCACATAATATACTCGTTTCTTACACTGGCATGGATAGAGTGACCAGGTGTCTGTAGGATTCGAAGTATCGGCCTCTGGTATCGATACCGAGTACTCGTGTGGTATCGACGGGTAAGGTATCGATACCAAAAAAGTATCGGTCCTGAAGTATCGATACTACTCAGTATCGAGTATCGAGTACTATCGAGGATCACAGTCAGATCAGAGCTAAAAAAAAAGGTCGTTGACATGTTCCCATGACACTTTCTGTTTCGTCCGAGCGCTAGAACGGGCCACAGTTGATCTTTTTCCATATGAAAATACTGAAAAGTACTCAGTATTTTAAAAGTACTCGATACCGACGTTTCACATGAGTACTTGCGAGTAATTACCAGGTGCGAGTATCGAGTACTCAGTATCGAGTATCGCGATCAAAAGTATCGATACCTACTTAGTATCGAAAGTATCGTTCGAACCCTAGGTGTCTGCGATAGATTGGAAATCAAATCAAATTTTCAATCTCGTAAAGTATCGTAACTTTACACTTACTTAGCAATACGTTTATTTACCTTGAATACAATTTTAGATAGGAAATATCAGTCATAGTATTGAAAAGCTTACTTACTTCAAATAATTTGAGCTATGAAAATGGATTACAGGGAACCTATAGAAAAGAAAAAAAAGAAATGAGAGTTGTCAAGGGACAGTACAGCGCCATCTCTATAAAACTCTCTGAATCACTTCAAAAAAAGTGTCGTCATTCGTAAGAATCAAAAAGTGTCGTAATTTTCCGTCTAGCCCCCTTTCACAACGCGCGATAAGGAACTTCGTTCCAAAAAGTATGTGTCAGCTCCGACGCACGGCTGGAGTTTACTCCTTACGAACGATTATAAAATACACCATAGATTAGTAAATGACGGTAAATGAACATGCTTGATACATTTACTTATAATTAATATATTAATTATTTAATTACACGTAACTTTTTTATTCACACAGATTTGCACTAATATATTCTGCATTACGAATTACAAACATAACGCATAACGTAACGGAGAAACTTTGATTTTACTCCTCATAAATTTTCATACCGTGGACTTAAATATGAAAATTGATTCGGAGTTAAACTCCAAAAATATTCCTGGACACGTATAGAACTTTACAATTGCAAGTACTTCTGCATTGCAATGCGTAATGCGTCGATGATGCGTATGTTATTATTGAAGTCCTTAGGCTCCGGTGACTTGACAAGGTATGTACATAAAAAGGCTAGTAGCAGCTAAGCTTTGTAACAGTCAGTCCCGGACAAATCCAAATGTTTGGTGGTACTACGTAAGTATTCTGACTTCTCCCATAATCAAGTAAGCACCATACCATAGGAGAGGAAAAAATAACATGACGGCGAGCTGTAATCCCATCCGCGTCATGACTGAGTTACACGTTTTTCTAACAAAAGTATTGACTCTTTTTAACCGACTTCAAAAAAAGGAGGAGGTTCTCAATTCGACTGTATTTTTTTATGTTTGTTACCTCAGAACTTTGGACTGGGTGAACCGATCTTTTTTTAATCGAAAGCTGGTGCTTGTCGTGTGGTCCCACATAAATTTGAATGAGATCTGACAATGGCATCCATGTCAAAATCATATAAGTCTTAAATTTGCATTAAGTATGTGCGCGATAAATGGACGAATAACTCAATATCGCGCCAACAGATTTCGATGATTTTTTTTTTTAATTGAAAGCTGGTGCTTGTCGCGTAGTCCCACATAAATTTCAGCGAGATCTGACAATGGTATCCATGCCAAAAGTACAATGTACTTCATTTGAAGTCGGTTAATTTTTTGTTAAAATGTTAGAATTATTGGTAACATATGAGTACATTGATCATAACACACTTTAAAGTCACAGAATATGACTCAAATGGAGTTGCTGTTGGACCTAGCCTTTACAACCTTTCACACATAGGAATTCGATTCCTTCTAGAGGAAATTTATTAACTTCGTGATTTTTGCAATAAAAAAATTACATTAAATATCCTGCAAGCACTGACCTGAAATTGACAATTTGATTTTTATTGCACAAAATACCTGCACGATTTTGAAAAAGGAGTGACAATTTTATGATGTTCTATTGTTCTATTTGTATAACTATACTTAAAATAACTTATTGCCTATGTAACTCACAAATTGTATAATATAACATTTTTATTGGTCTTAAATCAAAGCAACTAGCTCAACGCAGCGTACATTAGCGATCATAAGCGAGATTAATCGTCGCATCTGTTTAATCTGTGCGTATCTGCACCGCTTATCGCGCAGTTAACATCGGTTATTCTAGACTCTAGAGGGTTGCCAGTTAATACTTGACAGAAGTGTTTAGTGGGCGTTATAGCTCTGTGTTCATGTGCGAAATGCGGCTTGAAATACGAACATAGTTTAATATCAATAAAATTTTAATTAAAAACGTCCCGAAGTTTCTAATAAGTGTTTCCTCGAGAAAACTGCTTTTATTTCCACCAAACATTTCTTAGAACCATCTCGACAAGGTTTTCGGTTAAATATTTACAACCTCATTATAATCGGGTCTACTCATTTAAGAACTATGATGACAAAAATAGATATTTACAGTAATATACAGATAGATACACAAGTCAAGCTTGTAACACTCCTCTTTTACCCTACTGCGCCAGGAGGGTTATGTTTTTCGAGTGTATGTGAGGAGGTATTCTATGGTATTGGTTATGAAATGATATTCCTTTTACTTTGCACCATGATATATTTCCAGTTCTCCTAACATTCACATCAATATTCCAAAGTACTTCAACACTACGTGATCAATAATAATCTGTTCTACATTCTTGACAATTCCCTAATCTAAATATGACATGACATTTCTTATATGCCAGCCTCTGCATCAGGCAAGCGCTGTAGAATAAAGAGGTCCGTCCCTAGACCTTCACTGGAGATTCATGGCCTCACCGATATATGTATATTTCTTTGGCACGCTCTGTAAAGTAGTCTAAACGGCTTGTTTGATTTCAGCTTGAGAGGTGCTGTTAGATTCGTAGTATTAATAAAATTGTGAGAGTAACATTGAGTATATCAAGATAGAAAAAAAATGGTCGATTTTTGGTGCAATGTTGTCTTCAAATTTTTTTTCTCAAAACCTATCGAATGGTTATCGTTGAATAGGTATTCAAAAATGATTTTTAGGTTCTTTTCATCATTTTTCATTTTAAGTAACAGTTTAGGATATATTATAACGATTTAAAGTGGTCTAAAGAAACATTCTCATTAATTTACTCCCTTAATGAAATAACAACATTGCAAATTTTTTCGTCTAATAAAGAAGTCAATGAATCCAAACTAAGAAAAGTAAAATAAAAATAATTATTAAAAAAGAAACAAAAACCCGGCTGCTTAAAAAAAAGAAAAAAACAAGCCCAGTAGTTTAAAATGTTGTTAAAAGTAATACTGAACAACTACACCATAGAAGGATTTTAATTTTTTTTTTTTGCTTCAAGGAGTTAATTATTATTATAATGTATCCAGTGATTGTAATATTGTATTCCGAACTCTGTAATATACAAGACAATATTTTGCTGTTTTTGTTAATCTACTTGGAAAACAATTCATATCACCAATGTATCTTATACGCCATCATATCATTATGAACGAAGTGATATAAATTAATGGGACATAACCAGCGCTATTATGAAAAAATTACATCGACTAATCTCTTCAATCTCACTTCGAAAGCCTGTGTTATCAAAAACACATCTTAATATTGTAATTGAGCATAAATATTTAGCCAGTCGAGAGAATATGACAAGATAAGATTAAGTACTTGGCTATGATGAATGCCTTCAGTGTTACAATGAATACGTTCGTGCTACGAAAAAGTCATAGGTAAAATTGTTGGTCGTAACAAGTTCTGAGTCAAAAACATTTGGGCACAAATCACAACACATTTAATGTTTCGTTTTTCGTTCACTGTTTTATAAGATAGGAAAATATATTGTACTAACAACCTAGGTAGATAGCACGGATCTCTCATCGTAGGTGCGGAAGAACGTATTATAATATTTTAATATTCCATCATGTTTGTTAGTTATTTATTATAATAAAATATAAGAATATTAAATATTTTATTTTGGACAGGACAACAATAGAGCATCCAGTGAAAACCCAGCATTCGTTACAAAGTGCAAATCAATTAGGAATAAAAATACTTCTGTATTCGACCTCAGCACTACATTGTGTACAGCTCTTTGTTTAAAGATGTCTCAATGGTGGAAAACATCGAATGATTTCCACTATGTTCTTAAAGGTGACTCGTTTCACCATTGTGTAAATTTGCGCATGTTGGCAGAAAAATATCAGTTAGTTCTGATATAACCTTACATATAATATTTATACTAAAGGAAATAATGTAGGTATGTCATGCGTCATTCTCTTATTAATTGATATTGTATTAAAACGTAGTGCTTATGTACTTTAAGTACTTTGTCCTATGTAGTTATTCGTTATTCTAATGTCTTTGTACCCAGTACGATTTACAGCCAAATTCTATTGGTATTGTTGTGTTTCTTATATCAAGTTCCAAGTATCTTAACGTTATTTATTGGAATAGAGAAACGATATGAGCGGCCGCCAGCCCTATCGCCAAATATGCGAGCTCGGCCGATTAGGGCAGATACTCGCTCGGGCCGATAGCATCTCTGCATCTCATTATAGCTTTATCAGCGCGACCTGCTGTTGACCCGCTCTCATATACGAGTAACTTGTTCAAGCTATTCGTGATTGTTATGGTCTTCTTGCTATAGCTTGAATTATCAATTAATAGAGCCAGTAGTGCATTGATAATTACCCCACATGTTAAAGATACAACTGA
This sequence comes from Thymelicus lineola, assembly GCA_963932265.1. Lineage (NCBI taxonomy): Eukaryota > Metazoa > Arthropoda > Insecta > Lepidoptera > Hesperiidae > Thymelicus > Thymelicus lineola. The sequence goes on from OZ010691.1 coordinate 3,099,756, forward strand.
CTTTAATACTTTTCTTTTCTCTTTCTTGCATAGCACGTGATGCCTTTGATGTTACTAATGTATTTAGATGGGTGTCGGCGACCAATTAATATTATTTGTTTGAAGGTCACCAATGCGTTGCCGGAAAAGGAACTTAAGCCGCTGCCTATCCAGGACTATAATAAAACAAATCAAAACCAAACCTTGTTTAATTTTTAGATGATAGTTAAACTTGAATCATTTTATTGACTACATTTATTTAGAAAAACAATAATAATATTACTAATTTCCTTGAAGAAAAACCGAAAAGTTATCTAAACATTTCTCAGGTTTTCGTATTTCGTTCTCGTTCTCAGTATTTCGTGTTACCAATTTCTCTTTATGATAAATAACGTGTGCCAAATTACTCCTTTCTGGTACCTACTAAGGGTCACTGAACTAAGTCGCTGACGGTGGGACGGACAGATGGACGAACGGAGCATAAGGAACGCATAAAAATACATCAATAAAGAAACGAGAACGGCTACTAAATAAAAACTGAATAGAAATAGCTCGGCGAAGTCAAATGCAAATGCAGGTGTTCAATTAAATACATAATTACGCGTGAAAATTGATGGCAAACGGAAAATAGAAGTAACGCGGCATGTCGGGCGGGGGGTTGTCACATTAATCACGGTTCGTGGTGTACGCTGCTGCCTGCTGGTCGGCAGAGCATCTAGACGCCACTTGCGAGGCCATTACACGTACGTATTGCCATTAATTAAAAAGAAATAAAGAAAACTTTTATTTCTGTGGCCATTGGCACACACACGAACATAGATAACAAAAAAATTTACAAACACAAAAAAAAGAAAAAAAAATATGACTACATTGGTCTGTAACTTTGCATGTGTCCAGTGGCCCAGAAAATGGAGCTCACTCAGTATAATGCCGTAGTGGTAGCTACAGCGCTGATTTTCAGTGAGTCCAGTATAGGCTTACTTATGTTAACACAACAATAAGGTGACGATTGCTAACAACTGGACAAGTACGAGTAGGTTAGAAAAGAGTTGACGATCCACCTGGTAAGTGGCTATCGTCGCCCATGTACATCAACAACACCAAAGGCATTACTGATGCGTTGCCGGCCAAGAAAGAGAGAAAGAAAGAACTGGCTCTCAAGCCCCCAGGGCCCAGCCGGAACACGACGAATTGTTGGCTGTTGCTGACTCAAGCAAGAGGGTAGTAGTTCGTTTATCACCTTAGTTACATTAGGAAAAAGGCAATCTCTTTGCCAAAGTCAGAGATTGGGTTGTATTCAAAGATAGATTGCGGCCCTTACCAAAGCACAATCGACATTCGCTTGTAAAATAGGTGGTTTAATAGCCAAGCACACGAGATGAAACAAGTCTGGCAAATAGGCGCTAGCATCAATCATCGGGTCGATATGTATCGGTCGCACGGCCACGCAACAGCCCGGCCCACTTGTATAACCTATATCTGTTCCACACAAATAAATAAATGCATTATACAAACGATTGTATTATAAAAGCAAATAATAAGGAATTCTGAAATATTCTGTGACCGCAATCTTATTATTATAAATTCTATGTTGACTGAGTTATCTGTTGGTTGAGGCAAAACAGTTGAAGGCTTGAAATTATAACAGTAGATAGATAATAAATAACGCTTCACACTCATAGCCCCACACTAGGATTCCCTGTGTTGTGGGTGCCATGGACAACACACACAGACATGAACACTCACACCCAGACCGAGATAGAAATTCAAACTCATCATTCAAATTTCTGCCTCGCTGGGCAACGAACCCAGGACCCTTAGCGCGGCGATCCGGCATGGTAACCATTGCGCCACGCGGGTCGTCGAAAGATAGATAATATAATGTTTTTATAATGGGATTTTTTCAAATCTCGGTTTTCATCAAAATCCTATCTATGAAAACCAAGAGAATTTTTGGAAACTCCAATCCTGAAATAAGGAGAAAATTAAGAAAAAATTAACAGGTGTCTCGAAATTTTCAGTAATATCAGTGTTTAAAAAAGGTAACAAAAGCAAACTTTGCTGATTTTCGCCATGTCTAATTCATGTGAAGTCTTAATTATTATATGTATGAATAATAAAAAAAATTAGATATTTCATAAGTTCTTATCAACAGACTAATAATAATGGTCTTGCATCTAGTAAGAGGTTTTTAATTTACTATAAACAATAATCCTTTATAATAAACCATACTACAAAAACTTCGTCTCTGACCCGCTGGCTACAATGATAGATTCCTTTGTTTTGTTATAAGGAACTGCATTTAACTAAACAATAACTGAACAATTACCAGCATAAGTAGAATAACTGTTTCCAGTCGATCCGCTGACAATTGCCAAACAGAAAACATGACCTGGCGTTATCAAACACAATACGTCTCTCATTGGAGTTTGCGCGCTCAATCACTCCCAAGAAAGGCTCTTTGAATAGTCTGTAAGTGCTTCGATTTACAGTGACATTTCTATTGCCACTCTCGCGATCAAGCATGATTCTCTATCGTAAAGTACGTTCGTTGAACTACATGTCATGTAGCTAGCTGTCATTCCTTAGCTAGCTAACTATAATACTGTAAAAGTAATATTTTGATTTTTTATTGATTACCTACCTAATACCACCAGTCCCCGAACAGTGTTCGTTTGAACATCACCTATTTGCCATTATTAAATACTTGTCACAAACTCACAACCAAATCTTTTTTGTAACGTTACTTGATGGAAATTGCTGCTACATTGCTAGAAAATCAACACGTTTCAGATCATTCGGCCACTTCCAGTACAACCGATTTTCCTTTCAATGGCGACATAGACACATAGAGACCTAGTGTTTAATAAAATTAAAAAGCACTTTAAATATACGATCCGATGTTACTGTGACATCTCAATCGATGCTGGTCCGAGTAACTTAACGCCTTCGCAACACAATCTTCCAATATTTTACTTATTTAAAATATGCAGTACAAGCACAGAATGAACGTTAAATAACTCTTACCGCAGTATATTATAGCGACCTTCTGTTTCTCTTACATTTAGCGTATTCATTGAACTGTGTATAAATAAAGTAGATTCTGAATCAGGCTGTATATTGAGTAGTGTTGCCAGGTGTTCTGTTTTATCAGAACCTTATATTAATTCTCAAATCTTCCAAATAAAAAAAACATGATATGTTGATTTCATAGTGAGATAATATTTATTACCTATAGCATAATTTTTAACATCATAATAAAATTATTATAAGTCGTTGCAAAATAATAAATTATGATAAAAAAGAGTGATTTTGTTTGGTGTGTCAAAAAATACCGAAGTCGCCAGCAATTTGTTAGTCATTAAAAATTGTGTTAAATGGCACATTTCTAAATTCACAATTGATTGGTTTGTATATTCTTGCCAATACACCCTTTCCACTCGTTGATTTAAGTTTTCAGTACTCTTGGCAATAACATCTGGCAACCCTATTAAATAAGGAAGGCAAGAACTACAGTTCCACTATAGTCTGCAAATAAACAACAAACATGTACTATTATTATAAATGGGCATCATTTTATTCAAGAAACTTCTTTTTACTATACGAGTATAATAATATTGCAGTTTGATTTATATTACTCGCGACGAAAAACAAACAAAACGAAATCATAAAAATAATAAAGGTAAACACCAAAATCCTGCCAGGATACCGAGATAAAATCAATTATTTGTCCTAATCCTGGACTTGCATTTATCTGTGTGCCAATTTTTATCATATTACCAGCAACTGTAAGGACTTGATGAAAATACAAACATTCAAATATTCATCTTCTCAAACTTTCACACATAGTAGAAGTAAGACAGAATGGGAGCAGTATCTAAGGTTATTCTGCTGACCTTATAGTCTGTGGAGTATGTACCGAACGAAGGAGATCAGCTTATTTTCCAGTCTGGCCATTATTTATATGACTGATAAACTAATCTGAGGATAAATGTTTATTCTTGACAGTGATGTCTCATTTATTATTTCACATGAAATCTTAGTTCGACTGAATATATGATCGTTTTATTTTATGTTCTATTTTTATAGCCCGAAGAGATGACGGGCTTCCTGACGGTATCTTACAGTTGCTTTTGGACAAAAGTTACGAGCAGTCACCAATATTATGTGTATAACCAGGCCTGGCGCACTCCGCATTTTAGCTATGACGTTACAAGTACATGCCGCGTTCGACACGTCTGGCTAATTCAGAAAATTCATAATGGCTGTCATACGTTCGTAATCTATGACACATATTAAATTTGACACACATTGTCACTAAACTTTCAGATTAATTATATTCTTTCAAAAAAGACAACCCTGAGAGGAGCCAGAGAGGATAAGTGATAGTGTTACAAAGGAAGGCAAGTCATTACGCGTTTTTGATTAGCGCTGTGCGACCTGAATTACACTTTATTGCGTTGGAGATAAAGTCGATATTCATTTAAATGATTTTGCGGAGTGCGCCTTATGTACTTATTATAAGTACTATTATTTCTTCTGTGGTACAACGCCGACCCGGATAAATAGCCGACAAATAAGCAGACGAGTCACCTGATTGTAAGTTGACACAAGCGCTTAAGGCATTGTAGAGGAGGAAAATTATTCAGAGAACACTGAAGCATTTAATATAAAACTCGTTCGTAGATTATTCTTGATACCTAAACATTTATTACACCAATTAGACGACGCCATTACACATCCACACGCCTGTCTTGTCGCCACTCAGGTACAAGGTTCTAAAGCACCTTTGCTAAGATTTACAGCCATTTAGGAAGCTTTATCGCTATCTCGCTTTCACCTGCTACTTTTGCGCTAAATCTAACACAGAGTGATGTATTTGACATTTCCTGAATTCTTGAATTCATCTTCCATTCAATCTAAACGTAAACAAAACTTTGTTTGTAATTCCTATTGGATTTTGAATAATCTTAAGTAAAGTGAAAAATAAAGTGAAAGAAAATATCAAGAATCTGCATGCATATTTAGAAGTAGAATAACATGAAAACGTATGTGAAATGTGCCTTGCTTTGCATGCTTTTTCGCTATTAGCTTGGTGGGCTAAAGTTAAAGGTAGGTCCTCACAAAGTATTTAATCACTATGTTAGGTCATTTAATTTCAAGACCTAAGCTCCTCCGTAAAGACTCCGTTAAGTAGTATAATAATTTATAAGGTACAAAATACTAAGTAAAGGTCAAGTGCTACTTCAAGTGCTTTTCTGATTATTTTCGCAGATTGTTAGTCTTTTTACCGCAAAAATTAAGTAGCAAATTAAAAACATTATTCTTGAAGACATCAAAATGCAGTGTGTATCTCGGCAGAGACAAAAAATAAAACATTTCTCAAGTTGCAGAATATGAAACGAGAATCACAGTACGAAAACCTGAAACCCTACAAAGTTACTTATACTTTCAAAAAATATTTATGTGTGTAACACGGGCGGAATTATGTCGGATCATTAATTTTATTGTAGCATGTTGCCGATTGAATTGAATGGCTGTATGATGGACGCCATTTTGTGTTTGTTTTTTTAACGCGTTGACGTTTGAATTTTGCACCTGCGTGTTGTGAGGATATTCTGCCACGAGTCGATGATGGATGATGTCCGCAGGACGGGATTCTTTTTATTATTTAAGATTTTCTTCTCACTTTTATATTTCTTAGAAATTCATTGAATTGTAACGTTGTAGTCAATGGTGATCTTATAAAAAACTGTTTGTTTTTATCTCACTACACTTATTTCACTTCGTGTGATAAATAAGTATTCATTTGAGGAAAACGTGACGTGATAACATCTGATATTTCTTTAATATTGGTGACAAGTGACAGCCCTGTTGTTTTGTTGTTTGGTATTTGGTATATATAAATTTTTATGTGTTGTCTCCAACATACTAATAATATGCCTTTGGTGGTAAACAGCGGTGATATTAAAAAGTTGTGGCTGGTTCAGTGCCATTTACGAACAATTATTCAAACCGTATTTGATCTTTCTCTCAATTAGAATGTATATAATATAACACAAATCTATTCCTTGTTATATACTCATTTATTTATTTATTTATTTATTCTTTTTGTAATACCTATGAACAGGTTATACATGGGCGGACTTAATGCCTAGTGGCATTCTCTGCCAGTCAACCCAGGGTGATGGCGAGAAAGTGGCAGGTGGCAAGAATGAAAGATTCCAAAATTGTGATCAACATAAACACAGACTAAAATATATACATTGACCTTTACCCTTCATAACCAAGCCCAACGCGTGTTAACTTAGTTAATTATTCTAATGATACAAACCTTAGAATAACAAAGGTTTTATTATAATATCTACGACCATGAAAAACCGTTTATAAAAAGATGAAAAAAATCTTACGTATTTTTTTTTGTTTATTTATTGTAGTCCGAAGTAATTCAGCAAAAACACTTTGCGAAGCAATTAAATTAATAATGATAGGTATTACATGCAGTAAAATATAAGGACTATTATACATATTGACATGAGAAATGTTTTACTATGATATTGAAACAGTCGTCACGCCAAGTAGATAATAATTATAGTTGTATACAGTTCTTCACAAACGCTATTTTCTATTATAATGAAAGTGTGATTATTACTAATAGCAATGACTTAATTTTTCGTACACTTCCTATTAGGGGTGCAAGGTACAAGGTCCACGAGCCCTCTCATCCAATCTCGTGGTAAAACAAAAACACAAAATGAAAAACATTTAAAGACATAATCAATTAATGCCAAAAGTAATTTCTGTTTACTATATATTTTTTTAAACTAATATTTCAATAAAAAGTAGTGACAAGATTTTTAACCAAATAAGAATAAAAATGGGCTATAGCTGCTATCACGACCGTTGTTTTTATGCGCAACGCATATAGGATTAGAGAGCTGGTAATATGAGGAACTAGCGCTTTTTGTTAGCCGGCAGAACAACTGTGGTGCTTTGATGTGCAGTATGGGTATGGTGGCGGTGACCACTTACCGAGAGGTAGCTTGGCTATTCCTTTGTCGGTAACCTATAATATATTCTTATACATAGGCTTAGAGACAACTGCTACACGGTTACACCCCTTTTTAGGGTTGCGAAGTAAAATCGGAAACCTAATAGTTTCTTCATGTCCGTCCGTCCGTCCGTCCGTTTGTCCGTCTGTCCGAGATAAAACGCCAAGACCCTTAGTGCTTGAAAGCTGTAATTTGGCATAGATACATGCCTAAATACATATTTACTAAAACTCCAAAATCGTAGAATAAAATGTTTAAAAATATTTTTTTTCAGGGTAAGCTGAAACCTGAGACAGGATGAATTTTTTTGAGTACCCCATAGCCATAGTATGAGGTATCTTTGAAAAGATTTTTCAATTTATTATGGGTCTTCTAAGACCATTTTTGTAATTAGGGGTTCGTTTGCAAAATATTTGGCTTTAAAGTGCTAATTTTGGTTAGAGTCAAGTGTGCCCCCCGGGCAAGGACAAGTGAAAAAATTCTCTAAAATAAACTTACTACTTCGGAACCCTACATTTTGGGTGGCCTGACTCGCACTTGGCCGGTTTTTTTCTTTTTATTTTTTCTTTTTTCTTTTGGTACCTATGGACAAGTCTTAATGATGTTGTCAGTAAAAAAAGAATTTGGCTATTTTTAACCGACTTAAAAAAATGAGAAGGTTCTCAATTCGACTGTATTTTTTTATGTATGTGTCAAACTTTTTACTGGATGTACTACATGTCTGTGGTACCACAGACTTGTATGGATGTACCGATTTTGATATTTTTTATATTCGAAAGCTGGTGCTTGTCATGTCGTCCCTTGTAAATTTGAGTGAGATCTGAAGAGTAGTTTTTGAGTTATCCCTACAAATGCGTATTTAATCGACTTCGACTACGTTTGTTTGAAGTCGGTTATTTTTTGTACATTCTCTTCAGTATAGCATAACTTTTTGTATAACTACTTACACGTATATACATATTTTGTTTCATTATGATGGAACTAAACTCTTTTGTACTGTAAATACACAAATAGAACTGTATGATGCTGGATGTAATATTATTAAAATAAAGAGTAGAAATTTAAAGTTCCAAAAGTGTAAATTCAGAAGTTTTTCTCGAATTTGCTTGGAGTATTGATACTCAATCACGTAAAAGTGCCTCCACGAATTTTTTTTTAAATTTGGCTCATTTATAATCTGATTTAATTACAATTTCATTTCAAGAATCGTAGAATTATTATCGAGGTTCTAATAATTAATGTTATAACTGCTTTAGGTAGGTAACTGCTAGCTTTAAAACTTGTATCCCAATACAAATTCAATTTATTGCAATCATGTAGTAAATGAAGATAGTACAATCAGTATGCTAAACGAACTTACATATGCCACTTACGGGCGTTGCAAAATTCTTTTATTTATCATCAATTCTTTTATTTATCATACACAAGACTTTCTATCCGGAACCTATTCTGAACTGAAGTCCAGATGTACGAAGCCTCGGACAGAAGCTAGTATAATATTCCATAAAAACTTACCTCAGTTTAGTACTGAGGTTTAGTATATCCGACAATCACGACTGAGCTAACAGTATGAGATATTAAATCGGTATTCCATAAACATCGTTGGAAATAGTTTACGTTCGTCGGTTATTTCGCGAGCGGCGGCATACGGCACAGGCTCATGAATATTCTTTTCATAAATAATAATAAATTGAATATCAAGACAGTTCCCTGTCAGTTTGTCGGTTTTCGTCCGCGGAGTGGCTGCGTCAGTCACGACTGCCAACGTTTATGAAGCCATCGTTAGTACCAGCTTGTTAAGGGACACTCGTTTGGTTTTTTGACGGATGTCATATTGAGGACATTTAGGTTCGGGAAATTGTACAACTTTCATACTAACTAGTCCAGCCATAAGTTCTGTTACAAATGAAAATGCTTTTTTTTAAATGAAGTAATGTAATATTAATAAAATTTATACCTACATATTTATTAAAGTCTCAGCAAAAAATAAAAAAATATATTCTATTCGAAATGGCCAGCTTTGGCTTTTATACAGGCCTTTAATCTGTTTGGCCACGAATCTATGGATTTACGCACTGTTTCCAAGGGAAATTTCGCCACTGCTTGCTCCAAAGATTTTTTAAGAGACTCAATGTCGCCGTGTCGTTTAGAGCAGGCCATGTCCTCTAAAACTAACCATAATTTGAAGACTAAAGGGTTGAGGTCTGGGCTAGATGAGGGCCAGTCTTCAGCTCTTATAAAGTCCGGAACATTGGTTTCAAGCCAGGCTTGGGTAGTTCGTGCCTTGTGACCAGGTGCAGAGTCCTGTTGGAAAGTCCACGGTATATTTTTAAAAAGAGTATTGCTGACAGGTTTCACAACATGATCCAAGACTGTATCTTGATACACTTTGGCTGAAGTTTTCACTCCTTTTTCACAAAAATGCAGTTTTGTGACTCCTTGATAAGACACGCCCCACCAAACCATCACTGACGCAGGATGATGACCACGTTGTACCTTCCCGACCACTTGAGCAGCTTCTTTAGAACTGTGAGCGTACACTTTATCATTTTGCTTATTGTAGTGTTCTTCAATCGTGAAATTTTTTTCATTGGTAAAGAGGATATTTCTGTGCCTTTCACCTGCGTATCGAGACAGAAGGCGTTTTGATCGATCCACTCTCTTTAATTGTAAAGATTGATTTAGGGCATGTCCTGTATATCGACGATAAGCACCGAGCTTCAGGTCTTGTTTTACAATACCCGACAGAGTCCTAGCGGGAATCTTCATTTCTTGCGATAAGATTTTTTGCTTCCTAATGGGGTTTCGACGAATTCTGGCTTTAACAGCATTAACAGCCTTAATTGTAGTTCTAACAGCACGCGGCCGCCCCGATCTTTTCTGGTCTTCGACAGACGAAGTGTTGTTGTATCTGTTGATTGTACGATATACGAACATACGGCTGATACCAAGCTTTTGAAGTGTCTGGAATATGACCGACGGCTCCATACCCACTTTGTGCAAGGCGATCACTGCAATCCTATTTTCTTTAACACCCCATTCCATATTGTAATTTGATAATGAACACGAAAAAGTATGTGAAATGGCGCGAAATCGAAAGAAGTTTTTAAAATAATATACGTGTTCCAAATTCAAAATAATTAAAAAGCTGAAAAAAAGAAAAGTTTTTATGTAACAGTATTTATGGCCAGACTAGGTATACACCAAGAATCCAAGAGAATAACTATTAATTTATTATTAACTGGTAACGAATCGGTGATCCCTCGGTCCATGTTAATTACCACCTGTTATCTTGTTATCTATTATAATTATTGGTCACGAACCATCAATAAACCATACAAATTAAATATTGTAAGCAAGTATACAAGACAAGTGTTATGTATTGTAATCAGGATCAGTCCCGCCCACGCACTAGTTAGGTGTCGTCACAATAAACATTGAATAGTGAGCAGTTATACCGCTTACCGCGATTGTTATCGCGACAATCGCACGATCGCATCTAAATACATCACCAGGTAGTTGTGCGTTAGCCGCGTAAACTATGGACTTTGACATTTTTTTTAAGTTAATATTTTAGCCTTTACATAATTGGTCTGAATCTTCTAGAATTCATTGTGGCCTGAACACGCAATGAAACATTTTCAACCGTTATAGTCCAGTCAAGGAATGACTCAAAAGAGGGTATAGAGTGCGTGAGCGGGAACCTAAGCGATTTCTTCAGAAACTTGTTCAGGGTGCTTAGGGTGATAAAATACTAAAAGTCCCCGCGTCTAGGAGGTGAGCCGGAGGGAGGGGGGGGTTACAAAGGTCTCAATTTTAGGTTTTTCGCCAATATCTCAAAAACGGTGCGTTATAGCGAAAAATGTTCTAAGATGAAATGAAAGCTTATAAAATTCTCTATAACTTTAATTCTATACACTTTTTCCGTATCTCCGACCGTTTTTGAACTATACGGTCCAGAAATGTAGCAATTTAAGTTATTTAGCGTGATAACAGCGTGATTCACATCAGCTGTCGTAAAAATGACACCTGAACTGATACCATTAAAAAGATGTTAGGCAGGCATCTTTATACAACGAAGAGGCAGTTCCGTTGCAGCTCAGATTTTCTGCTGCACCAATTGACTTCAAGAATCATTGTTTTTATGTACATATTGCCTCAATGAAGATATAAAAAAGCCCTTGAAAAAAAGGCGGGTTGTACATTCAGTTGAGACTCTAGCTGCTAAATATTGTATCAAGCAGGTATGTTCTTCGAGAAATGATGCCTGGGGTAACGAAGTTCTTGATATTTTTTCCTGCATTACCGATATTGTTGCTGAAGGAGCAAAATATCACGAAGACACTATTACTCACTTGTGAAGCCTGTCAGTTACCCAAAACTCTACAAAACTGAGATCTCTAGAGATACCCATGTCGTAGAGGCTATGGAAGAAATATTTGCTTACATGGATTACTTTCCCACGATGAGATACTCGTTTTTTTTTGTTTGTTTTTGTTAAAAGGCTTTTTATATCTTCATTAAGGCAACATGCACATAAAAAACAATTATTCTCGAAGGCAAATGGTGGAGCAGAAGGTCTGAGCTGCGACTGCCCTGCCTCTTCATTAGATAAAGATGCCTGCCTAACGTCTTTTTTAATGGTATCAATTCGGGTTTCATTTTTACGACAGCTGATGTAAATCAAAAGGGATGTCAAGTCAAGGAAACTTCGATATTTGCCGTCTTTCCTTTCCTTACTAGCTTTAATACGACCCGGCATTCCCTTTCCTTTCCCTCAGAGACATCGTTACTTCCTTCAACGACATTCTCGTCATACAAAATGCATACAGGACTCTTATTGGTACTCATGTTGGATAACCCAATTGTGTTACTAATAACAGTGTATGTATATCTGAAAAGAATATTTTGTGACTACCGTGCCAGACAAAATAAAATTGCGAAAACCTATAATAACATAAGCCCGAAGGCAAGTATACAATATCAATAGGAGTTTTAGCCAAGAAGGTCGCGTTTCCTACAGCAAGCATTAAAGATATTGAGCGAAAAGAAATCTTCATCAATATTATGATTGTTTTCCCGCCTCTGCTCAGTTATCCACTGTTATAAAAAACGCGATTTCTTACTGTTACTGCCTTTACTACGTGGAGGTACTCCCAGCTTAGGTTACAATAAATTTTAAGATAATTTTCGCATCAGGTAATGGTTATCACGCTGAATTACTTTAATTTTGACATTTCTGGAGCGTGTAGTTCAAAAACGGTTGGAGATATAGAAAAAGTGTACAGAATGAAAGTTATAGAGAATTTTATAAGCTTTCATTTCATGCTAGAACATTTTTCGCTACAACGCACCGTTTTTGAGATATTGGCGAAAAACCTAAAATTGAGACCTTTGTAACCCCCCCCTCCCTCCGGCTCACCTCCTAGACGCGGGGACTTTTAGTATGTTATCCCCCTAAGCACCCTGAATAAGTTTCAGAAGAAATCGCTTAGGTTCCCGCTCACGCACTCTACAACTACTTTATTGACTGTACTATTAGGGTACTGAACGTACTTAAAGTGTAAAGTCCTGTGCTTATTCAACATTTCTGCTGTATTACGCGTCAGATACTGCAATTGGTTTAAGTTTAATTAACAAATAAAAATTATAACTTTTTTACCCAGTCATGGACACCCAGTCATGGACACCCAGTAATGGACATATGTAACCCAGTCATGGACATCCAGTAATGGACACGAATCTAATCATATAATCCTAATAGGCAGGCTAGTTATCGACGAATCTATGATGAAAATGCAAAAGAATAATTAAGAATAATTATTAGATAATATCTTTTTAGGGTTCCGAAGTAAAATCGGAACTCTTATAGTTTTTTCGTCATGTCCGTCCGTCTGTCCGGAGCAAAGCGCTGAGACCCTTAGTGCTAGAAAGCTGTAATTTGGCATGAATATACTTATTTATTAAAACTTCAGAGTCGTGGAATAAAATGCTGAAAAACATTTTTGGAACGAAGTTCCTTATCGCACGTTATGAAAGGGGGCTAGAAGGAAAGTTGGTACGATACTTTTTGAAGTGATTCAGAGAGTTTTACAGAGATGGCGCTGTACAACTTTCTGAATCACGCTAGTAGCGTGAGCTCGTTTCATATTGTTGAATCACACTGCTGAGCGCGTAAAACAATACTTAAATCGAAAAGAACTTCGTTCCATCCGGGTGTCCCTTGACACCTCTCAAGTTTTTTTTTCAGAGTACCTCCCCTACAGGTAACGTGAGAATGATTTTTTTATTCGTCGCGTACCCTATATATGGGGTATCGTTGAACAGGTCTTCCAAAAATATTATGCTTCTTCTAAGACCATTTTTGGAATTAGGGATCCGTTTGCAAAATATTTGGCTTTAAAGTGCTAATTTTGGTTACAGTCAAGTGTCCTCCCTAGCTGGCTAAACGGTAGGAGTTGAACAAGTGAAAAAATTCTCAAAAATAGTTTATATGATGAATTTACAAGGAAAACTATCACGACTATGTTAGCACAAGTAGTCAATGAAAGTAGTCGATAAACTAACTACTTCAGAACCCTACATTGCGCGTGGCCTGACATGCACTTGTTTAATCAACTTTTCATGAAACATTCACATTAAGGAACTTAGTTAGTAATAAGTTTTCTAAATTGACAATGAGGTTAGCATCAAAGAAGTGAAAATTATTAAAATTGTACTCATATTAAGCTTTTTTATATATTAATAAGTAATTTACGAACGTAAACGTTATCAGCCTTTCATATAGCTGGTATGCATTAATTATAACTACCTAAACTAAACTAAATTAAGTTACAAATATTACTATAAAGTACCCAATATAGTACACATCCACACCAACATTTTCATAATTTGCAACTAGCTCATAGTAAAGAATACCTAATACTAGGAGTAAAATTGGGTCAAATTCTGAATACACAATAGCAAAGATAAATTTCGATAAAATTATGTACATTACTGAAACTATACAATTATAGTGCACCAGTTATGAACACCAACAAAATATCAACAAATATAACTTCTCGGAGTAACAATACTGTGTGTTGTTGACTTAAATTTCATGGTTAACCCAACAAACAAAACCCATTTTTATTTAAATGAATGAATGAATGAATGAATAAGCCTTTATTGCTGTAAGTTGGTTTTACAATAGTTTAAATATAACCTTAATATTAATTCTAAAGTAATATACAATTCTAACTAATTATGTATCGACGATCGGTTCATCAGCCTCTGCAACAGCTTGTCTTTCGACAAAGGCCTCCTCCAAAAACTTCCATTTCTTCCTGTCTTTTGCTATTCGGATCCATTCTGGACCAGCTACTTTTTTTAAATCATCTTCCCAACGCTTAATCTGTCTGCCTCTTCCTCTTTTGTTTTCTCTAGGGTACCATTCTGTTATAATTTTTGACCATTTTTCTTCCTTCTCTCTCAACATATGTCCAGTCCATCTCCATTTCAAAGTTTTGTAGGTCGACACCACATTTTTGAAATTAGTTTTCTGGTTTATTTTTTTTAATTTTACTTTGTCGCTTCTTTTAACCCCAATAACACTTCTCTCTATTCCATTCTGGCATATCTTAACTTTATTTTGAAGGTTTTCAGTTAATGCCCACGTCTGGCATCCGTAGGTTAAACATGGCAAGATACATATATTATAAACCTTTCGTTTCATTGTCATGGGCATTTCCTTTTTTTTTCATAATTTCGCTAAGTGACCAAAAACGTTTCCAAGTATTAGAAATTCTTCTATCTATTTCTTTCTGCATTAAATCTTCTATTGATATTAGTTGTCCTAAGTAAATGTATTCTCTTACGTATTCTATCTGTTTGTTGTTTATTGTAATGTCTATTTGTGAAGAGTTGGTCATTACTTTCGTTTTTTCTGTGTTTATTGATAGTCCTGCTTTGGCACTTTCATCGCAAAGTTGTTGTAGCATTTTCTGTAAGCTCAAAGGACACTCGGAGAATATGATGATGTCGTCTGCGAATCGTAAATGGGTAAGGTTTTCGCCGTTAACATTGAGTCCGTAATTAGACCAATCTAAATTCCTAAAAATCCATTCTAAAACCGCCGTGAATAATTTTGGTGATATAGGATCTCCTTGGCGAACACCTTTTTCAATAGGGAATTCTTCACCTAAAGTTTCCATCATTATCTGTGCTGTACTTCTTGAATAAATGTTTTTTAAGATACTAATGTATTTTTGTTGGACACCTTGTTGTCTTAATGCAGCCCAAATGTAATTATGTTCGAGTGAATCGAATGCTTTGTTGAAATCCACGAATCCTAAGTAATATGTTTTATTATATTCTTTATATTTTTGGAGAATTTGCCTCAGGACATGTATATGGTCTATGGTTGAAAAATTACGACGAAAACCAGCTTGCTCTTTAGGTTGGTTTTCGTCGAGTGTCTTAGCAATTCGATATAAAATAATTTTTGAAAAGATCTTATAGATATTCGACATTAGGCTTATGGGTCTATAATTTGATATTTCTCCTTTGTCTCCCTTTTTGTGCAGCAATACTATCGTTGATTTTGTCCAATCATGTGGGATGTATTCTGTAGCGATAATTTCGTTGTAAATATCGGTTAAATTGCGTATTATTTCATGGGGTCTGCTTTTGAGTAATTCATTTGTTATTGAGTCGGGTCCGGGTGCTGAATTATTTTTTTTGAGATTTTATTGCTCTTTCTGTCTCCTCATATAAAATTTCTGGTATTGAGTCTGAAACTTCAAGTTCACAATAATCTTCGATGGGTAGATGTTGAGTTTTTCGTCGGTATAAATTCCTGTAATAATCCGTTGCAATTTTTATTATCTCTGCTCGTCGACTTGTATGTGTTCCATCACTTTTTTTCATATCCTGGATCCAAATTTTTTTGTTATCTAGTTCTTTAAACGCCTTTTTTACTCCTCCTGTTTTCTTAATGAAATTTACCAATGTGCTTGTCCTTTTTATTTTTCTATCTTTCCTTATGTGTTCATTAATCTTTTTACTTAATTCGGCTATCTTATTACGTGTTAACTTATTTTTTTGGTCCTTTAAAAGTTGTTTTCTTTCCTCAAGTAGTTCCTTTGTTCTAGAAGATATATCAGTTTTATAATTTTTATTTATTTTCTCTATCTCTGTTTCCAACAGGTTAATGAAATTGTCGTATTTCACTTGCGTGGGGACATTTTCGTTTTCCTCCATTACACATATATTGTTTTTAGGATTTCCTGTTAGTCTGTAACTATGAGCTAGGTCTCTGTATTTTTTATGCATTCTCCTATTTTTTTTTTTGTATGTTGTGTAGACATGATCGCTCTAATCATTCTGTGATCGGAGTTAAAATTTAAATTGCTAATAACGGATGTACTCTTGAAGGCTTTCGCATTGTTTGTCATAATATAGTCTATTTCGTTCCTATAGAGTCCGTTTGGAGAAGCCCATGTCCACTTTTTTGACTTTCTTATTTTGTAGAAGCTGTTAAGGATGCTCAATTTATTCTCTATAGCGAATTCTACTAGTCTTTCTCCATTTTTGCTTCTGCTACCATACCCATACTTTCCAATATTAAATTCTTCGCCTCTTTTGCATGTTCCAATCTGTCCATTAAAGTCTCCCATAACAATTACATTTTTGTACGATCCTTCTATAGTATTTTGGAGATCTTTGTAAAAATTTTCTATTTTGGCTATTTCTTCTTTTTTGTCTGATTCAGTCGGTGCATACACTTGAATAATAGACCATGGTTCCGCCTCACTACTGAGTGAAGGTAATTGAATATTCAGAACAGTTATTCTTTCAGAAATTCCTGTTATTTCTTCTATTCTGTCGATATATTTCTTTTTTATTAAAAATCCAACACCGTACTTTCCTGGCGTTTCACCCTTGTAATGTAAAATATAATCTCCATGGTCTTCGATTCCTTCTCCAAATCTTCGCATTTCGCTGATACCTAATATGTCCCACTTTATATTTTTAATTGCTGTCTCTAGTTCTAGAAGCTTCTCATCTGTTCTTAGCGATCTTATATTCAAAGTTGCTATACATAAATCTTTTTTAATTTTAATCTTTTCATTCTTTTTATTATTCATCTTTGGAGGGTCGTGGTCATTTTCCTCCACGAGGACCAGTCGGCTTGGAGGAAGTTTTTGTTTTACTGTTACATTTTTTCCTATTTTAGTTACAATTTTCCGCTCGTCGATACCTAGTTGCTATTGTTTCTTTGCTGTCATGAGGGTTGAAAAAGAGTTTGATCTATTTCTCAACACATCAAATGCGTTGGTTTTGATATTTTTACTTGATGGTATTGTTTGTTGCTTTTTTGAATGATTATTGGAAGAGTGTGGCGAGATTGACAAATCTCTTTTTCTCTTTTCTTTATTACTGTTGCTCTCTTTGACTATTAGCTTGTCGTACTTTAAATACGCAACATTTCCTTTATTTCTTTCTTCTAATAGTTTTGGCTGTAGGGATTTCCTTATCTCTAAGACTTCTTTAGAATAATCGTCTGTGATATACCATTCTTTAAGTTTCTTTTTGTTTTTCATCAATTCATTCTTTTTCCAGGCGTTTACGAAAGAACAAAGTACAGATCTCGGTTTATTGCCTTCCTTACTTTTATTTCCAATTCTGTGTATTTTGTTCACCTCGTAATCGTTTACAATTATTTCCATATCATTTTTGAATACTTGCTTTACTTTCTGTAATAATTCTATTGTGGAGTTCTCTTCTTCTAGCATGCCAAAAATTATCATATTATTATTTCTCTTCTCCTTTTTTAAAAAGTCTATCTCTTTTTCTAAAATCTCCATTTTCAATTTCAAGTTATTATTTTCCTGCACGATGGCTGAAAATTTTTCATCCATTTTATCCATTATAGTATTTGTGATAGATTCTTTTAGTTCCGCAGTTTGATTCTGCATTTCGATTTTCATTTTGTTGAATAACAATTGAAACTGTTCCTCCATTTTAACAGAGAATAGTTGTAATGTAAAATGGAACGTATCGGCGGAAGTGGTAGATATTATGTTGAGATCACTATGGCAACACTGTATTTGAAATGTCAGTCCGATTGACTGTGACAGCCAGAAACTTTGAGAGCGATTGTCAAAACCAAAATGCAATGGTCATATGTTCTAACCTTCAATTGTTTCCAATGATTATCTTGCTTGTTGGTTTTTATTCCAGTAAAACCCAGTAGTTATTATATTTAATTAACACTTTACGTAACTTGTATTGTTGTTGCAAAACACTGTGAGTGCTTAAATGTGGCTTGAATGTGGTTTTAGCAAATTTATTTCGGATCGAATACTACTTTGATGTTTACGTTACTAGTACCGGAAGCGGAAAAAAAAAATATTTTTATTTAATTAATATATTTATTTAAATATTTTATTTAAATAAAGCAATACAAATTTACAGATGAAACTTTTTAGTTACCGCACTAACAATTTCCTTAAGAAAAGCCGCTAATATAAATTTACAATGACAAACAATTTATAATTCGCGCCAACTTGTGTTCTAACAGACCGAATTGAATAAAATGTCAAACTTAGGCAGTTCGATGATTACAGTCTATGACACAGTATAAAAAATACATAAAAAGGGGTTCATAACCATATTCTAGACGATTTCTTTTTTTTTCGTCCATTACTGGTGCCTTGTCCATTACTGGTGCACTTACGTTACCTATAATTTTTTAAGGTGACCTTGAAAATGAAATATGCGGGTATTTTGCCTATAATATTCGTTAGCAGCGCGTCAAAATACATGAGTATACGAAAATTAAGATCAATCGGAGGTATGGGCTAAAAGGAAGTTCACCCAAAAATGTTTTAAAGTTCTGAAAAGCTCAATCTCTTGTCTACTTTACAAACCTAACTAAATTGAATATTGTCCCAAGTGACCAGTTTAAGCGTTCATTGTCCATCCTACTGTACGGCGTGAATATATTGTGTGTTAATATATTCCAACGTGTTGCGTCTAATGCGGAATAATTGGAGCCCGCTCCCGCTGCTGAATCATAAGAGGTAGAGAGGATGGTGATTTGCTCTTGGTTTGTATTCTATATTTAATTTAAGGGAATTAGAATGTAGATAAATTAAAAGAAAAATAAAACACCTGACTGCGTTGAATCAATAAGGTATAAAAATTAAAAAGAAAAAAACAAGTTCAGTAATTTAAAATGTTGTTAAAAGTAATACTGAACAACTAAATCATAGAAGGATTAACGGTCGGAACCGCACAATTAATTACGTAAAATAATCAATATAAATTATTAGAACAATTTTTTGCAAAAATAAGCCGAAGAGTCGTGTAATAATGATAAAAATCTTCTGAGTTACCACTCAGAAGATTTTTATCATTATTCTTCCTTTCTACCATTTCTAAATTACCATTTAGAAGACAAACGGTTGTAAACAAGACAGGTTAATTATTACAGGTATAAAGTTATGATAAGATATTATATATTCTATATTTAAATTTGAAAGTCAAAGGGATATGCTTTGTATTAGGTATGTAGATTGACATAATATATTTTTTTTGTCATTTCTCTCATGTAAGTTCCGAGGAATTACAGTTGTTGCATTAAGAAATAACTGTCACACCGTAGATATGTTGTATTATAGTATTCGTACTTCGAAGTATCTCGCTGCATTCGTTGACATATTGCGCGCTCACTCACACTTGTGGAGGCCATACACGATCAAGTGTACCTGTCAAATTTGCAGTTTGACTTGACGCGGCATCTAGTAAACTTGATCGTGTATGGCCACGGTATAACTATCTGGACATATAGCTATCTCATGTGTCATGATTTTATTTATCTCAATTAGAATTTTACAAAATATTTCGATAATTTATATTTCATTTATTGTAATCCAATGCCAAGTAATATCGACCGGAAATAAACTTAAATGATTTTTTCAAAATAACAGCGGAAGTTCGATTTTTAAACATTAGAGCGGAAGGAAGTGAGACTCGGATATTACTTGGACAGTGGAGGGGTAAGATTGTTTAAATAGCCTCTGCAACAGAAGTGTGGTTGATTTTTGAATTCGGTGTCGAGTAGTTCAGATATAGTGAAGTGGTGTTATAAAAGTGTGTGTAATAAAAAGTGTTTGAAAGTGCTATAGCGTTTCATTTAACAAGACGACGGAATTTCTTCACATATCAGAAGTGCTGATCCGCGTCCCACGATGTCTGAAACTGGTAAGTACGTTTAAAAAAAAAATAATATTTCGTAAATTATCTTTAATACACTGTTTCTTTTAGCCTTAATTAATTTGATACAAAGTGCAGTTTAAATAAATCAGGGATAAATGATGGGCACGTGCTTAGTTGAACATAACGTGTACACGAATTTGTAAGAGGTATTTTTTTACCTATTTGTAATTTGTAATACAATAAAAAGTAAGTATTTAAATTAGGGAGTGCTCATGTAAGTAGAAAAATATGAGCCATGTAGGTGTGCTCATACGAGTAGTAAGATACGAGCCATGTAGGTGTGCTCATGCGAGTAGTTAGATATGAGCCATGTAGGTGTGCTCATGCGAGTAGTTAGATATGAGCCATGTAGGTGTGCTCATGCGAGTAGTTAGATATGAGCCATGTAGGTGTGCTCATGCGAGTAGTTAGATATGAGCCATGTAGGTGTGCTCATGTGAGTAGTTACATATGAGCCATGTAGGTGTGCTCGTGTGAGTAGAAGATATGAGCCATGTAGGTGTGCTCGTCTGAGTAGAGAAGATATGAGCCATGTAGGTGTGCTCGTCTGAGTAGAGAAGATATGAGCCATGTAGGTGTGCTCGCCTGAGTAGTAATATATAAGCCATGTAGGTGTGCTACCGTGAACTGCATTACGAGCCATGTAGGTGAGCTCGAGTGAAGTTGCAAGAAGGGCCATGTAGGTGTGCTCGTATATAAGACCGAGATAATATGCATATTATAAGCTCGTATATCGGAAGGTGTAAGCCATGTAGGTGTGAGCCGCATAGGTATACTCAAGTACATACATCAAGGCCCGTATCGATGTGCAATATTGTTATGGATTATTTTATTAAATGTTATTTTTGAAGAGTCGCTTAAGTACTAGTGAATAATACGAGTATAACATCTTACGTTGTTCAGTGGTAATAAGTGAAGACTATTTTAGTATGAAACCTAATATCAACTAACAAATGAAATGTTGCCAATATTTAGAAATTTTTATTTATACATTTTTCTTTCAATAAATAATAATAAAAGAAGGGAAAATAAATTATGAATTAATTTATTTACAAATATTTACTAAAACAATTGAACAATTATTGATTCTTAAGTATTGACATTTACAGTGGATAATGCACCAGAGAGATCTCGACGTCGCAGACGACGGAGACGATCATCTTCATCGGAGTCTGGTGATGAGAGGCCGTCGCGGAGATCGCGGCGGAGTGCAGACCGAGACCGAGCCACTGCAGAGTATCTCCTGAAGATGATAGCTTCGCTTCAAGGATCAAGTAAGACTTCTCATTCAACTAATGTGGTACCGGAATTCGATCCTGATAGTAAATCTCAAGATGTTGATCGTTGGCTGAGGAAGGTCAACGAATGCGCTGTAATCTATAGTTGGGATGAACAGCAAACTGTGCATTATGCGTTGCAAAAATTACGTGGGTTAGCGAAAAAGTGGTATGAAGCTCTTCCGTCCCTCAATTATTCGTGGCCTGAATGGCAAGTTAAATTAAGAAAAGCTTTCCCTAACGAAGAAAATTATGGCAAGTTATTGGAAGAAATGTTGAACAGGAAATCACAAACGGATGAAAGCTTAAGAGACTATTTTTACGATAAGTTATCATTGTTAAGCAGATGTGACATTCAGGGCACAAAGGCTGTTGACTGTATAATACATGGAATATCTGATCATTCGATTAAAAATAGTGCTCAAGCTCTTAAATGTAAGGAACCTGAAGATTTGTTAAACTATTTAGCTTCACAACAAACTAAAACTCAGACTTATTTGAATAATTCTTATAAAAGAAAATATGAACAACGCAATAATTTACATAACAATAAGAATACAAATTTAAATTTTAATAATAGTAAAAGTAACCTCACGTGTTTCAACTGTCAGGATAAGGGCCATTCATATTATAATTGTCCTAAACCATTAGTTAAGTGTGCTAAATGTGGACGGATAGGTCATAATTACGACGACTGTAGTAGGAAGCCATTGAATTCTTTTACTAACAAAAATTCAACAGAGGATAATAAGAAGGTTCTAAAAATCTGTTATTCTAAAACCGACTCAGTACTTTCTACACAGAATAAATCTCAATATTTCAATAGTGGCCAAAATACGTCTAGCTCTATCAACCCTCTAAATACCAACAGTAAATTTCACAAAACGATATATTTAAATGACAACGTGTTGGAGTCGTATGTAGATTTTGGGAGTGACTGTAGCTTGATCCGATTATTTGATGCTCAAAATTTAGGTCTACCAAAAATTTCGAAGGATTTGCCTACTATCAAGGGATTCGGGAACGCAAGTGTCCACCCAATATTTAGATCTAAAGTTAATATAAAAATAGATGAAATTGAGGCAGAAATAGACATATTTGCGGTGAGCGATGAACTTTTGCAAACGCCAGTGCTATTGGGGCAGAATTTAACTGAGTTGCCTAACCTCACCGTTATTAAAGATAATGAGCGTTTATATTTTTACTCGAGTCCTTGCCACGACTTAAGTAAGGGTAACTCAAATTTAAGTTTATTCGTAGAGAAGGAAACCACTATCGATCAGGGAGGTCTAATAAATGTTTATTGTAACGATAAATTTTCTGGGGTAATCTACATTGATGGTAGCGTAAGAACAACTCCAGCGCAGGAATATCATCTCCATCGCGGTCGTTACATGTTAGATAATGGTAAAGGGTCGATTTTTGCAACAGCTCTAACCAAAATGCCAATTACTTTTAAACCTAACACGCTGATAGCTAGAGTCCACCCTGTGGTAGAATCGGTACTCACTATTAATTTAAATGAAAGTCAAACTAAAGCATTTGATTTGACCGACATCAAAATAGGGCTTAATATAGACAATACTGTTAAAAATAAACTTTATGAACTCTTACAAAAGTACCGATCATGTTTTGCTTCCAGTCTTAATGAGTTGGGGTGCGCCAAAGACACAGAAATGACGATAGAGCTGACTGACAAAATACCTGTAGTATATCGTCCTTATAGGTTGTCATATCATGAACGTGAACAAGTTAGACTGATTGTTGATGACTTAATGAAAAATGGTATAATACAGGAGTCTGAATCCAATTACGCCAGCCCCGTTTTATTAGTAAAAAAGAAAACGGGCGATGTAAGATTATGTATAGATTATAGGGCGTTAAATAATAAAACTGTAAAAGATAAGTACCCACTTCCTTTAATTGATGACCAGGTGACAAACTTAAGCGGTAATAAGTTTTTCTGCACATTGGATTTGGCTTCAGGGTATTACCAGATACCGGTGAAAGAAGAATGTCGTCACCTGACTGCGTTCGTCACTCCCGACGGCCACTATGAATTTAGGCGAATGCCGTTTGGATTAGCGAACGCACCAGCCGTTTTCCAACGAATGATAAATAAGTTATTAGGTACTAAAAGGTTTACATCGGCGCTTGCTTATATGGACGACATTCTTATTCCATCGGCTACCATAGAAGACGGATTTACGAAGCTAGAAGGTGTATTAGAGTTACTCAAGACAGCTGGCCTCACTTTGAAACTATCAAAATGTAGCTTCTTTGATACTAAAATTGAATACTTAGGTTATGAAATATCTTGGGAGGGTATACAACCTGGGGAGAGAAAAATCGAAGCTGTTAAGAATTTTCCTATACCTAAAAATACACATGAAGTAAGACAGTTTTTGGGCTTAGCAAGCTACTTTCGTAAATTTGTTCGAGGTTTTGGCGAAATCGCCAGACCCTTGACTACTTTATTAAAGAAGGAAGTATCATGGCAATGGACGGAATCCGAAGCAAAATCCTTCCATACACTAAAAAGCAATTTAATCGAACGTCCTATTCTAGCTTTATATGATCCAAATTTAGTTACCGAATTGCACACGGATGCCAGCTCTATGGGTCTGGGTGGAATTCTACTTCAGTGGCAAACAGATCCAAAATCCCTTAAACCAGTAGCATATTTTAGCAGACAAACCACGGCTGATGAGCGCCATTTCCATTCGTATGAATTGGAAACGTTAGCTGTGGTATGTTCGTTAAAAAAGTTTCGCGCCTATCTACTGGGTCTCAACTTTACAGTTTTTACGGATTGCAGTGCCCTACGAACTACACTAACTAAACGAGATCTAATACCACGCATCGCGAGATGGTGGCTTCAGATTAGTGAGTTCAATTTTAAAATAGAATATCGTCCCGGCCACAAAATGTCTCACGTAGATGCTCTGAGTAGGAATCCGTCCATATCCAATGAATCGGAAGTACTTAACTGTTCAAAAATTACCTCTGAAAACTGGTTGCTTACTCTACAAATGGCAGACCCGGAACTAAAGCGTATTTCTAGAATTTTAAAACCTGATTGTGAGGATGAAGTCGTTGAAATTAAAAAGAATTATGTTGTCAAAAATCATGTATTATACCGAAAAATTAACGGTGAATTGCGCCTGGTAGTACCGAAGAATGCTAGATGGCAGATCTGCAAAGCCAATCACGATGATATGGGTCACTTTGGATTTGCAAAGACTTTCGAACGCATCGAAGCCCGGTATTGGTTTCCCAAATTAAGAAAATTTGTACGGAAATATGTAGCTGCGTGTATTGACTGTGCTTATAATAAGGACAATGCATCCAAAACGCGTGTAGGGCTTCTACATCCCATTGAGAAAATAGCGATTCCATTCCATACTCTACATCTTGACCATTTGGGGCCATTTATAAAAAGTAAATCTAAGCAAAGTTATGTATTAACCATTGTCGACGGATTTACCAAGTATCTTTTTGCAAGACCAGTCAGAGATACTAAAACCAAGAACGTCATTAGAGCTTTACAAAATTTATTCAATGATTTTTGTGTGCCTTCTAGAATAATAACGGATCGAGGTACTGCTTTTACTTCTGCACAGTTTAAAAATTTTTGTAGTGACAATGGAATAAAACATGTGCTTAACGCAGTTGCTTGCCCCAGAGCAAATGGACAGGCAGAGAGGTTCAATCAAACAATTTTATCTGCTCTATCAACTCAGAACTTTAATAATGATGAGCGTGACTGGGACAAGCAATTGGGCAAGGTACAATGGGGTATAAATAATACCGTAAATGCTACAACAAAGAAATCTGCGGCGGAATTACTATTTGGTTTTAAATTAAACAATATCTGTGATAACAAAATGCTTGAAAACACGATCGAGAATAATACAGATCTCACGCTACCAGACGTTGCTGAAACTAGACGTGAAGCAGCTGAAAATATAAGAATCAGTCAGTCTAAACAAAAAGAACTTTACGATCGCAATAGACAGCCAGCTAAACAATTCTCAGAAGGTGATTTAATCAAAATCACGAAGACTAATAGCAGCAACGATGGTAAAAGTAAAAAGTTATTGCCTAAATTTGTTGGCCCTTATAGAATTTCAAAGTGTTTAGAAAACGACCGATATCAGATATGCAATGTGCCTGGTTTCAATACTAAGAATTATAATAGTGTTATTTCATCAGATAGAATCCGCCCGTGGATACATTTAAATTCTTTAGATGTTAATAATGATTCAAGTTCTGAATCATCTTCTTCAGATGACGAAAAATCAACCGCTTAACACCTTTAGATGTTTCCTAAGTATTTTTTTTTAATCATAATTTATTATAATACTTTACAATAGTTTTTATATTTCTTTCTTTATTATCGTCTTTTTTTTACATCAACTTTTATTTAAATTTGTTATATTTTTTTTTTTAATCAAATTGCGAGTGTCATGATTTTATTTATTTTATTTCACTTTTAGATGAATTTTATGATTATTTATTCTGTATATTTTAATCACAGTTGTTGTAATTTTAGTTATTTTAAGATTAATTACGATTGTTTTTGCATGTTCCGAATCACGAATGTTGTAATCATAAATATATTTTTTTAATATTTTTGATAATAATATTTTTTTTTATATTTCGTGCTCCGGAGCTAGCACTTTATCAGATGGCCGAGTGTCATGATTTTATTTATCTCAATTAGAATTTTACAAAATATTTCGATAATTTATATTTCATTTATTGTAATCCAATGCCAAGTAATATCGACCGGAAATAAACTTAAATGATTTTTTCAAAATAACAGCGGAAGTTCGATTTTTAAACATTAGAGCGGAAGGAAGTGAGACTCGGATATTACTTGGACAGTGGAGGGGTAAGATTGTTTAAATAGCCTCTGCAACAGAAGTGTGGTTGATTTTTGAATTCGGTGTCGAGTAGTTCAGATATAGTGAAGTGGTGTTATAAAAGTGTGTGTAATAAAAAGTGTTTGAAAGTGCTATAGCGTTTCATTTAACAAGACGACGGAATTTCTTCACACATGCACACTGAATGCCGCGTCAAGCCAAACTGCTTTGACAAGTAAAACTGCAAACTAGACAAGTAGGTACACTTGATCGTGTATGGCCTACATTAGATCTACGTGCGAATTCATATAATATCGACACCCGCAACGCATAAGGTTGTAACTGAAGTTACAACCTTTTCCGACTATACCACAGGCGTATAGTCCGTGAAAAGAGCTACACGACAGTAGTATCGACATATCTCTAGCATTCGTAGTTTCGAAGATAGCCAGTTGAAGAAGGTAGTAATTGCCATATGAAGAAAAGCTCCAGCAATATTTTAGACGTAAAGCGAATTACGTCTCTTATGTTCGTTGTTGAGCGTGGAAGTAACATCTCTTACAACTTTTTGACTTTTATGTCACCGAATGAATCGAGATACTGCGACTACAATAGTAACAAATTTTGTTGTCACATATTACTGTTCAATATGATATTAATCATTAGATGCAATTTATACTAATATTATAAAGCTGAAGAGTTTGTTTGGTTGAACGCGCTAATCTCAGGAACTACTGTTCGAATTGAAAAATTCTTTTTTTGTTTAATAGTCCATTTATCGAGGAAGGCTATATAACATGATATATTTTAGTAGTTAGTTTTTTCCACAAATTAACGCATAGCTACTTTTTAATAATTCTTAAGTATTTATTGTGATTCCTTTACTCCAGTGTTGAATTCTAGGTATCTACTGAAAGAGTAACTTTATCGATGGGTCCCATAGACAACGTTGGTACTAGCTACAATGTTCGCGGAGATAGCACATCGTCCGGCCGTCAATCACAGCATGTATCTAGATATCGAACGATGCACCTCTCAAACCAAACGAGATATCGCCGGACATTATCGTTCGATTATGCTTATCTGCAGATAAATCTAGAGAAACATCGTGAGAACAAATGTCGTTGTACGCTAACACTAATGTGACATAATCACAAAAAACTGAATGTATAATAAATTGGACAAGCTAAAGAATTTCGCTATGTTGACAGCCAGGAAAGCGGTAATTCTACTTGTCAGAGACAGATAAATTCATAAAAAAATCATAATCAGTCTTTAATGCTCACGACTGTGCATTTAGAAGAAGTATTTAGCTCAAATCGAATGTAATTACTTCGGTTTTAAAAAGTAATCGATCATAACTTTTGATATTTGAGTTGAATATTTGTTACTACACCGGCCATTAAAAAAGTATCACACGTGATTATAATAATTTTTCAGAAGACTGGGACTTTTTATGTAACTATATTGCTGCCCAACGAGCAGATGAGCCCCCTCATGGTAAGTGCTTATCGGCTCTCATTGCCATCAGTAACTCCAGACCCATCACCGATGCGTTGCTGGTTAAGAGAGGAGAGAGAGAAAACACGATGATTCGTTTGGTAGCTGACTCAAACAACAAGGTGATATCTAGCCAGATAGGCTTCACGGAAAGATAATACAGGGAAAGATAATCTAGCCAGATTAATTATAATACTTAACAGTGACATTCCTAGTAATAATCTTTATCAATTAATCAATTTATTGTGGACTATAGGTTTACAATTAGTTGTTAAATACAGTATATAAAGGCTCTATGAAGTCGATGAAGCGTACAATAATAAACTAAATAATATTAAAATTACTTACCACTCTACCACGCTGGATTAATCCTATATAATTAAATCCTAATTCCTATCCAAATTAAGTTAATTTAAGTTACAATTCAATAACAAAAACAAAACTAAAAATATAATTATATTATTATTTTGTGAATTTAAATAGTCCACTATAAATAGTTTTGTCAATCAGCATTAGGGTTATCAGATGGTCGGGTCTGGATTGTCCCGACATTTCACGCGATGTCCAGACAAGTCCCGACAAAATACTAAATGTCTCGACAAATTCCTACTATTTGCAATTTTGTCCAGATATTTCAGTCTTACCATCTGGCAATCCTATTCAGCATAGAAGCGAATTGCTCCTCCCTTGAGATAAATAATGAGAATATTATAAAAATAATAATGAGACGAAAATCAAAAGATAATGAGAATATTGCAAATTCTTTAGAAGCTGCTTGTGATAATTTGTAAATAAAACTTCGCTATTTCTCTTAGTTTTCTATTGTCGGACGATTAGTATCCAGTGCATAAAAGCCATAAATTAAAACATACAAAAAACGTTATAATCTAGGCAATCTGTATAAAGTCATCGCCGAAGCGACTTGATCTGTAGAATTACTGGTAATTAACGAGGCAAACCGCGGGGGGCGCTTGTTTATAATTTATAAGGCAGGTAAACTAACCCCAGGATTTTTTATCTTACTCTTCGAATCAAATAGTTTACTTAAAAAGGACAATGTACTAATGATGAGATCTTTATCGTCAGTTAAAATTAGAATTGCACGGGAATCATCTGGCTCCATTAGGACAAATCCAGATCTGGTGTAAGGAATCGTTAATCTGTCTTAAGCGTACAATTATGATGAAATTTTAAAATCATTACTAAATAATTAAATAATCATAGTGTACCAATTGTTACATAGAATTTAAACCAAAAAAAAATCAAAAACATTGATCGTATCTTTTAAATGTGATGTACCTACTACGAGCATCACGAAGAACTGTCATTTCTTGAAAATTTATATCGAGTAAAAAAAAATACATAATAGCTTTCTTTACTTAATAACAATTTAAACATTCATCTTAATAATTTACTTATGATCTTTATAAGCATACCTTAGCGAAGGTCGCCAATGGTTTCAATAAGTAAAATAGACGGCTAAAATGCCGTTATTTATAGTAGAAATTATTAGATTTCAACATTATCATATCGCTCGCAGCGTTATAATCTAGCTGTCAATGTGCCTATGGCATTACTGCGCCTTGCTGACACGCATAAAAGACGACGAGCTATATTTTCGACATTTTACAAGCCGTGTGTGAGAACGCTTATCCTAAATTATTACCAGACGCAATTCTGCAGTACATAACCGACGTTGTAAGCTGAATTAAGCCATTGAAGATATTAAGGAGTGGTCATAGAACTTTTTAGGGTTCCGTACCCAAAGGGTAAAAATGGGATCCTATTACTAAGACTCCACTGTCCATCTGTCTGTCTATCACCAGGCTGTATCTCATGAAACGTGATAGCTATAGACAGTTGAAATTTTCACAGATGATGTATTTCTGTTACTAGTCAATGTGTGTGTGTGTGTGATACTTGTACGAATAGAGGAGTTGGTATTACTATGGGTGCCTCACTGAATTTGTTGTTGACATTCCGTCTGTTCTTTTTTTAAGTCTGTGCGTATGAGTTAATTATTTGATGTTGATGATTTCTATGGGTGATGGTGATAAGTTACTCAGTCTACTCGTTTATCGGCAACACATGAAAAAAATATAATCTCTCTTGCACTGCAACCAATAGTCTTAACATTTCAGCAGATAGTAGCTAACTCAACAAGACTTAATGCTTTAAATGACATTCAACCAATGTGAGTTACTTTCCCTCATGAATGGGAGAAAAACCTTAGGCAATCTACTGAAGAATACAAACTGGCTCTACTCATACCTATATACCTACATCTTAGTATTCTCTATCTTAGTATTCTCTATAGCATATGCTAGAAATAACTTTTCTTACTGCCGCCAATTTCAGCGATCGAAACCTCTAAACCACAAAGTTTCTATATTTTCTAAGTCCTCAGAACACAGGAACAGTTCCTTAAATTTCTTTCTAATGTATTTGTATAATATATTATATATAAATGACGTTTATATTTCATAAACATCAAGTGACCCCAGAAAGGCCGAGTTATAATTCCCCTGAATTAACACCTTCAAGTATTTATTAGTTGTGTCGTATATCATGAAGGAAATAAAACTCATCATAAATCATTTATTTAATCGACTCGGACGGTGTTAGTGAGACTGTGTATATTAAAGTTTATTGGTCAGTGATTTTATCACTGTCTTTAAACTATCAGCTTAGAGAGTAAGTTCATTCTGAGTGAAATGTTATAGGAACATTAAAATATTTCTATCCGAGCTCATAATGTATCCATTCAAAATACATCACTGCAAGGTAATTTTTTTCTTTATTATTTTATTTCTCACCAATAATAAATGTAAGGTGATTAAATAAAATTTTATATAAAAATCTCTTGTCACGATGTTTGTGATCGCACTCTTCCGAAACGGCTCGACCGATTTTTATGATTTTTTTGTGTATATTTTGGAGATACCTATGAGAATAAGTTGTAAAGTATATTGCATACCGCTAGGCCGCTAGGTGATTAGGGTTCTCAGGATTTACGCGTGAAAAGCTACCACGCGAACAAAATCGAGGGCACGGCTAGTATAATTATAATAAACTAGTGGACACCCAGCGTGTTCCACTACGATAAAATTTTTCTGATGACAATGACAGATCAGTGTTGACAGTTTGTATGATGCGCCATCTTCACATATTATCTTCAAATTTTTGTATGGGAAAGTGGAAAAGCGACTTTATCAATGGACCGAATGTGCCTAATGCATTGTTTTAGTGGTCACAAACCTCCTTCGGATTATTTCCTTTCAAATGAAACCATTTTGAAGCATATCGGTTGGATGGTTTTAGAGTTTATAAAGGACATCCGTACAAACATTTTTTGTGTTTTATATAATTTTAAAAATAAGTTCCTAAGAGTTCCCTATGCTCCTAGTCTTTTTCTATTAAGCTTTTAGAACTTCAGCTTCTGTCATATTTAAAGCGTTAAACTCAAGTTATTAATTTGTTTATCACCTAACTATATTCAAATGTAAATTAATAGAGGCTTACGCGTGATTAAATATTTACAGATTGTGGCATAGTATTACTTATTCATACTATTCGTGCCAAATGCTAATTTAATCTTAGGCATACTTCAATGTAATGCGTAAACAACATGTGATCATTTAGAGGCAATAATTTTAAAAGACTCAATTAGATTTTATTATGTTAACGTTCCTTATTATCAAAGCAGATTAGTAGCATACTGCTTCGCGTTTTAAAACGAATTATATTTACCCATAATAGGATCAGCATATAATTTTTAGATTAACACTTTCTATCAATATTAATGTTACTTATCTTACAAATAATGTACCTAGTATTTAGATGCAGCCCAATACGAGTAACTGACATTTCTCTTAAATTTTTCCAGATACCCAATACAACTCCTATGGGCAAAGTGACGACTAGATGACTTCACTCTCATCAACACGTCAATATGTAAGTTAAACTATTCCCTTATTATACTAAATTTACTATTTTTCTATCACATAGCTTCAACCACCTAGTAGTAAAAGTACAACTGTAAGGCACAATTCTTTCCCACTTATCGAGGAATCTCGGAAGACACTTTGCCACGATGTGCTAGAATAGATTGGTGGGGAAAGATTTTCTGTAGTTATTGACCAGACTTATGAATATTATTAACAAAACCTTTTAGCAACCAAGAGTTTAGAGCTCTGTTATATATCATACGGCGATATTATCAATGGTATATGTTTTACCAGAATGTGCTATCAATATAATCTCTTGAAACAGCTACTAAAAAAATTAAAAAGAGTATTCAATACAATTCATGTAACATAATCTTACAGTATTATTTAATCAGTGTCCACTTTTTTTGTGACGTAACGAGCGGTCCCTCCATGTACGATATCATTAGAGGGATATAATTAGGAAATAGATTAGTCCTCATGTTTACACATTACATGTCATCTATATCTCCATCTGATTCCCTTTGAAATTTCTTTGATAACCATTAACAACACATGATAAAAAATACCCTGTAGGTAGTAATGCTAGCTGTGCCAAGTCTAAAGGAGTTCATTATGGGACGGGAGATTTAAAACTCAGGGTTTGTATTTTTAATACGCCACATTGTAAACATGGTTGGGGGCACACACAAATAAGGCGCCATGCGCAGTCTTTCCAAAAATAAATATTTATTACCCAAATAAATGTACGGCCAGATATTGAACCCGAGATTCTTTGCTCTGAAGCATTAGGAACTTTATGTCCGATTGTGCAGCATTCAAACATGGAGATTCAGTGTCCCGGTCAAGGATTATCAGACATTACTGTGGCCATTGTCGCAAAAAATTAAGACATTCTGTTAATTTGGAACCACTCGATAATCTACTTAGAAGCATAACGGTCCATGTCTTCGTTCTAAAAACTCTAATAGTGAACGCACATTTAAAGGCATCGTCCGTGCCGTACGAATTTCATTTGTATGAAATCATATGAGAGCCCGACGCCGATGACATATGCGTTGGCATATGTCATCCGCACCGTCCGCATCGCATTTCTAAATATCTGAATGACGTCATACGTAGGGCGTGTGTTGGTACTCAGTGTTCCCATGAAACGATGCTTTTGACAACGCATTAGGAGAAACATTTCATAGTAAACGAATCCTGTGAGGAGATCTCGCCTTCGTGTTCATGTCTATACATAATTTTTTTCGGACATTCGACAATAATTCACATATAATCACAGAGACGCTACACAGAGAAGCTATCACTACAGCAAAAATGATTTTTCAGCACAATTGATATAGACACATCAGCTTAGCTGCTCGTCTATAAATAAATAATAATAATAATAATGGCCAATACTTGACGGTTGATAGCAAACTATACCTATACACGGAAATAAATTGGCACAGAACTAGTGGGATTTTTTCCCACTAGTACTGTCAACAGGACTACTCAACAAGACGAGTGAGAATAAACGAATGACATCGCACCGTTTTACACTAGAGGTTGGGAAAAACTGCAAAAATTATTGGCAATACTAAAATTTGCGTACGGCGCGCCCGGACAAATGTGCGAGGCTATCAGTATACGGCGCGTCCGGCGCGTGCCGTGCGGATAAATGTGCGTTCACCTTAAATCTACTTTTTCCATATTACTCTCAACAGCGCCTCTACCGGGAATAATTAAGACTAAAGATATGCCATATCTGGCTCAACGGTTCATTAGAAGCCGCGTAAAGCTCATCGATCACAGATTGATAGCGCGATAACTACAGAAGCAACATAAGAAGTGTAGTTATAAAAAGACGATCACATATACACCGCCGTGAATATCAATCTTCTTAAGACATTCTAATAAGTCTGCATATCCGTAATAGCTTATTTTATAATTTGTATGCTGAAGTTATTTTTTTTTTATTTCTACAAAATTATAAATGTGCTTTTAAAAGATAATTAAGATAAATGTATGGTGCTGCATCTGCAGGTATATTTATATGTACGGTTGTGTATAGCTCTGTATATGTAATATAGCTCGAAGACAGTCTACGTAATCATGTCTTGATACTACACTCAGGTTTGACTGCAAAGGGTCACTAGGGAACTAGCAGTTACTACCACTAAGCAGAACTCGGTTAGAAGCACACTCATATTTTTTAGCATTACAACCACGGACGTGAAAATAACCCGGACGTCACCTTGTTTTATCGAGAGTGACGCCTTTCGGGTATTATATAGTGTATAATCTATGCCGCCCGCTTACCATGTGTGCGTAATTTTTAGTGCGGTCCGACCAACCGGCGACGCGGTAATGGCGGCCCATTAATAACAGCATGGTGTCAATGTGTGCGTGTGATACCTGTACGAATAGAGGAGTTAGTATTACTATGGGTGCCTCACTGAATTTGTTGTTGACATTCCGTCTGTTATTTTTTTAAGTCTGTGATTACAACATAAAACTACATAAAAGCACACTACATAAAATCGCGTACTTCGTTTTAAAAAATTTAACTTGTTTTAACTTCATCAGAAACCTTTTAAAAACAACCACAAAATTTCCCAACATTTCTCAGTTTTAGTGGCAGAGAATCGGTTGAAGAGCGAAAACCTTACCACCCTACTTCTTCCTCAGTGACGGCTAGCCGTACAAAAGTGTAACTGCAGAAGTAACCACTCTCAAGCTGCTTTTGTTCGTATGCAGCAATGATATTATAAGTAAAAAAGAGGTAGATATGTCACTAGCGCGCCGAAGATGAAGATCGTAAGAGCAGTCAATTGACCTCGTCTGCTCGTAGTCGCTTTGTCAATACAAGACGATAGGAGATTTGTTGTTGTCAGAAGTGCTTGAGATTTGCATACAACGTTAAAATGCCTTCGTGTATTATTGTAGTGTGATTGGTGTAGTGAAACAAAAGATAAACGCGTGTGTGTTGTTGCTCTTTTTGGAATAGATTTTTTGGTTAATTTGTAAGGGCATGACATATCTATAGATTTTAAATTTCATTGGTATGCAGGCTAGAAATAATAAAAAAAATGTTTTTGACATCATCACATCAGCATCAGACCCTAATATTCCAAGCCTTGGTCCATATAAGGCCGAGTTCACAATTAAATCAGCTTTACAAGTCAGTCACGTGAGCACTACTTAAAGCGCATCAAAGTCGTGTGGTCGTGTTGTTGGGTGATTTATCGTGAAGCGGTCTAATTTAATTGAATGTGCCCATTCATTAGGGGCTTATTCGGTTCGTAACTCTACACAATGGACGCTGTGTCCTTATCCGTTAACCTCTGGACATCGATCTATGATGTGCTCTGCTTCGATCAATTAAGGTAATCAGAGGGTTAATTTATTAAGGTCTGATCTATGACCGGTGGCAGCACTCGGTAGAAAGAGAGACATAGAGAAGGCTTCAAGCTATTAAGAGTCTGCGTCATAATTCGCAGTCCATAGCATGTATGTTAATAAGATACAATATTATGTTTTGTCAGAGTACAGTCTAATCTTAACTTCAATGTTGTATTAAATAAATAAGTAGAAATAAACATTTCCACTGACTGCTTATAATAACATTGAGTGAGATCACATTCATTTTCAAACTACGACGACCTCTACCTTTCTTCTTCTTCATCTTCATTTTTTGATTTTAATAACGGGCTTCACTTGCGTTTTTCCACCATAAAAGTAACCTTGATTCCTTGTAAAGGCCAATAAAATCACCTTACACTAGTGTAGATGAGGAGGTCCCTTAGGAGATCCTCATATATATTGGAGAATGTAAAAGCCTATCTAGTAAAGTATCCCATTAATCCCCGTTGCTATATGCCGGAACGCAGACTGAGGTGCTATTCTAGCCCGGCGCGACACGGAAATGAAATATAAGCAGTGATGAAATTACAAGCGTTCGCGGTTGTCACACTAAACGCTCGGTCACGGTGAAGGGACCACAAATCGTTTGCGCGACGCCATTCATTACTCACTCAAGATTTAAACGCGTCATGTGAGTAATATTGAATGCAACATCGTTAACTTTATTATTGAAATATTACTCGGGGAAAATACTTAAAAAGTAAAGAAAGCAAAATCATGTGTGTAAATGGGGTAAATGGGCTCCGTCCATTCCGGAGTTGAAGCCAACTGACAGCAACTGGTAAGGTCATCAGTACAATATAGGAATCAGTCCTAACAGACCGGAGACAAGGTCTTTACTCGTGATTCATTCGACAGTACATAATACCAGCACAGAATAGATCCACCTGAAGGTAAGTGGCCACCATAACACCAAATGAATAACACCAAAGTCATCACCGATGACCAAAACAAGAAGATAGAGTAAGAAAGAAAGAACTGGCTCCCAAGCCAAAATGGTTTTCTCACATGATGAAATGATGATATATCTTAAAGTAGTGAAGCGTTATCATGGGATGGAGTTTATCGCAGACCAGTATATATAGGACTGATGATGCAATTACGAGTATTCGCGGTTGTTACAGTAAACGCGCGTCACGGTGACGAGTGCCACTCGTTAGCCAGAGCGATTTATACAGGCCTAGGGTTTGTTCTGATTCAATCACACTTTATAAAACGTGTTCTGAATTTTGGGTAATCAATAGATCGTTACATAGGTTTTTTTCAAGGAAATAGCCGGCAAACGAGCTGATATCGTCGCCCATAAACATGAGCAACATCGAAGGCATCTCTGATGCGTTGCTGGCCAAGAAAGAGAGAAGAAAAAGAAAAAAGAACTGGCTCTCAAGCCCCAGCCGGAACTCATGCTCGAAGGTAGTAGCTATCCAGGCGAACCCCATGGAGAATAATAATAATAGTAATAATGGTATTAATTAACAATTAAAATCAATATCACCAATATAATACCTCCGAGTAGCCCTACCACCAGCGGGCTGGATTTAGTTGCCTCTTACGACACCCATCTGGTGTGGGATTGGGGTTAGTATTCTAAGACGCCCCAATACGGCTGAAAATATTTAGGTTTCATATTATTTCAACAATCGCAGATTTGCGTCAGATTATGCTTAACTAACGCTTCACCCGCAGCTTTGCCCACGTTTTTCGGGATGATATATACTTAAATAAGTCTACCTGAGCATTGAAGTATAATGTCATGGAACAGACATCTCGAACAAAATGTGTCCCGCCCGAGAGGTTCGATTTTCAAAATTGAGTCCCGGTTCTCCTTTCAAAATCGAACGAATCCATTGAAGATTGGAGCCACGTGGCGCCAATGCATTGGGACATACATGGTGTTCGGGGTGTCAGTTCTATACGCTAGTAATAATACGTCAATGTACCTGAGTGCTAATTTTATGATAATCCACTCAGTAGTTTTTGCATGAAAGCATAACAAACACCCTCACAAACATTTACATGTGTAATATTTAGTAAGATCTACATCAGTCATCACGGCGCATCACGCATAGCCTTGAACGAATATCATTAGATTCGTCTTGATAACCCAAGTGTTCTTACCATCAAAAAAAATATGGTGGCTGTGAGATGCTATTGTATGAAGTATCAACAAATAAAAGTATATCGAACGGACCCTTAAATCCAAAAATGATTTTGGGATACCCATAATATTTTCGAAAGACCTTTTTAACGATACCCCACACTATAGTGCACGCAACGAAAAAAATTTCATCCTCTCGTTACCTGTAGGTATCTTGAAAAAAATTTTTTTCAATGTTTTATTTCATGGTTTTGGTTTTTTAATAAATATGTATATCCACACCAAATTACAGCTTTTTAGCACTAAGAGTCTCGGCGCTATGCCTCAGACAGACGGACGGACATGACGAACCTATAATGGTTCCGATTTTACTTCGGAACCCAAAAAAGATTTTCTACTTCGAATAAATATTTTGCCAGTAGATCATTAACACATAAATATGTACTTTCTCTTGAATTTAAATTGATAGTATAACTAAATAGATTTTGTAATTTGTTTGTATTATTATTATTATTAGGGGAAGGGGGGGCATAACGGGGACGTTAAGGGAAATAGCCAATAACAGAATAAACAAAATATATTGAGTAATTTTTATAATCATAACACTTTGGTTACATATTAGGGTTATCATTTGGCATAGAATTTGGCGAAGTAACTAATCAAATAATGCTTAAATTTTAATTTTACGAAACCCTTATGAAAACCCCATTGTGCCCCGTGGTAGGGGCAGTATGGGGTACATGGTTATTTTATTCACAATAAGTGCAGATGTGAATTTCTTCTGGGTTCTCGTCGTCAACACGAGCACAGGCTGTATGACACCATCGTCTGCATAGCTGGCAGGCCACCCAACCCTCCGCAGACTTTAAATATGTATGTTTCTCATCAAGGCAATACAGGCATAAAGTATCCTCGTCTAAGTTTTGTATAATGTATGTATTGCCTCTCGAACTTTTCTTTTTGTACGTTCGTACCATATGTAATACCTGAAACAAAATTAAAATTCCAATATCAAATATTCACATCATTCCTTTAGGCTACCTTACATATTGGGATACCCCGTCATGCCCCATAGCTATGACCCCGTCATGCCCCTACTGGTAACATTATGTGAAATAATTGACAAAAAAACAAATCTACAGTTAGAGTGATTTTGTTTAAAACATATCAATAAATAATATCTCTACAAAAACACAACAAATAAATAATAATAGTAATGAAAACACTTACCTTTTTACATGTGTTTCCGTATTCACTCAAAATTAGATGAAATCACATCAAAAAATATTTATTTTCGTAAAAACCAAACGACTGCAGACTAGTCGCCGGTCACTGTCGGATTAAATACTGATACAAAATGGTCACTTATCAGTGAAAACAACAAACGTCTAGTGTGCATCGTTACTTGTTTTCTTGGGTGACCCCGTCATGCCCCGTGACCCCGTTATGCCCCCCCTTCCCTTATGTATGGCTCGTAGTGCGCCTTGGCTATGCTGTAAGCACTACGAGTATGGTTTAATGAATAAATAAAATAAATAAAATTAAATATGATTGTTTTATCTTCGGGATTATTACCTAAATTTATTTTTATTTATTTATTTATTTATTTATTTATTTCTTTGGAAAACTTACAGCTATTACAATATTTAAGTTATGTTGAGCAGTAAAAGGAAAGCCATTTACAAGTTTTCGCAGGTAGGTAATAGAGTAGAAAAAATTAGTCGAAAGAATTGTAGATGTACAATATAGATAGTATACAATATACAAATGCCAGCAGATATAAAAAAAACAATATAGATATAATCGAAGAACAGAAGAGGCTTATAAGCGTTAATAAATTGTTCCATAAAATTACAAGAACACTAGTGTATATTTGTATTACTACTTAGCAGTCATTAAAAATGTTGACAGAATAACTATTTTTGCAAACTACGAAAGGTAAAAAAAAAATTATTCTTAATAATGCCACAGAGTATAAAGTAGGAACGGATTTACCTAAATATAACGTAGGAACGGATTTAAATGTTTCTCAAATTACTTGTACCGGTACCATTCGTAACTCAAGTCGCAAAACTCGATGGTCGAGGACCGGTAGAAAATATCAATAATAATTGACATCCTACCACGCCACTACAACATCCCAGCGGTTATCTACGACGGCAAAAAAAGGAACATCAAATCGCACGACGCCCAATTAATAATTAACATGAAAAAGCTGTAACATGATATAGTCAAAGCGTTTGAGGATATTTAAACAGGTTCTACATTCCCTGAGAGTTACCATCGTTCTCAACATTACTCCGGTTACATTTTATAGTTTTTGTAACACGTAGTTTAATGAGAACAATGCAAGATATCACCCCGCCCTACACATGCGATCCAAGCATTTAATACGAAGTAACATTGTTTCAAGAATGTGCTCTTTAATAACAACCGACGTTATTTTACAAATATCTGTCAATAATTATTTAATTATGTGATATAATATGTAAAATAAATATAATAAAGCTGTAGAATTTTATGAACGTGCCATAGAAATGTGCTAATCTCTGAAACGTATAATTCCACGAAGCCTGCCTGGCCAGATTCAACCCTCTTGCTTAATTAGCTTCTAGATTATTGGAGGCCTGTTCTTTCTTTCTTTATCTTCTTTCTTGGTCGGCAAAGCATCGGCTCATGTCCATGGGCCACGATAGCCACTTACCACACCATCAGGTGGTTGGACAATACGTTTGTCGGCTTTTTTAGCTTCAGAAGAACGGATAGGATTCTACAAAATAATTCATTAATAATTTTTAGAAGGTTTAATTAATGTTCTTAATCATTTGTGTAG
The DNA here is from genome assembly GCA_963932265.1 of Thymelicus lineola. NCBI lineage: Eukaryota > Metazoa > Arthropoda > Insecta > Lepidoptera > Hesperiidae > Thymelicus > Thymelicus lineola. The sequence goes on from OZ010691.1 coordinate 3,139,981, forward strand.
TGTAGTGGTCAAATTTATTTACTTTTTTAAAACCGTCTCTACTCCTTTCTTTCTCGATTCTTGCAGTGTTGATTTCTCTCAATATCAATATCAAGTGGAAAAATCGGGGTTTTTCTTGAATTTTTTCAGTAATCGCATCGTAATAGTAGTTCACAGCCGTAAGTTGTAATTACCTGAGACTTATATATTACTTTTTATCGTGGCGTGCATGCGCACGCATTCGCAATTGATTCCGCGAAGTATTTGATTGATTGCGCGTTGCGTGAAGCAAGCGCGATCTCGCCTGCTTATGCTACTTTGTGTTGCATCGCAAAAAGTACGCTACCGCCATTTACGCGCATCGCTACGTCGTCGGTTGGCGCCTCACCAGTTTCCCGCCCAACCTTCTACACGCAACCAATCACAGTAATCTACACAAAATTGGAACTTACCGCTCTATCACAATTACATACCTACGTTGCGGTTTGCGCGCGAAACATGCCAGCGCCATTAATAATCTATTACAAAAGGCAAAGGCGTCACCGCTCAGCCTTTCGTGTAAATATGTGATAGTGATCGAATAAATGTTAGCTACTCGGAAATACTACCCAATTATTACCAGCAAAATCGATTAATTGAATATCGATTCAATCTATTGATTCGAGGATGCGGTTACAAAATGAATTGTATATAGATGGAGTTTAATTACATTTTTAAAATTTTATTATTTTCTTCGTAACTTAATAATTGAGGATCACTTATCGTTTAACAAGTCAAATGTTAAGCTACTGGGCATAAGGCCACCCCAATGATGAAACCGACAAAAAGTTCATTGCGTGCGGTATTACGGCATTATCCGCAATTAAGCCTTCCGAATGTTGGCCTCTTTTTTCTTATCAGATCCCTCAAGATAGCAAGGTGGTTGCGGTAAGCCAGCAAACTCTTGGAAGCAGATAATTGAACATAAACAGTTAATAAAACTCTCATTAGGCAAACACTATTATGGTATTCGTAAAACTATGGCAAAATAATAGAGACCCACAGACTTGTGTAATTATTATGGAAAATTATGGCGCAATTACATGACAATACAATAGTCAATAACTATTTATTAATGGTCACATCTGTAAAGATCGCCTTCCATGTCATCATTATCAACCCCTAACTGTCATTAAGATCTATTTTATTAAAACTTAACTTAAAAAAACTTAACAACGGTCGAAGGCAAGTTGACTGCTGCGGAAATTTTTTCACGTTTTTATTATAGTTAATGTTTTTTTAGTAAAATTCCACAAACAAGCCTACAGAATATCTTTGGCAACAGTAACTTCTTACAAACATATTCCGATAAACAGAGTGATTAGTTACCAATTAGTTACTTAGACAGATAGAGTCACCGCACTGTGTGAATCCCGTTAGAATTAAACTAAGTTTTAGTCGTATTGTGGTGTCTGAATACTGACCCCAATCATATTCCGGGATACTAGGGTATCATCAGAGGCGACAGAAGACGGCCCACTTGGTGGTAAGGCTACATCTAAGAATTTATTATCAATCATGCGATTTGAATTTTTTAAATAATTGTTTATTTTCTATGTAGTTACCTTTCAGCATAATATTGTACTATTGTGTCTTCTATGATAATATCGACTTTTGTAGTGAAAGTTATTGATGTTTACCTAAAAATAGGTATAGGTAAGTAGGTATCTAATAATATGGATTCAATATACATTATTACGTCATATCTAAAACTAGGTTCACAAAGCAACTGCTATGACAACGGAGTAGCTGAATAGAATCCACGAGAGGTTGTGATAATCTAGTAACTGATATTACAGTTCCTCGATATAACCAGGTAAGGTGAGTATAAGGTTACCAAAAAATCTACAAAGCAACATCGTTAGCGATATAACGCAATATAATATTTCAAAGCTCAATTACACCATCCGTCAATCCCTCTTCCGCTGGGCAGCAATTTTGTCATTCAAAATCGTTAAAACCAGTCCACGACCCGTTATAGAATTAATTAATGGACGTTGAGCGCCCACTGGCCATAAGCTGATGTAAAACAGACCTGTCTCCGTCTATAAGAAATTCGTTGGAAGAGCATGCTCCATTCGTGACTGCATCAGTCAAATCTGCACTTGATATTCCACAGATAACATTCGTTACGACAATCAGCGACATTGATCCTACACATTACATTGGTCACTGAATACATTTATATTTTTGAAGTTATACTTCTTTTGGCGCGATGGAGAAAAATGATGAGAGTGAATTTTTACGATGCGCGCGCACACCGACAGCTAAATTCTACATCGTGAAGTTAGCTAAATTCTGCATCGGAAGTTAGTTCTAGGTGGCATGGTATCTATAGAGATTCGTAAATTAAATTATTTCAAAATATTAATTAATTTTTATTTTTAATATTGCTGTTTTTGAATATTGTATTTTGAACAATGTTTTTTTAATGTTGTTTTTTGAATTTTTTTTCATGCCAAAGAAGTATAACTTTTCACGCGCGTACATAAGTACACGTTTATGTTTTTAATTTGAAGTAAAAACTTCTTTAGGCACGTTGGGCATTTTTGAGAAAAAACCAGACACTATTACCTTGACACCTCTGTATATTTTAAATTTTTAATGAATTTGTAGCAGGAGTACCAGGACATCATGTAAGACGAGGAAATTTCCCATTTTTTAGAACGATATTTCTTTCAATTTAATTTTAACTGAACAAAAATTTTAATGGAGTACTAGGACATCTTGAGCGACAAGGAGGTTCGACTGAATATATTAACTAAACAGCATAGTATAAAAATTTATTTTCAAAATATTTTTTAATATATTTTGCGACTGGTCGCTAGTAAATTTCCGTAAATAGAAACCAGTTAAAACGCTCACTCGTACATTAATTTGCTTGCAACAAAGAAAACTTGATAAATTTGACTCGCCCTAAGCATTTGAATCGAATGTACTGACAACCAATTAGTTCTACAGATAAAGCCTTGCATTCGGCGGTAAGCTATGCAATATATTATATTTTACTCAGATATTTTATTTCTCAATTACTCTATTAGTTCGATAACTGAAACTTTAAAATGATCGATACTCGACTACCATAAACTGAATGGATATTTCAAAGACATTTATTTCGAGAACATGACTAATAACTTAATGATTAGTAGTAAAATACTTGTTCTCTGTAACTGTCAGTAGAAAATTCCTTGGGAGTTTCTTCTGTCGAATTTGGTCATGCCCGGATGGTTTATTGTCTACCTGTGTGCTAAATTTCTTGAAAATTTCCTCATTTCCTAATATCCTTATCTATGCATAAATATATATAAAACAAAAAATGTTTGACAGAATGTCCCTTATAGACTCTGAAACCATCCAACAGATATGCCCTGAAATGTTTTCATTTGAAAGGCAATAATCCGAAGGTGGTTTGATATTATTTAAAACAATGCATTAGACATATTCGGTCCATTGATAAAATCGATTTTCCACTTTTCTCACACAACAATTTGAAGATAATAAGTAAAGATGGCGCATCAACGTCAACGTCAACACAAAAACCTGATCTGTCATTCTCGCCTTTTTTTAGCGAAGTTGAACACGCCGGGTATTCGCTAGTTTATAATATTACTTATAAACGGTTTATATCACAGATTACCCTCAATAGATACCGCATACAAGGCAACTGACGCGCGGCAACACGTACTTGCATTTGCATGTTCACGACATTAATTTCGACCAATACTGATCCGTCAAGTTCAAGTATGAATTAGAAATAGCCAATCACAGCGCATTTTGATGTCCCCCGCAAGCCGCACCTTCCGCCAAATTTTGTGAGTTCAAACTCTAAGAAAATTTCACTGATGCGGTATCTATTGGGGGTAATCTGTGGTTCATATGGATCATGTGGTGCAGGTGTTAGTGTGTAGTTGTCGTCAACCGGATTTATTTATGGTCGGAGACGTCCCATTGGTACCTAAAGTTAAACCGTGACAGGCTGTCAAGGAAGGCTTTACAAGTGATCGCTACGGTACTCTGTAATCAGCACAGAGTAATTTGTATACTTACAGTTATATGAAATCTTAAATTGTATTATTATAGAAATGATTTAAGCCAGATTTATTTCTACTAAAATCTTCTACTAACTTTATTTATTATTCTATCGATTGTATATCGAATCTATGGCATTTATTTATTATTTATTTATTTATTTATTTATTTAACACTTTATTGTTTGTACACCATACAATAATATACATAAGAGCACAAGAAAAAAAGAATACAAAACAATGGGCGACCTTATCGCTTTGTAGCGATTTCTTCCAGGCAACCCAGCAGTAGCAAGAAAACAGCAAGAATATAAATTGGGTATAGGCGTACCTACATAAGGTATTACAGTGTGAAAAGGTGAAATAGAGAGAAGAAAGAGATAAAAAAAGTATATATATCAAAATGACAAACAAACATTTAGAATTTCTACTCAAATATCGTTCACCGTCAGGTTTAGACAATTTTAAAACAAGAATATTGGCTTTTGCAAAATGCTCTATAAGATACAGTGTAAGATTACCACATGTTGAGACACGTATAATTACAGAAGTATAAATAAAACGTCAAATGTTATAATGTAAAAACGCAATCATTCGATGTCCCTGCTAACTATCTTAACTCCTGTAGGATCGAGACAGTAGCCACAATAATTAATATCACTTGCTAAAGTATTTTTTATTAAGTATTTTTAAGTACCTTTTTAACATAGCTCTGTCACTTTGAAATCAACCAACTCCTGGCATTAACGTCTCATAATTTATTTAACAATAACGAATAAGGCAACATTAGTATGTAATTAAGCTGCAAAGAAAGGAGCAGACAATCATACCCTTTGTCCGGTAAAACATAACATGACAAGTGCTTTCCTTTTCCAACATGATTTTACTGATAGAACGAAAACACCAAACCCTAAGGCTCTAAAAATAGAGTTCAAATTATAATAACAATCATATTTACCAGGAAACGTAAGTTTGCAGCGGTGCACTAAGATGCAATGCAAAAGGCGTTCCAGATCACGCTAAGCGCGTTGCGTTCCGTTTAACATAAGGACAATGCTAATAGGACAAGTGCTGCCGTGGAACGGAACGTATATGACAGTTTACAAGGTGGCCGCAGTAACGTGAAACGTTTGTTATTTTATTGTTTATAATTCCTATAATTGTAGTTTAACTTGGCTTACATTCCCGTTTTGGTGCTAAGACGACAACTGAGACTGCTAAGTCGCTAAAATATTGGTGATATCCTTTATAATACGAGACACGGACGTGTTCTAAAGAGCCCGCTATTAATTCCTTTAGAGGTCTATGGTTTGAACAAATATTAAAGCAAAGAATGTCTTGAATCTTGGACCTTATATTTACTGAATTTTATTTTAGGTCCTAGATAAAATTACTTGATAAATTAATACTGAGAAATCTGTTGACCAATGAACCAGGTAATATTAATATAATAATAGGTTCCTGTCAAAGCCACAGCAGAGCACCACCCGACTAAGCCCGCCGGTAGATACTAGTTTAATTATGCATGGTAATAAGTTAAGAAGATATTTAAAAACCGGTGATGTCCACTTAGATACATTTCAACGTACCATCAAAGTGTACTGGTTGGACCACGAGGAGACAAGTGAAACCACGGAATGCTGAGTAATTACTGATTTAATATAATGATTGCTTATTCTATAGGTTGTTACTATATGATATGTACTATAGTAGGTGAGTAGGGGTTTATACTGTACAAATGAATCCTTTTCCACTTTTATGTCCACTTTAATCCATTATTTAATTAATGGATCCTTTTACACAAAGTGAGTATCCAAAGATTCATGTTTTTTAGAAAATGTAACTTCGTTATTACTTCGGTCGCAGTGTCGAGACACTATGCTCGGTTAATTGCTTCCTTCTTGATCGGCAACGCGTCGGTGATACCACTAGTGTTACGAAAGTGCAGCGACCACCAACTGTCGTGACCTGTTATTTAGTTTATCAACTATTATGATGTAAAGAAATAGGTATTATGTAAAACTTAATTAAACCGTCCAAAACTTTTAAATAATCTGGCACTGAGACGGACACATATTTACTTAGATCCTGCACATAAAATTCAACACTACGAGTACATGTAGGGTTGCCAACCATGCTTTATTTTAACGTATGCTACTTAAAGTTCGATAATAATCTAACATTTTAACAAAAAAATAACTGACTTAAAATGAAGTACATTGTACTTTTGACATGGATGCCATTGTCAGATCTCGTTCAAATTTATGTGGGACCACACGACAAACACCAGATTTCCATTAAAAAAGAATCATCCAAATCGGTTCACCCAGTCTAAAGTTCTGAGGTAACAAACATAAAAAAAATACAGTCGAATTGAGAACCCTCCTCTTTTCCTGAGAAGTCCTCTTTTTTTTGAAGTCGGTTAAAAATACCATGTTCTTTTGCCTCAAAATGAAGTATGTGAAAGTACTTTATTTCTAAACTGTCCAGAAAAATATTAATTAGTTATTTTTTTCTTACGCAGCTTCAGATTTCACTAATAGCGTAATGTGTGTGAAATGGTGAGAACATAATATTGTACAATATCAAATAAGCTATTTATTTATTTACATTGAAATTTCGTTTATTTGAAAATCAAGGTTTGATATTCAAAAATTGTAAGCGTGTTCTCAAAGCACTCCATTTTTTTAACGAAATAGAAAATAGATTTAAAACGTTTTCTTCTTCTTTTCTTTCTTCTTTTTTTCTCCTATTTACCAATTCAATACGTTACAATTACAAATTACGATACGTTATTTTTCTCAAAAAAAGTTGGTAACCCTAAAAACATGCCTCTTATTTATGACAATATTAAAAGCCCGTAATAACATCCCATTGCTGTCACATAATATGTCACTCGAAAAAGTTAACGTTCGAATTTTGAATGTCATAAAGGATTATGTTACCGACAGCCCACATGCATGGTGTCCAAAAAAACACCAATTTAACTTTTCCTTTAACATGTACCTTATCGCAAAAGATTAGAATTCAAAATCGTTTTGAAAGTGATTTTATATTATTTGGTAAGTACAGGCGCGAACAACAATGATGAAGGAGTATGTCAGATACTGGAACAGCCAGAACACGCTCGTATAAACAATTGTTGGACATTCTGAATACGGTGTAAATGTCCTTGATTTGTGTGCTACAGAGGTAATGTTTTTGGATTTCCGAGATTACCCTGGAAATAGTAAAGTTTTAGATGTGTTGTAAAATTTGATCTTTAAGCACATTATTTAATATCCTTACTAAAACGTGTGGTATTGTTTCCGCAATACAATGAGAAATTACTGACCAAATTCAAATAAGGAAAGGTTCTCAATTCCGTATTTGGTATTGTTATACTATAAAACAAGGTCATAATAAAAGACACAGTTTTCTTTATGAAATCAAGATACATAAACAAAATAACGAAGTTACTAAGGGTATAAAACTAATAAACATTGTAGGGAAAAAAATAGGGTATGTATTATTGTTCACATGATATAATTTTCATATGGTATAAAAACAAATAGAGAGAGAATTAAACTATAATAGAAATAGTATAATCAATTCTATTTATCCCTTTAAATTATATCGAGTTCCATTTTCTCGCCAGAATCCACAAACAATTTGACGTATTTATGTTTATTCTGTTTCCACGCTCATCCCCCTATTTTCCCTAGAATGTAAATTTTCCCATGCATTCACGGTATTAATAATGACTTGCTCCCATCTATGTGGTATTTAGCGGGACTAATTGAATTCCAAGGGAGATATCCCACACTTATTGGCGGTGGGTAGTTATAAAAACCGGGCAAGTGCGTGTCAAGCCACGCGCAATGTAGGGTTCCGAAGTAGTAAGTTTATCGACTATTACTCATTAACTACTTATGCTAACATAGCTGTGATAGTTTTTCTCATAAATTCAAATTAGCACTTTAGAGTCAAATATTTCGCAAACGGACCCTTAATTTCAAAAATGGTCTTTGAAAATCCATAATATTTTTGGAACACCTTTTTAACGATACCCTACACAGTAGGGTACGCGACGAGGGTATGGGGTATAAAAAATTCATCCTCACGTTACCTGTAGGGGAGGTACCCTGAAAAAAATGTTTTTCAATATGTTATTCTATTATTCTGTAGTTTTAATAAATATGTATAAATCCATGCCAAATTACAGCTTTCTAGCTACACTAAGGGTCTCGGCGCTTTGCTCGGCGAAACAGACAGACATGACGATATTATAAGGGTTCCGATTTTACTTCGGAATCCTAAAAAACAAAACTCAACTTCAGTTATTTGTTGTAATGGATCCTGAATAATCATTAGTTTCAATTGAAACATTCATTTCGTTCTTTCGAGCGGCGGAATTAATCTCCTGCAAAGTAATTACTGTCAGTAAGTGTAAGCTATAAAAATATTTTGACACTTGGTGGCATTGACTGAGGCTTTTCATACAACATATAAATAAACTTGACTTGCAAAATTAATGGGTTAAGAAATTGGTTCTTACTTCCCATTTTATAAGGATGTCAGGTAGCTTTTTGCAGATAATTAAATTCACATCCTTTACCTACTCATTAATTGAACATAATATTTATATAATAATAAGGTTAAGAGAAAACACTCAGTAATCAGTTACTGAATATTATAAAATTTCTGGTCTCAAATTGTATAATTATGGATAAAACACAATAGTACATTATGATACAAGTGTGGTATGTTGGTCAAGCGCGAGCCGAAGGCGAGTGCTGCAAGAAAACCGAGAGTGTAATGACCAAACCTCACGTGTGTCATACGACGTTTTTCAACACACTTACGAGTAAAAAAACAAATTATTCGTACTCAAATAAACAATGCTCACAGACCAGACGGAAAGTTTGTTAAAAATGGCGCGCTCCGCGCTGATATTTTTTTTTCTGCGCGCAGCGTGTTAGCTATGCGCGCGCAGATTGGAGCGTAGGCACGAACAATTACGCTAAACAGCCAAAACGCAAAATGTAAAAAAATCTAATAATTTACGTATTTATGAATTAGTTTCACGTTGAATTATTAATTAAAGCAAATAAGCTGTTGAAAATTTATCATATTCAAGGTGGTACACTTCTTTTTTTTTTACAAAAATTGTGTTATTTTTAGTCTTATGTTGAAACGAAACGTATCTAGGTCAAAACTTTTTTCCGAAATTTAAAAATAAAACTATAACCCGGCTAAGTTAAAAGCAAATAGAATGCATAAATAATATCTTTCAGCAAGGTACAAACTTAATTTGATGGAATATAAAATAAAACACTAGTGCGATCAAGAAAAAAAAGCACAAGTGTTTAATACCATGGTTTATGAGTGTAAAAGCCATGGGATAAAAACCAATTTATGAGCAAGGGTGTTGAAAATTTATTAATGAAATTACAGTCGACAAGTTAACCTAAACAGAACCTTTTACAAATCTTACTTAATTACAACGAATACAATCAATATTAACCCAAACTATCAACAGTTAGTTTAATAAATATATTCCTGACAACTAAAATAAATAAGTGGGTCCCTCTCGTCCAAAAGCCACACGAACAGTGAAAACTTTCCCCCTTTTTTAACTGACTTCAAATAAGGAGGAGGTATTCAATTCGACTGTATTTTTTTATGTTTGTTACTTCAGAATTTTCAACTGGGTGAACCGATTTTGATGATTCTTTTTTTTAATTGAATGGTGTTTGTCATGTGGTCCTTAAACTTAAAGAGCGAGATGTGGTTTTTGAGTTATCCCTAATTTTGAATTTGGTTATTTTTTGTCATGAATTATTTTGTTTTTGCGGCCAGCAAAACACATGGACTACCCTCCGAAAATGCGGGGGAGGGAGACTGAGAATGTATCATGCATTCATGCATGCATGCATCAGCCGGCTGTGCTGGTTATGTGGAACTTTAACCCACTAAGCTCAGCCTTGGGGATGGCTTTGGTCATGCGAACCCTAAGCCTTCATCTGATGCGACCCCGCTTGGAGAGGCGGGGCGAAACGCTCCCCGCTCGTCGTTCCTGTATACAGCGCCGCTTGGCCCAGCTTTAGGAATTGGGTGTTCACCTAAGAGTATTGTACCACTACTGCATGAGGAAAAAAAATGCAAACAATCCCTAATGAGAGAGAGTGCTCTCATTTTCGCAACCCTCGATTTATTTATTATAATTTCATATAATTTATCGTGTTTCGGCTGGAGGCTTGAGAGCCAGTTCTTTCTTTCTTTTTCGTTTCTCTTTCTTGACCGGCAACGCATCAGTGATGCCTTTGTCGCTGATGTCAATGGGCGACGATTGCCACTTACCATCAGGTCGTCAGCTCGCTTGTCACTTACGTCCATAAGAAATACAATTCATTATACTAATAGGTTTCTATGTACATGAGAACATTCAAGACTTACAAACCATGACGCAGCGCATTAAGCAGAGCAACGGACAGACAAACATCTAGATCGCATACAACTGCATCGTCACACCCTTCACTCGTCCCTGGCGAGTAGTGTTGCCAGATTAGCGACGGGAGGGATAATCCCAAATACATCACCATTTTTAACAAAGATTTCGAACATAATTGTTATTAAACATTTGAGGGAAACTTATTAAATTTTCATGATCAGTTAAAAAAATCTGCTCGTATAGGTATTTTCTTCTCTTACAAAATTACCTTTAGTACAGTCTCAGTTCGAAACAGTTCAGTTCCATTAGCATGATTATTATTATATGTCGGCGAGGCCATGAATCTCCAGTGAAGGTTCAGGGACGGACCTCTTTATTCTACAGCGCTTGTCTGATGCAGAAGGTGGCATCGCTGGCATATAAGAAATGTCATTTTAGATTAGAGAATTGTTAATAATGTAGAACAGATTATTACTAAGTGCAAAGTAAAAGGAATATTACTGAATAACCAATACCATAGAATACCCCTTCTGCTTCATATACTAAACTAGCAGTTGCCCGCAGCTTCGCACGCGGAAATTATGCTTATCATATTTATTTTGTACCCCTCATAGAAGAAAATTTAATAACAGGTTAATTTATATTGAATTTAGGAATTTATAAAGTAAAACCTACGATACAATCACAAATCATTCCTCAGTTCAAGGGTTTTGATGTGATGCCCGGACAGACAAACAGACAGAAAGAAAGACAATAATTTTAAAAAAATTTTACACATTTTTGGTGCTCTAACACGTTATTGATGTGTTATTTATTGATCATAAATTTCAATGTTAGTCCCTCTCCCTCTTTCTCTTTCTCTTCCTCTTCCACTCTCAGTCCCTCTCCAGCTTCAAGTACCTCTCCCTCTGCCGCTCCCTGCCCCTCTTCCTCTCCAGTTCTCTGTCCCTCTCCCTCTCTCGCTCCCTCTCCCGCCCTCTCTCGTTCCCGGTCCAACTCCCGCTCCCTGTCCCTGTCCCTTCCCTCTCCCGCCCCCGGTCCCTCTCCCACTTCCTGTTCCTCTCCCTCTCGCACTCCCTCTCCCCTCCCCCTCCCATCCGTAAAGTCCCCTATACAAAATTTCTTTCTCACTATAAGCTTACATATTAATTTTCATAATGAAGAATTTCCTGAAACATTTGCAACCCCTTTATTTACCTCTTAGGGGATGAAATTCTAAAAAAACCTGTTACAATTATTTTTTGTTCTTAATTATAGGCTTACATATCAAGTTTTACATTACTTCAGAGTTCAAAAATGACAAAGTTTCTTAAATATTTACATCCCCTTAGTTTTGCCCCATAGGGGATGAATTTCGAGAAAATCATGAAACAGTTAATTTTTGTGTCTAACTGTATGCTTATATACAAATTGTCACCCTTCTTACTTCAAAACTGACGAATTTGCCACACTAACTTGCACACTTAAGAGTTTCTTAAATGTTCTTAACTTCAAAAATGACAAAGTTGTGTACTAAGTTCCATCGCCTAAATTAACCCTTAAGGAATGATTTTCCAAAAAAAAAAGAAACGTGTGTAACTGTAAACTTACATAAAAAAATCATATTTATAACTTTTTGAGTTATTACTGGCAAAGTTGATTTGTATGTATGACTAGCAACCCCTATTTTTAGGGGATGAATTTCGAGAAAACCGTGATGCAATTATTTTTTGTGTTTTGTGTGTGTGTAGCTTAAATACAAATTTTCACCCTTCTTACTTCAAAACTGACGAAGTTCCCATACTAACTTGTGCCGCCTTAATTAACTCTTTAGGGGATGATTTTCCAAAAAAAACGTAAAACTTTAAATTAAGTTTCTAATTTTTAACTAATATGTAAATTTTCATGTTTTTAAATTCAAAAATGATGAAGTTTCATACTATGTTACATCGCTTAAATTAACCCTTCAAGGGATGATTTTCCAAAAAAATATGTTAAATTTAATTTTTGTTTATTACTGTAAACTTGCATAAAAATTTTCATATTTATACCTACCTCGAAATTTGGCGAAGCTGACTTGTATGTAGTTGACTACCTACCAACCCCTATTTTTAGGGGATGAATTTCGAGAAAACTGTGATACAGTTATTTTTTGTGTCTAACTATAAGCTTAAATACAAATTTTCACCCTTCTAATTTCAAAACTGATGTAGTTCCCATACTAACTTGCGGCGCCTTAATTAACCCTTTAAGGGATGATTTTCCAAAAAAACGTAATACTTCTAAATTTAGTTTCTAATTTTGAGCTAATATGTAAATTTTCATGTTTTTAACTTCAAAAATGACGAAGTTGCATACTATGATAAAACGCCTAAATTAACCCTTTAAGGGATGATTTTTCAAAAAAATGTGTTAAAGTTAACTTTTATTTATTACTATAAACTTAAATGAAAAATTTCATATTTATATCTCTAAAACTGACGAAGTCGGCTTGTATGAAAATGACTTCTAACCCCTATTTTTACACTTAGGGGATGAATTTCCAAAAATCCGTTCTTAGCTGACGTCTCCTTAGCATAAACTATCTCCCTGCCAAATTTCATCATAATCGGTTTGGTAGTTTCTGAGATTTTTTGTTTAATCAGTGTATCTCTTTTCAATTTTATATATATAGATCATAAACATTACATGTTGCACTTTTTATACATTACACTTTTAAGCTCTACAATAACTACCAAAGCAATCTATCAATAATGCATATGGGTTAAATTTAGCAGAGCCCATGCCCTAAAGGAAATCCGCTATTCTTTCTCCTCATCGAGGAGACCTACAGCATACTTCATGCTGCTCCTGTGTGGATCATTATCCACTTGATTAAGTGGGTATTTAACTCCCAACGAAAAAAGAAGGGTAGTTTGACGTGTCCGTGTATCTGTGTATCTGTCTGTGGCATCGTAGCTCCCAAACGGATGAACCGATTCTGATCTAGTTTTTTTTCATGAAAGGTGACTTAATCGAGTGTTCTTAGTTATGTTTAATGAAAATGAAACTGTTATGGTGAAGTGCGTTCACCATAACAGTTTTATCGGCATCGTAAGCACTGTCAGCTGTCGCATTTGTATGAAATCATATGAGAGATGACAGATGCCGACGCATATGTCATCCGTATCGGGCAATGTGCGTTCAACATTAGGGGTATTTTTCAATTTTAAATTAAAATTATGTTTTTCTTTCATTAGAGAAGCATTCGGCGTTACTCCCAAAAACATCGATTAAGATAACGAATAACGAATACAATGAAAATGTGAATTTTCCAAACAAGAAATTCCGCTCAAACCAAAACCCGTGGCTACAACGCGCACGAGCCTTTATCGTTAAATTGCATCGATCATTCAATATCTACTTACACTCTTGATGACGTCCATTGATCTTAAGAGCTTTAATCATAGATCAGAAATGATTTATATTTAATCAATACGGACTTTCGCCAGACATATTGCAAGTGTTAGTGTTTTCAGCGAAATACTTAATATATCGTTCTTTATTTAATTCCCAGAGCAGACCCAGAGACCCATTAATAAAATCAAATACGTTATTTAATCAAGAAGCAACATTAAAAAGACTGAAACAATGAAATCAGCTAATCAGTGAACTACTTCCATGCACTATTAATTCTATTGAATTTTCCTATATCTCAACATTTGGTAGATAATAGTATGATAACCACAGATGAATGATTACCAAAGTAGACCAGCTTGGCGACTGGCTTACCTGAAAGTGTGCTTCGGAGGGCACGTAAAGCCGTCGGTCCCGATTGTTATTATAAGATATCAATCGTTAAGCTATGTCGGAGGCCCTCGGGCGTCATGAAAAACTTCCGACACTCGGGTTCGCCACTAACCCCTCCACCAATCCGCACTGGAGCAGCGTGGTGGAGTATGCTCTAGGCCTCCTCAAGAGGAGAGACCCGTGCTCAGTAGTGAGCCATAATGGGTTGAAGGCAACCACAGATGATAACAATACTCTTACTGGAGCCGGGTGTCACTAATACCCTAATAGTAATATGTAGTTACGTTGGGTAGGGTTAGAAAAGTTAAGTCAAATTGCGCTAAACTCCGACCTTCGCTCAAGTGTTTGGCAGTATCTAACGCCTTCAAATATGTACAAGATTACTCACCTGCAACTACACACAATCCCAGACAGGTAATCACATGCAATTTACCCCAGATTAATAATACCCCTTTCGTTGAACGTCTAGCATCGCACGCGAGTCCAGCTGCTTCGGAGAAATGGAAAAACAGCCCTTATTACTAAAACAATAAGGTACAAATATTACAAGATAGCGCGGCATAGTTCGGACGAGGAATGTTTAGGTTTTGTTTAACATTATCTCCATTTTACTGTCTCGTGCAAGCGTCTGAAGTCGTGTAGGTGGTCGGATTGCCGCGGAATTGAGCGGACAATTCCGAACTATTATGCCTTTTATAAACGGCCTGCCCCTTTAGTTAACTCTGGTATGAAAAGGAGAACTGGCTATGTCATATTGGTTAAAACGATTAGAGTTTTGCTGACTGAATTCCGAAAATGTTAAGGATTAGAAATAAAAATCAGCTGACATTGAATTAATTAACAAATAATTATTATTAATATGAGAAGATATCAGAGAGTTGTGTAGCCCGGCGACTTGTGTCGATTGTTAATATAAGTAAATGACCGAATGAAGCAGCAGCGGCGCGGTCAGTTGGATGGGTGACCGCTAATGAAAAAAAATTCTTAGCGTTTCCGTGCTTCGGAGGGTATTTAAAGCCGTAGGTCCCAGTTGCTATCATAAGATAACAGTCGTTAAGCCATCGAGCGGTATGAATACTTCCAACACTTGGATTGGACATTTACCCTTCCACCAATCCGCACTAGAGCAATTTTCAATATTTTATTCTACGATTTTGGAGTTTTAATAAATATGTATTTTTTTTTTGTGGAAATTTTACTTCGGAACCCTAAAAAGGGGACATTGAGAAATTGGAAATACTTTTAATTAATTAAAGGATGTAAAACCCCTAAAGCAATAATAATATTGATGAAAATGCACCTTAACCTCATAGTATAACACACCATGGATGGAAAAGACATTTCGAACATAAAATCCCTTCTACAGACGTGAAGGCGGAATATCAATCCCGTTCTATTTTAACAACTCAAACAATAGTACATTTTCAAAATACATTGCAACCAGAATGCGCGGATAGCGACTGACCCGCGCTTTTGTTCCAATATTTCGAATCTCTCATACATTTGTTTACTCGAAACTGTTCAATAACTTGGGTTAATAGCGTAAGGTGTGGTTACGCGTAAAATTAGAGTGGCATTAGAGCATTCTAGTTGCCATTGTGGTTACGATCTACGTTTTTCACCGTACCACTTCACACAATGGTCTACAATGCGGCTTAAATGGTAAACGATACCAGAATCCACTGATTGGCCCAAGTTATACACTAATAGTAAAAGATTAACTAATAGATACGGTAAACGGTTTTATACGGAAATGCTGTAATCAACTTTGATGTAACACGATAAGTTTGAAACTTGTTTGCTGGCGTGTGGCTGATTTTTTCATGTGTATCCAAGCATTTTACACGTATTGATTTATTAACGTCTTGGTCTGATGATGATGACGATGTTAAAACTTCGGCGAATGAATTTATATTATGCAAATTTATAATTTAGTTATTAATATTTAATAAACTAACTAGCTACTAACTTAACTATTAATGTAATTTGTAGATATATTATGTAATAATATAAGATAAAATATTTTAAATAAAAAATTCATTCAATTCAATGTGGCCAGTTTCTTTTTGTCGGAGGTTTCTGGGCTCTGTACAATAATCGTCAATAAATTGATAAGACCCTAACGGCATGTATCGCTATTAGCTATAAAATATTCTTTCAAATATAATAACAATAAACAAAGCTAACAACTGTAATAAAAGATACCGGATCTTAATGATTGCGTATTTACTTTTTGGAACACACATAAATTTTAATTTTAATACTTGGTGAAAATGAACCCGTTTGTGAATAAAAGTTGTTATTGCAAATTAATTCAAGTTTGAATGCTAAAACCGGATCAGCATCGCTAATCGTACTTACTTAGGCCGCTAGTCGTACAAACAATAATTTTCCATTATCGCACACCATCGCCTCATTGTCGCCAAATTGTTTCATTACCTTAACCTTTATTTCATCGAACATTTGTTCTGCTTCCCTCGCCATTTCTTACTGTATATACTCTTTATAATGTTTCACTCGTTAGTACAAGCTTTTAAAGCAACATTTTATACCTTTCAACTATTCGCTTTTATACTCTGTGCCACCCATAGAGCTAATTTTAAACGGTATACCGCTTTCATTATGGCGGTAAATTAAAACTTTATCTATGGCAGCGAGCTTTTATCGCTTTTTGTGTTGTTCGATTGTTCCTAATAGAAATAGATGGGAATGTTTGTATTTGCACCTATTATTGTGGCGAGCTAGACTTCGATTTGCGATCGTCTGTCACAAATTCTATGCAATGTTATCGCGATAATATATTGAGACAATCATAGAGGATGCAATACAAATCCTTGTGCTTCTCTCTTAGAATATTGTCTAGATATCTCCATGGCATTGACGTATTGCCTATCATTTGCTCCACAAAACATTATTGGTTGAAGTACACGACTCATTCTCTAACTAAACTATATACCTAGCCCTGGAGCGTATTTCGCCAGCTCTAGTTTAGATTGGTGGAAAAATGGTCAAGTTGAATAGCGAAAGCACTCATCATCTGAAGACTTCTTGTCGTCACCTTAGTCATTGTATCTTAGCAATGCGCATGTTATTTAATAATGTGTCTTATCTATCTATTAAATTATTTGTAACCACGTCTTATTAAAACAGAATATTTTAGAGATATCTGTGTGCCTAGGCCAGTGATCCGACAGTTCGTTTGTCGAGTAGGTCCTACTCGTAATAGTTTTTGAGTAGGTAATAGAGTAAAAAACATTGTCACAAACTTTCACAATCGTAATATTCATAGGTTATAGTTATCAATCACAAGTACACGTTTTTAAGTTTATTAAACGTTAAGTTGTACATTAACAGGTACAGTAACATTTACAGTTAGTCCCTCAGTATATTGGCATTGCGTGTATCAGATGACCTTAAACAGTAAAAGTGCTGAATACAGTACGCCCTAAACGGCGTAATTACTTGCTTTCTCTATCAAGTAATTGTATCTGGTATCGTTTTAATGATACGCGGCACACGAAATGATATAATACTCTGTCCACAAGCAGATTGGATAACAACTGGCAATTACAATGCCGACATCAGCAGGTGCGGGCATTTATCGCAACAAATTTCGTAGCGAGATATGTAAATACATACGTCCATGCGATTAGAGCGATCGGGCCAATTTATGGCGCTACGAAATAGTGTTGCAAATACTGGTGCATACTGAACTACAAGATTGATCCCTTTTTATGACGGAAGTTTCTCGCAAAGTGATCTCTAAGAGTGGTCAATTTGTTTCACAGGTTTCTAAGTTTGACTCAAGAGGAAAATTTTAGTATATCCGTAATCAAGTAGACCAGGTACAACATGTATTTCTATGGTCAACCAAATAGATCGGAAAAGCAGTTTTCCTGGAAAATCGCTAGGATAGTAACGAATGTATAAAAGTATAGTTGAAAATATTTTTATTTTATTATCCAGGAATAAAAAGTGCGTCTGCTCAGTTGATTTGATTTATATTTTTTTGTGATGTTTAATTTTTATTTTATTTACCTGCTTCCACAAATTACATAAACACTACGTTGTGCCTGCTTCTTCGACAGAAAATTACTGTCATCAGGCAACCCTACAAATCGATTCGGACTTCCCAGCAGATCTATAATCATATAGATATCACAAGCAATAACTTTATGGCCTTTAATAGTCAAGTAACGAGCATTTCAGTAAATAATTGTGTTTGCCACAATGACATATTATAGTAATAACAGATTTAAGCACGCACAATCGTTTGCCTCATTTATTTACCAGCGGGATTTAAGTATTATATATTTCAATGCGACATATTAATTTAGTTATTATATTAGACAGATCTTCGGGACCTTCGCCAATACATACAAATGTAATTTATTTTTAGGATTCAAGGGTCTTTGAGTCCAATCCAACTTCCCCCGCTTAGTGCACCATAAAGGTATTTTACTCTAAAATCTTCCGTCAAATGTTTTTACTGAACCCCGTTTCTTTTCTAGTATAACTGACTGGTATTTCTAGTATTTCTGGTATAAGTAAGAGCTACTTTCCCCTCCCCACTTTATCTGTACTCTGTGTACACTCCACAAAATTTTGCACTCTTCGGATTTAAAAAAATATATTGACACTTTGGCTGCATTGACAATATTGACTTACAAAGTACATAAACACTACGTTAGCGCTCCTCCCGCGGCTTTTGTGTGAAAGCGTAATAAGCATACACACATCCTCACAGACTTTCACATGTCGTACCCTCTGTGGAAAAAAGGTATAAGATGAAAATTGCAACTTTACAGGAGAGCAAAAAACTGTTATAATAAAATATCAGTAGGTAAGTAGGTAGTCAAAGGACTTTAGTACATTACGATTTCTTGCACAAAACCGTCAAGATTAATGATAAAAATTTGAAAAAAAATTAGCACATGCAGCTTTTGTCCCTCTTTCCAATCATATAAATAGCTTAAATTCAAAGTAACATGACTTATGCTATTTTTCTACTGAGGGTGCGATGTATAATAATAATATTAGTAGCATAGAATAGGAAAGAATATTGTATGTGGTAGCATAATCACTTGCAATAGTAATCAAACCAGCACTATTCCTTTCCTAATTCCACGCTACGTCACAAAATCATTAGTTACCAATATCAAGCTGGTCCTAGTGACGAGGCAGGATTTTCCAATGAATAAATTTACAAGGCGGCAGCTCGTGCGCGCGACATTTGCATTCAAACTGTAAATTGAACAAATTTGAAATTCATTGCACCAACTTCTACTCATTCAACTCTTATTGAGCGCGGATCGCGTGTGATTTGCCTCGGACGCCACTCGATGCACCGATATGTGAATATTAATAGTCTATTGAAAACAAATTATAAGCTAATTATGTAAGTCATATCGTGGTATGGTCGGCACATGCTAATTTATATGTGAAAAAGAACGCTAATTAATTACAAGCAACACCACTTTTTAATTTGTATGCAAATAGATTTTATTCTTGATTGTATGCATTGAATCTTAAGTATCTACCTATCAACTTGTATTGAACCAAGAATTAAAGGTCTTAACTGTTTATGAAAGTAAAACTACCATTCCATAAAAAGTAAGCAAAAATATAACTCGTTATTTTTTTTTTAAATTGCCAGTCTACAGTTTAATAATACAGATAAAAAATACCTAGCACTAATTATTGTCGCCCACAGACATTGTAGCTACAGCTATTAATATGTCGGTGTCTGTCGCCAACTAGGCACAGAAGAAAAACGCAAATCCCTTCGCAAATGACCAATAATGCGTGCCAGGCGTTAGTCGGAAATTACCGCGTTTTCCCGCCTATAAACCTTATCCAACACATTTTAACAACGCAATACAATTTATCTACAAGAAGAAAAATAAAGGTTTTTTATCGTATTCTAAAAATTCCTCACTTTTTATTTTAACACGGCTGCAGGCTTTAATAGGTTGGCCACCTGGGGCATCACTACTGTGCAAGCGGTGTGTTGAAATTATCATTAATCGGAATAATCTCACTGACCTCTATTACAGATACCCTGGATAAACTGTACTCTAGCCTACACGGTAATATTGAAATCTTTAACTAAACCAAACTTTTTTTATTCCTTATCCTAGTAGAGACCTATCTTTAATACGTTTTAAATATCCAAAAGTTTCTGCTTCGAAGTTTTCAAGTCAAGCCTGTCTTATTTAGCTACAGTAAAGTCGGGTACCTAGTTTAATTCAGTCAGCAATGGGTTGTGTATTCGTTTCCTGTCAAGGCCCTCACTACAAGGGCGAATGCTTCAGGTAATTGCCTTACGCGGCTTGGAGTCCCAGTAAAAAACCTTACACGCCGCCGCATGGGATTGGATAAGTGAGTAGCGATATATTTTTAATACTCGCCACTTTAATTAAACTTACAATTTAGTTTAACTTACAATTAACCTATAGCTTAAAAAAATTTAGTATTTGTCCCTAAGTACATGCGGTATTTTAGATATCTCACTAAAAGGCAGGCCTCGATAATTATACATATGTATGTCACTGCGCTGCTTCGGGGCGTATCGACGAAGGAGTCACTGTTTTCTGAGATAATACGTACATATGTCTGTGATACGTACCCTCAGTGGAAAAAAAGCATAAGTCATAATTTTAGTTATTAATAAGATTAGAAAGAAGGACAAAAGCTGCATGTGCTCAATTTTTTTCAAATTTTTATCATTAATCTTGACGAATTTGTGCAAGAAATCGTAATGTAAATTCCTTTGACTACTTACTGACATTTTAACAGTTTTTTTTGGTTTCCTGTAAAATTGCTATTTTCATCTTATGCTTTTTTTCCACTGAGCCTGCGAATAATTCTCGTGAAACATAGCATAAGCGTTCATAAAATAATGGTCGACTCATAGAATTAGTTTTTCTTAATGATAACTGTTACCTTCTAAACTCAAGCAACTTTTAAATTCGATATTTCAACATAATGTTTTAGTGGAAGACCCATTTGAAGGTTAAATGATATGGTTAAATTGACTACATAATATAATGATTTTTGAATTTATTTTGTTGTATACGTATGTATGAATGTGTTAAGTTAGCCAACAATATCAATTTCATGGGAGCTTTAGAAAATTGTTATGTGGCATAAGAAGTAAAGCAGAAAATCGTCTACCTATTCGAAGCATTCAAATCTGAAATAATTCAATGAGAATTAGTGTGCGAATGAAAATTTCTTCCATCAGTCAGTGCTTAAACAGCATGGCGAAATAGCCTCTAAGAGGCCTTCCATAATAAGCAGTGTGTTGACAAGTGACCTATAGCTACAGCGAGGTACAACAGTCAGCAACTAATAGATTAAAGCCAGATTAAAGTTTTAAAATGCAGTTATGTAAATATATTGCACAACTTTCATTGTAATTGTATTGTAAATAAACATCGACCCGTGTGGCGCAATGGTTACCATGCCGGATCGCCGCGCCAAGGGTCCTGGGTTTGATTCCCAGCGAGGCGGAAATTTGAATGATGTCTTTGAATTTCTGTTCTCGGTCTGGGTGTGAATGTCCTTGTCTTGTGTGTTGTCCATGGCACCCACGACACAGGGAAACCTAGTGTGGGGCTATGAGTGTGAAGCGTTATTTATTTATTTATTATTATCTTATTATATTTGCACTTTTCCAGTTTAAATTCAATATGTGGAAGTAAAACTGAAATGTGTTTCGCCCTGACAATAAACATAACGGTATAAAGAAGTGTTTACGACACAACCAATAGAATACTATTACAGTTATTTGATTATAAACCGTTTATGTGCGCTCTATATTAAATCGTTTACAATAATGTTTTTGCTTTAGCATAATTGGAAATGTTCTCGTGGTTCCTGCAGTTATCTTATTATCGGGATGGCTTCAGTACTTCTACGGCATAAACTGCCCATTCACATGCATTCTCTAATGTAACGTTGCTAAGTACCGGCAAAAAATCAATTTGCTTCGCCTTGCACGCTTTTAATGAACTATCTAGCTTTTAGGATTCCGTTCATTGGATAAGAATTGGAATCCAAAAACATGCACGTGTCTGTTTGTATGTGTGTCTGTCACAAGCAATTTTTTAAACATCCGAACGGAAAATCTTATTTGGTTTAAGTGGCTAATGACGAGACTTAAATGGATAAAATTGTGGGAGTTTTTTGTTTGAATTTAGGAATAAATCTACATTGTGTATTATGTAAATCTGTGCATCAAACAAAAGTTTACGCTTATTCGAACCTGTAGTATAATAATAAAAATCTAAGAACTGTCATTGACAAGCACTATTACGGCTTGTAATACGGCGTTTCGTGAATGATCATGTAATTAATATATGATTTATAATTTCTGAAGCACTGTTTAAAATACATTAACGCATGACAATTATCATTCGTCATTCTGTTGGTTCCGAAATTGCGCATCCTACAATTTGGAAATAATATCGAAGGATCTGTCTTCACTGATAAGTAAACTTCAAATTTTATGATAATTTCTACAAATAACATAAACATCTTGTACTAATAATAATATAATATTCTTGGATACATTAAGTACGGAACTGTTTGTCACGACACTGATTCTTTCTTAACTGGTTTAGCAAATATGTTGCAGATTTAGACGACTTTTTCGTGTTCTTTGTACATGTACCTATTTTGCAATATTCCGCGCATCTCAACAACTTTTTCTCGCTGCCGACATCGTATGTTGTATTTATATTTATAACACCGTATAATTTATAGGCGTCACATTTAAAAGAAATTGATTCCAATCGTTGAATAATAAACTCAAGCGCATGCCGCTGCAATGTTTTTATATCCCACTGTCAGACGCTAATCGCTGACCAAGGCTGGAGTTCACAGCTTCCACGAAAGGCTATGACAAAGATCGTATAAGGTCATCGTACATAGTAAACCTAACCTAGTCTGTATCTAACTTACTGATATTTAAAAATTTTACGCAGGCAGGCTTTTCAACATAATCTTTTTCGATTTTTTATTTGTCAGAAAAACCTTCCATAGGTAAATTGGTGGGGGTTCATTATCTGACCGGCTAGTTGCTACCCTGATAAGAGACCACTCTTACAGTTTCGTTTCATTATTCTAATACTCTGGCTACAAACCATTAATGGCCCACTACTGAGCATGGGTCTCTCCTCTTGAGGAGGCCTAGAGCATACTCAACCACGCTGCTCCAGTGCGGATTGGTGGATGTGGCGGAGGTGGTTTTCAAACCGCCCGAGGGCCTCCGACATAGCTTAACGACTGTTATCTTATGATAACAACCGGGACCGACGGCTTTACGTGCCCTCCGAAGCACGGAAACGCTCAACAATTGTTTGCCACTAGCGATCACTCATCCAGCTATCGACCGCGCCCGCTGTCGCTTAACTTTGTCGATCACTTAGGATCGACGGAAGCCGCCGGGCGGTGAGCGTTTTATATAAATTCATTCTAATACCTTACCTACTATGTATTGGTAAAATCATTTTCCAATTCCAGTATGTTACTTTCTACTAATATTATAAATGTAAAAATTTGTGAGGATGTATGGATGTTGTTTCTCATTCTCGCAAAAACTACTAAATGGATTTTCATGAAATTTAGCACACAGGTAGAAAGTGATATTCAATTGGACATAAGGTAGTTATTATCCCCGAAAATGCAAGCTCAACCGGGGGCAGAGCGCTAGTTTAGAATACAAATGAATGTTTATTCATGTCCATGACATGAAAATAACCTCGGACAATCACCTTGTCTTATCGAGAGTGACGCCGCCCGCTTACCATGTGTGCGTAATTTTCAGTGCGGTCCGACGCGGTAATGGCGGCCGATTATAACAGCATGTTGTCAATGTGTGCGTGTGATACTTGTACGAATAGAGGAATTGGTATTACTATGGGTGCCTCACTGAATTTGTTGTTGACATTCCGTCTGTCCTTTTTTAAGTCTGTGTTATTGACTTATTCATCTCGTTCACGTAATCCCTCATACTAACATCAGCTTGAAATAGACGCAGAAACACCTAACATGGACATACAAAATGTTGCTAGCGCTCATTCATTAGCAGATTCTTCAGCAATTTAAAATCAATGGACGGGAGCGTTGAAACGGTTTTTTCAATCAACTCTGCATTGAATTGGTTGACAGACGAGACCACGGCATGTACTAGCGTGGCGTCGCGTCGTCGTTATGCCTTGATTACTGTTTCCTCGTTAAAGATTGAATGAAATTAGTTTTTTTATTAATATGGGAGTAGTAATGAGCGTTCAGTTCTTCTGCTGCTAAGTGGCACAGTGACTAATTATAGAGATATCTTTATAAGTCGGATAAAACAGTTAGCAACACCAATTTTCCGACTCAGTTTGTCAACAAATTTATCATATACGAATAACCGCCCTCGCTTTACTTCGGTTTTCTTTATTTTTTACACCTTGGGTCACATTATTGGAGTTTTATTAAGGATCCCTAATTTTTTTGATACTATAATATAGCTTATATCACCCGGCGATAGTGTAGCTTCCCAACAGTGAAAGAAATTTTCAAATCGGTTCGGTAGTTTCAGAGCCTATTCAATGCAAACAAACAATCAAATCTTTCCTCTTTATAATATTAGTATAGATTAATCAATCAATCAATAAAAAAAGAGTGAAGGACAAAAAGTCCATTATGTAGATGCTGCAATATGACCTTAAATGCTTAAGAACCGTTAATCTTTAATACACATTTTCCCTGAAGTGACCTTAAATAGCAACTTAGCGAACATTGTATCCATGAATGGAAGCAAATAAAACAGTACGCAAGTGCTAACTTGTGATTTGGCCCACCGTGTTATTGGCGTACCGGTGTTCTTCGATTTCCGCAGAATACGCAAAGGTTACGCACCTATATCATTACCGCTCCGGTCTGCAATACCCCGAGGGTATGAAGGAGGGTACGAGGAGCGAAGGGTTATGACGTTTCCGGTGGGCGTCTTGTTTCTGTGTTATTGTGTGGAACAGGTTTACAACTACTTGTGGTACATTGAGTTTGTAAAGCTGAATTGCTTTAACAATAGTTTGCTTACAAGAGATATTGCTTTTTGTTATTTGTCATTGAATTAGGTTATTCTGTGCCGCAGATCAAAGAACATAATCTGAGTTCTGTGATTTATCTATAATTAATTCGTTTAATTTGACTTACTTCCAGTCCGTACCATTGTGCATACATCTGTATATTTATACGCAAAGCGAAAATATTTAATCCCATAGTGAATATTATTATTCTTGTCGCGTGGTCCCACATAAATTTGAGCGAGATCTGATAATGGCATCCATGTCAAAAGCATATAAGTCTTAAAGCATTAAGTATGTGCGCGATAAATGGACGAATAACTCAATATCACGCCAACCGATTTCGATGATTCTTTTTTTTATTGGATGTACTTCATTTGAAGTCGGTTCTTTTTTGTAAAAATTTTAGATTATTGACAACACCAAATATTTTCTTCTTATCTTTTTTTTATTTTTATTAAGCGTTATTATTATTTACTTGATGTACATATAAAATTACTCCGTTACAATTTTGTTTTGTAAAAAATATGTTAAGAGACAAATTGATTTATTGAATTTCGACATCAGACTGACCGACATAATTGTTTATCAAAACATAATAAAACAAGATACGGATTGTATTACCCATAATATTGCAGGTATCATCTCTAAACAACTTACTACCTTGCAACTAGGCTCATTCGATTTAATTATTTATTGATATTAAAGCATCGTAGAAATTATTGCGTGCGCCTCATTCCCGGATAAATTACACCCGTTTGTTGCCCGGTCACGTGATTACCTGGTAATTATCAATTAAAACCTCTTTAATGGAAACACTGATGGGAAATTCGAGTTCTAATTGTTTTCTTAGTGCACCTATTAATCATCTGTGGTGAGTGGTGTAGCTTATTAGTATGCGTAACGCAGGCGGTAGTATTTCAATAGAAGGAAAGGAATAGAACCAATGGTGCTATTTTACCTGGCATACTAGTTTGTAGATAGCTCCTTCAACTATATTAAGCCATGTCTGTTTCTTGTGAAGTGTTGGTGACAAGAGGTATTCTAAACTGTCTTCTTGCCCAGCAACGCTCCTGATAATAGGTATAAATGTCCATGGGCAATTTGGCTGCTAACCATAACCAGCAGGAATTATTTTAACTGGAGAATACTGAAACAATTTTCATAATCTGTTGCAATAGCACTTCAAATTATTAACGTCTACTACTTCATAGTATGGATGTATTCGAAGAGCTCGTACCACTAAAGCGAACTGGTATAAGTTTCTTGCGCGCAAATGTCTGGGCTAACGGGCCCTTCCAAGCATGAATTTGGTCATATACTTTTTCACATTTTTTTTGACTGACAAATACTTAACTAACTCAATCGCTTACGATTTCTCCAAAACGCTCGGCTAAGTCTGTGATATCAATCATCGTATCAAAACCCTACTTTTAAATCAGACGCCCCCTCGCGGAAGAAACCAAATTTTAATGTTCCTAGCTGAGTGCCGCCAGTGTGGTTTATTTGACGTTCAAATTGCACGTAATTGCTCTTTATGGGAACGAATTTGAATATTTCATGGTGTTATGGCGATTATCCCAGTTTAGAGCAAATTGATTTTTTGATTTATTTCTCCTAAGTGCTTCAATCTAAGTTTATATCGCGACAAATAAGTTATTTAAGGTTGATTATCGCGGTCGTTCGTTATCATTAGTGGTAATGATGTTGAAATAATGGGCGATTTGGTTTTAAAGAAACCTTGTTGAGAAACGATGTCAAGCAAGCAAAAGATATATAAATCAACTCAACCAATATCAACTCGCATTATTAATGTCCACGTCAACTTAATTTATTTATTATAAGCGACTATTCTGGATCCGGAACTGAATATCACTATTTCCAATTTCGTCTTAGTTCGCGCGCTAAATTAATGATTTAGTTAAAACTTTGTTAAGATACTCTTTTTCTGGGTCATACCATTTTTTTGTAATAGTAAAACGTGACTTCATGTTAGATATTTATTGATGTGAAACATCTATAGGCGCGCCTTGGTAGTTAAATCAACTCATAAGTGCGCTACGGCAAACGGCTTTACAACATTGTTAGGGAAGTATATAGAGTAGCTAATAGCCGGCATTAAAATTCCAAAAACCTTTTTTTTGTTGAGATCACTTTTTTATTTATTATTTATTGCTATCGTAATGGAGACACGTTGGAAAGGGGGGTTGCAATGAATGGTCAATCAAAAGGTAGACGAGTATGGTGACCGATTTGTAAATTAATTTAGAATGTGACGATACTGGAACGAACAGTTCAGATGTTGAATTAGATATTTAAATTGAAAGTTAGTTGATAAACTCAATATAATGTTTTATTTTTATTTGGATGGCATTTACAGCTCTGTATACAGGGTGAATTTTTCAAGTTTGCGTGGATGGCCAAATTCGAAACTATGAGGAATAGCGAAAAGTAGCCAAAGGAGTCTTGGGGCCAATTTTGAATAAAACTAAAACTGCATCATTAGATTTAAAAAAATATATAACCCTGGCCAGGAATGGAACCCGTTGATTTAAAAAAAACACATCCTGTGTTAAACACCATTCGATATTGTCGCTAACACGGAATAAATTTCGGGAAGGGATGGCGTATTTTTTATTTATTTGAATTTTTATTTATTTAAGTTAGTCCATCTCGTCATCCTGAATCAAATTATATCGATTAGAAGAGTGTAATCGAAGTAAATGAACGCACTGAAGAATTTCTTTGGCTAAGTAATTTTCCCAATATTTTGTTTTTTACAAAAGAGTAGCCAATGAAAAAATATTATAATACAAGTAAGTTATCTAAAACTAATCCTACTAATCAATGTTCTTATTTAAGTAACTAATAATATGTCTTGTAATTAGGTAAATACAATATAACTAGAGCTGTAACATGTTTCCCATATTACGGTTGGAGTCACTCGTAGACCGAGCTCCAAGCCAGTCTGAGCAATAGAATCTAATTAATTCCTTTCGGAACCGGCACACGTGTCGCGATGTGTTATCGCGCGAGATCGCGATCTTATCGCGGCATCGACGAGATGTTGCCGCGATACTGTATCCTGCAGTTTATGGAATTGGGACGCGGCCGCGTGTTGCATAGTTCAGCTTAACTTGTTGTAGTATTAGAATGAGAATATTTTACGTTTTTATTAATAACTTACGATTCTATTATCAATGGAGTTGCTTTATATATTTTCTTGACTTTGTGTTAAGGCAAGGTCTATGAGGTTACCTATTTAGCAAGTTATATCTTTATTTATCGACCTTCCTGTCAGGGATTTTTTAAACTACCTATTGGTATCTGTAGCAGTAACGGTAAAAGTAATAATCGTAGGCCCGTTGGTAAAAACTGTGACTGTTAAACGACGCCTCCTGGTACATATTTACGTAGCAAATAACTCACCTACTTGTATTTATAATCCTGTTGACTCCTGAATTAAAAGACCCACGTGTAAAAGCTTTTTTTAATAAATATCGTTACTTACCAATAAAAATACAATGAAGTTGCTTTGCTAATTCACTTTGCAAGGTCTATAAAAATATATGCAAATGAAACGAGATTCCTAATTTTATCGAGTATCTATGGGATATAACACGCGGAACGTCCCGACGATAAGATCGCAATCTAGTGCGATAACGTATCGCCACGGCTTTCCTGCTTACATGTCTCGTGGTACAAGCCTGTCCGGGACGGCCGCCGCTGCGACAAATGACTGGGAAGTAAATTAAATATAAAACCACTATCATCCCGCTTTATCCCAAATATCAGGGGTTTAAGATGCACGGAGCATTAGAGGTCGAAGGTACAGATCGATCATGAATTTCAAAATTCGAATCACTGGCTTCGAAAACTTCGCTAAATGAATGGAACAGTGACGTAGTAATGATGTACCTACCTACTCTGTTGTGTGAAACAGTGCGCATGCATCAAGTCTTTAAGTACCTACTCTGTGTCATACATCTCCCGTGTCGGATTATACAAGTCATTCGCTTTGAAACTATAATACTTGAGTAAAATTGTAATTAAAATATTTCGAGGAAATCTGCAAGCGGGACTCTCGTTGCCTCCTTGGTTTCGATGCTTCTGTTTATTTGTCATATTGATACAAAAAAAAACATGAATGAAAATAACTAAATGGTACGCAAATTCCTAATACTCGTTACATAACTAGGTAGGTATGATATTGGCTCCTTATCCAGAAAAAATATTATGAGCTCTTCCACAACGCTGACTACTTAACTTCGTGTGAAAATAGTGTGAATTATCTAATATTAATTTGCGTTTTTTTAATTTTTCAGGTACATACTGGACAGTTGACACAGTGCAAAGTGAAAAGTAGGTATTGCAGTTGATATTTCTCAGGACCTTTATCTTAATATTCGACGTTACTTGCTAGAGATCCGTTTGATGATAAGGCGCCGATCAGACACGATACCGTCGCACTACACTTGTTGCTGAAGTTATAAAGTAGCCTTTATCCTTAACACGACTCGTGTATTGAAGGAGCTTGGTTTACGACTTCCAACGCGATACCGGTATGGAATTCCGACGTGGATTCTTCGGCCGAGAAAATATTGTTACCGAAAACCATTTACAATGTTACCCTATGTTATTTTCTAGCTATTTATGTTCAAAATTCCATTACCACAGAGTAGGAACCTCCGTTAGCAAAATTCATGCTTATTCGAATCGTAAATAATAAAATAATGTTGGAATGTACAGTGTTTTCAAAATTCAAATTGTTTGGAAGCATAGCTAAAATGACGCCCATATAAAATGCATTTGTCTTTATTGTTTAACTAATGTATTGATTGTTGCAAAGCCTATATCTATTGTAAAACTATATTACCTTTGATCTAAATTACTATTACAATATGATTGTACTCAGTATATCTGATTTAATTGAAAATACAATTATATTGTTATAGTCTTTCAGATCAAAGCGCATCAAATTACGTACGATAATACTTAATAGGTGGCAATACCAATAACTGTATAATGCGATTAAACCTAAGCCAGGAATTTATTAGCGTCGAATTCACCTGCTATCTGCTACCGATGTTCCTGATTGACGGTGGTTCTTGGCTCGAGTCACAAGATACGCGCGGTTTTGATTTCAATATTCGTTTAAAGAGATTACCTTTATTCTATGACATCATTGAAGTATAATGTCGTAGAACAGACATCTCGAACAAAATCTTGAACAAAAACAGCTGGACACACCCAGCCGGGAAGTTTTATTTTCAAAAATTTCGTTCTCCTTTCAAAATCGAACGAATCCATTGAAGATTGAAGCCCAATGGCGTCAATTCATTGGAACATATATAGTATTCGCGGTGTCGATTCTATACGCTAGTAATAATACTTCAATGTATGAGATTGCCTTTTCTATTAAGTTGGCACTGTTTAAAATCTGCGTTCTTTGCTGAGCAGATGTTATTTTACTTGACAATAAAACTTTATTAAATGCATAAAAGTATTCTATATTAAAAATCTACATGTTTACAACGACTTTATCGCGCTATTTTAATCGTGTCACTTATACATGTATAGGTAGTTGTCATAACTTTGTTATGAACGAAAATTTGAATTTTCTCGTCTCTGAAAGATATATCATATAGAGAAGAAAAAAAGAAAATTATTTACTCAAAAACAAAATCCTGATTTTTACAACACAGCTTTATTTTTATGCCATACGCCATCGCCATGCAGGACAAAGCAGCTCCCGGCAATCAAGCAAAACACGCTTAAGGGTATGTGTACAACGGGCCTAATCACAGTTTACCGTCCCTACAATTATTAGGCATAATTCTAGTGTACCTTTACTATTAGTTATAAGCAAATAGGGAGACGAGGTTAAAATAAATGGTGATAAATCGGGCAATATCTGGTCTTCGGAAGTTTTTCAAGGCAGCCTAATGATAAGCTTAGTCTAAATTGCGCGTCAAAATGCAGTCATTTTGCGTTATCGTAACCGATAACTTTGTTGTCATCTCGGTTATTTATTAAGGTTAATAACTTTGAAAGGTTTGCTTTAATGCGCAGAACTAACTATGTAATTGCTGATTTATTTAGTAACACGCTTATTGGCAATCTATTATTCACATAATTTTATAGATGCGGTAGATCGGCAAGCCGAGAGAGAAGAAAAATTATACGAGCGACAAAATGAGATAGATGAGATTACGTTATAAATTGATCCAGTGATTAAATTCAATCCGAGATATTTTCAAAAACATCTTTTATTACGCTTTAACATAGGTCGGGGTTTACGATTGTCCACGCCCATCCACGTCAAAAACCATGCTGTTTTCTGCCAATAACTTCTGGACAGAAAAACAAAAACTGCATGGTTTTTGACGTGGATAGGCGTGGTAGCTTGTAAATACAGGAATTACGTAATCCAGCACGGTATTTTTCTTCCTCAGTCAAATACAAGGCGGTGAGTTTACAATACACTGATTTGGTAGGTACACACATTTTTATAATAATAATAAATATAACATATAGTTTCGACAACTTACCTACACCGATCCTTCTTCTGAAAGTTATGCATGGGCACGAACCTATACTTACAGCCGACGCTTCCATATCTGAATACGCAAGCCTTCCTGAGACTAATAAGCTGACTTAATAAACAGGAAACAAGAAACACCTATAAAATCATAGTGATAGTCGGACTCAGTGGGATGGTACATGGTAAATTAGTGGCAATCGCGTATAAAACTAACTGGCTCGATAATAATATCGAGCGCCAGTAGTCCTTGGAGCACGTGCGGGGCGTGAACACGATGACTGTGAACTTCACCAAGTTACCTATACCAAGTACTATACCTATGACTACAAGAAGACCATACTAACGAAACTAGCTCTGCCCGCGGTTATGCCGACATTTTCCGGGACTTATCCCGGATACTTATTAAAGTATCCCATTTGTTATTTTAGATCATGGTCTATCTGTATGCTAAATTTCATGAAAATCCGTTCAGTAATTTTTGCGTGAAAGAGCAACAAATATAAACACATACATCTTAATAAACCCTCATATTTATAATATTAATAGGATCAATAAAACTCCTCCAACGTTTCACATTGCAGTAGCTTAAAAACTGCAAAATCTGATTCGTGCAATACGGTCATATGGCTTCAAAAAATGATGAATTCATACTTTAAATAACAGATACTCTTCCTACCTAGCATTTTACCTGAGCCTGAGGTAAACATCCAGTGTACACAGTGAAATATATGAAACAGTGTACACAGTTTTCGTGGAATTCATTCGATAGTGATGCTCTTAGCCACGGTAATGGACCAGTAGATAATCGCGCCGCGCCAGTCTGAATAATGCCGGCCCCTGGTAGCATTAGCAGCGACTGCTGGACAGATATACGCTGATTTCCTTAATTATTTTGCATCGATTGCTAACCCATTTCTAGTTCTTATTTCAAAGAGGTATATTTCTTATTTCAAAGAGGGGTATATTTGTTTAGGTTTTGCTTATCAACACGAAGCTGTAACTGCTACCTGAAGAACCAAAGAGAACTAACGAAATTTTCGACAACATAGTATTTAATTTATTCATGCTGATAATTCATATAGAAAAATACAAAATCTAAAAAATACTGGCAAAAAATAAAAAAGCAATAAACACAAAAGCATTAAATGTGCCCAAAAGAACACGAATATAATATTTAGTATTTGGAAAAGTAAGTTCTATTTTTACACGTGCGAAACGAACTTTTCCTCTCTATTCCTTTTGTGAATACGCCTAAAACTCTCCTACTTAATTATATATCTTAATTTCTTACGGAATAGGGTTTTGTCTATATTTTGACTGAACACATTAATTAAGTTATCAAGCAAAACAAACATTCAACGACGTATCACATTAATAAAATGAAAACCCAACGTGGGTGGATAAGATCTAAGATTTACGGGCTCGCAGCCACAAAGTATAATAGAATATGAATATACTTACGAGTAGATTACAAAAAAAAACATGAAGAAATCTTTAGCGATTAGCTTCAAAAAATTTAGATCAAGATTAGGTATAGCATAAAGCATAAGTGTTTGTTTTAAAAATTCGTAGTTATTATAGACGAAGTCGAACGCAATATAGTCCCCACGAACTAAGAATGCATATTTGTCGTTTGTCATCGCAGTGACACTAGAGATGTACAAAAAAAATCGATTCAGGAAAGAACCAATTTTTGCAACAAATCGATTCAAAATTGTAAGACTTTCTAATCGATTCAATAATTAAATTGTAAATTCTAAAAACCGAAACATTTAGATATCCACAAGTAACTGGAATGATACTGCCTCCATTGAGCTACTTAAGTTACTTTACCATACCTATACGCTCAATAATTATGTATTTACGACTATAATAAAATATTTTTTTCCTAAAAAACTCACTGTTAATTCGTCCGCGCCGCATCCAGCGTATGAAATTTGGGTTTCGGTTGAATAATGAATATTCTAACCGTATTTAAATCAGTTCAAATGGCTGCGGTTAGAGATTATCGTAATAAACACTTTTGGTCATGTTCTTATAGAAGAGAAGAAATTAAATTGTTTAATTGTTAAACACAAAGAAAGAAATAAAATAAATTCATTTTTATTTTAAGTTTCGATTATAGTAATGTATCGATTATTATGGTTTTATAAGTGGCTTCATGCCGTCACATCACTTAACGTCAGTGTAGATTTTGTCATCTTCATATAACATTGATTCGACGCCTTATTTTTTTATTCAATTTTGCATAAATTATGATGTGATGGGATTTTTACTAGATTATAACGTTTAATATGATTCATAAATAACGTCAATACGAATACGATACAATACGAATAGGGATTTTTAACAAATTTTGGCAAAATCCTTTATTCGTAAGTAACCAACTATTCATGTCAATTAAATAATTATTCCATTTTGCTCAAAGACGTACGTACAAGGTTGGTTCATATTAATAAATGGCAGCTGTCATTAATGCGTTCTTAGATAATTTTGAGTATAATAAACTTATTACAATTGATGTTAAAACAAAAGAAAATTCATTTAAATCTTTTGAATCTACGACATTAATAAATCACTTTCGCATAAACGTCTGAAATTGACAGCTAAAGAATTTAAACAGTACCATATTTCATTGGGCACGCTCATACGCAGTTTATAATGCTGATAATAATTTATTGTTCTTACGATGCAATTATTTATTATTGTGCAGAGAGCAATGCCAATAGTGATCTATGTTACTAGCAGTAGTACAAGCCAACTTTAATAGATGGGTCCATAAAAATATTAGAGGGAGTTCATTGAGAACCCAAAGAGACGATTATTACATTTCGTCAAACTCGATACCAACTTAACATAATTTTATTATTTAATAATTAGTGAAAATGGCGTAAATCAAGGAAATTAAATCGTCGTAAACCTTTATAAAACACTACCTTTTGTCCGCGGCATCACCCGCGGTGGAGTGGTTTCGAAACGAAATTTTTAATTAATTCAGATTTATATCTTAGAACCATATTAGATATTAGATGATGTCCATGGCTTCGCGCGCGTTGATATCGATTTTTTACAAATCCCGCATGAACCCTAAACTTTCCTGGGATAAAAACTAGCTTATGTGTTAATCCAGGGTACTTATATGTTATGTACATTCCAAATTTCAGCCAAATCGGTTAAGTGGTTGTCAGAAGTTGTCGTGGGTTATTCCCATTTGTCCCCACCTCGTTTGTCACCACTGGTGACAAATGGGAATTTTTTTCCCATTTGTCCCCACTGGTGACAAATGGGAACAAAATCCTTCCCATTTGTCCCCACTGGTGACAAATGGGAATGAAATCCTTCCCATTTGTCCCCACTGGTGACAAATGGGAATAAAATCCTTCCCATTTGTCCCACTATATAGACCACCAATAAATTGATACGCCCGCAGTAGTGGCGGTGCTAGAGCTTAATATATAGCGATGCGAATGTTTTTTTCGCGAATTATGATATAGTGATTATTTAATGCAAATTTAACTTGGAAAACATATATTTTTAATTCGTCGCGTATGTTTTTTTTGTTTGTATGTTCACCGATTACTCTAAGACGGTTCTACCGATTTGGATGTTTTATACGGTATTGAATAGAAAATTGCTTCAAGGAATGGGACCAATTACACGTTACTTAAAACTATATTTTTATTTATTATATTATTATTTTTATCAAATATTAGTGCCTTAAAGTCTATAAGCAATGAAACAAAGTCATATTTCCGAACACTTTTTTACACATTATGTACTCAACGATTAATTAACAATAATTTACTTATTCTCTATGAAAAATCAATAATCAAGTTACAACAAACTTACAAATACACAATATCTTTTATATAAAATTCTCATGTCACAATGTTAGTTACCATACTCCTCTGAAACGGCTTCACCGACTTTTATGAAATTTTATATGCATATTCAGTAGGTCTGAGAATCGGCTACTATCTATTTTTCATACCCCTAAGTGATAAGGGTTCTCCACCCCTAACATTTTTTTTAGTTTTTGGACAAAAAATTTTTTTTTAATGTGGCATTAAAAATACAAACAACTCAAAATTTTCACCCTTCTATCACCAACCCCTAGTTTTTAATAGTCATTTTAGTAATTTAATCATTTTTCATCCCGCTCGATAACTGTTCAAATGTTAGGCGATACGAAGTTCGCCCGGTCAGCTGGTATATTATATAAACTATTGTTATTTATTATATTATTTTTATCAATGATTAGTGCCTTAAAGTGTACAGGCAATAACCTACTGTCATATTTTCAAACATTTAACACTTTACTCAACGATTAATTAAAAATTAAATAAATTGGGTAAGAAAAATAGATAGTAGCTGATTCTCAGACCTAATGAATATGCATACAAAATTTCATAAAAATCGGTCAAGCCATTTCGGAGGACCATGGTAAGTACCATTGTGACACGAGAATTTTATTATAGTTAAGTATAAGAAATATTGTGTATTAGTAAGTTTGTTGTAAGTTAATTGTTGATTTTTCGAGAATAACTAAATTATTGTTAATTAATCGTTGAGTAATGTGTAAAAAAGTGTTCAGAAATATGACATTGTGTCATTGCTTATATACTTTGAGGCGCTAATATTTGATATAAATAATATAATAAATAAAAATATAGTTTTAAGTAACGTGTAATTGGTCCCATTCCTTGAAGCAATTTTCTATTCAATACCGTATAAAACATCCAAATCGGTAGAACCGTCTTAGAGTAATCGGTGAACATACAAACAAAAAAAACATACGCGACGAATTAAAAATATATGTTTTCCAAGTTAAATTTGCATTAAATAATCACTATATCATAATTCGCGAAAAAAACATTCGCATCGCTATATATTAAGCTCTAGCACCGCCACTACTGCGGGCGTATCAATTTATTGGTGGTCTATATAGTGGGACAAATGGGAAGGATTTTATTCCCATTTGTCACCAGTGGGGACAAATGGGAAGGATTTTGTTCCCATTTGTCACCAGTGGGGACAAATGGGAAAAAAATTCCCATTTGTCACCAGTGGTGACAAACGAGGTGGGGACAAATGGGAATAACCCGTTGTCGTGATTGACTAACAAACATCCTAACATGCAAACATCCAAACATCTTCACAAACTTTCACATTTATAATAATTAATAGGATTAAAGTATACAACTGTATTCGTTTCGTATTTTTTTTATTGTAAACTATATATTTTTATTATAAAAACAAATTTCGTAGTTTGTGGGCTACACTTATCCATCTTTGATTGAAAGAAACTTGTTTTCAATTACGTAACCTCGTAACCCGTAGCATGAATTTGAAATACATTCAGGAAATTCAAATTGTTTAGCAATTAAAACAATGTAAATTCTCTCTCAGTCCTTAATCATTATTCTCGGCGAAATGTGTGAATTGCGGTACAAATATTAATTATTATTCGGAATGTAACGTCACGAATGAGAAAGGGTGTATCAACGGCGGTAGAGCGCGGGCGGTAGACAATACCGGCGGGGAGGAGGGAGCGGGGCGCGGGGAGAACGGCTGCGCGGAGTGCGCAGGCGCAGTTATTGTGCGCAGTTAATTAGTGCTGTGTCGTAAAGGTGTGCGACTTCGAATGATCTCACTATTCGAATAATCTACAACTACTAATGCACACATTCGACTTGAATATTAGTAATATACTAATGTTCATATTCGAATGACGACTACTAAATTAGTAACTAATCTAATGTTCCGTTAACACGCATTAAATACTTGACTAAGTAGTTAACTGAATTTTAAGTAAATTAATACGTGTAAGCGGACAATTTAGTAGTTAAAATTTATTAAACAAGTACATAATTTAGAATTTTTTCTATTTTCTCTTAAGAAAAAAAAAATAAAAATAAAATGGAAAATAATAAAAATGTGGTTATCACTTAATACGTTTGGACAGGCACTTTTTAGTTAAAATTTGTTTAAAATGTAGCAAAATGCTTAATTAATTAAGTATATTGTGAAGAATTGTATGAATTAAAGAGCTTTACTAAATTATTACTACTACTTTAAAAATTATTACTATTAATTTAAAAATTGTTCACTTAAAATTCAGTTATCCACCTAACCACTTAACATGTATAATCGGGACTTATTAGAGTTTCGACTCGCGACGCGAGAATGAAAGGTTACTAATCATATTACTAATCCACGATTAGTACTCTGTGTCGAATCAAGTCAAAGCGTTTCGACTCGCGACGCGAGAATGAAAGGTTAGTAATCATATTACTAATCCACGATTAGTACTCTGTGTCGAATCAAGTCAAATTAGTTACTAATTTTTATAAATCATTCGAATGAGTCGAATGATTTACTGAGTCGAATAATTCGACTGGAATCATTCAGAGTCGCGCATCGCTACTGTGTCGCTTGCGTGCGTGCTTGTACTGCGAGCAAGATGAAGGCTTACCTTCCTTCTGGAATTATCCTTATTTTTTATTTTACTATTTAAAAGCAAAGCAACAACCCATAATTGTCCCACTGCTGGGCTCAGGGTCTTCTCTCACAATGTGAGGGGTACGGTACAGGCCACCACGCTGGCCAAGTGCGGATTGGTAGACTTCGCACACCATTGAGAAGTTTATGGAGAACTCTCCGGTGCACGGTTTGCAGGTTTCCTCACGATGTTTTTCTTCACCGAAGCATGTGATAATTAATTTATAATACGCACATAACATTTAAAATTAGAGGTGCGTGCCAGGATTTGAACTCGAGCCCCTGCGTTTGGGAGACCAACGTTCTAACCACTAGGCTATCACTGCTGTTACTATTTACTATTTAATAGGTATCAATTTAATAATGATTTAATCCAAATACAGCTTTTCATGTTTTAATTACATGCTAGTAATGATAGTTGCAGCGGGGATATTTTTGATTAAAGATTTACTGAATGGAATATTTTATTACCGATTCAATATAGTAATGAAGAAGCAATTACGCACCGAATTGTTTGGGCTATGGGTCCTATTTTATATGCGTAAAGTAAGCATTCTGAAACGAAAGGAAAGAAGTTAAGGAACTAAATATGACATGGTTTTTTTGCATTCATTTGCAGTACTGACAATATAAAGAAATAGGTCGCATTCAATTAAAAACCTAGGGCTTTATGCTATTTTAGTACATCTAAAGATACTTACATATCCATTTGATTATTTAATTGAATAACTATGTATTATAAAACGATATTATAATAATCTTAGTCGCACATTGGGCCAATATTTAACCTAAAACTAAATCTGTTCTGAGTTGAATACAGAGAATATGGATTAAAAGAATCTATAAAACTTGATATTTTACGCAGTGTGATTTATGAACCTGATTTAACGTAGCGTATTATGAAAACAGTAAAACTGGTTGCCATATAGCATGTCTACCAAACAAAATTTGTTTTCAGTCAGTACCCAGAGGGAAATTAAACTAAACCCGAGCGATGTTGGCGCGTGGCTCGCGTTTATGAAATACCTTTCCCTACGCGGCCCGCGCCGAACTAGTGTAGAGACACCCACACGCTTCGATCCGACTAATCAAAATTGATTTCTCCAATTCGAATGTTAACAAGTCAGAAGATAAGCTTAAATTATAACATTGCACACTATATCCTAATTAGCATACTAGAATACTGGTTCTTAATACAATAAATAGTAATGGAATTAAATAATGGCGTATTTGGCGTAATGTTGGTTCGGGCGAGGTGGAACGAATTCTCTTTAATCCTACGTGGGAGTGTTTGGACAAGTTGACGTTGTATTGTTGTATGCACCTGTAGGGATTGTGTTGCACTCCGATTATCATTGTTTGGACTGGATGCTAGAATTGTGTTATTGGGTTTTGCGGCTGTAACTTCGGTAGAATAAATGCATAGAATAAATACCAATGTAAGTAATGTATTCATTCTTTGTTCTTTGAAATCAATGAAAGCAATCACGTATAAAATGTAGAAGAATGACTATTTTTATTATTAATCTTCTCTAATTTTCTCATTGTGTGCGTGTAAAATATTATTAACTAGCCATTGAGGGAATACATAAAGAAAGGCTTCTTAAAAGGGTCTTATTTAAGATTTTAAAAAGAAGGTAAACAGGCGTTTACTTGAGACAGATAATGGAGACCTCATGTACCTATATCAAGGTGTGAAGCCAGAATAGAAAATATTTGAAATAAAATGAATTGGTCCACCACCCATGAAATTGCAACACTCTTTTAGGGTTATTATTGTGTAGCATGTGATGTGACTGTGTTATGTACCATGTTACTACATATTAATGCAATAAAGTATTGAGTATTGAGTACCTATTGAGTATTGAAGCCTGCCATTCCGTGCTTTATACCAGCGTGATGGACATTCATGCTTTACTCTTTATATTAAAGGACTCCTGAGCCCCGCAACTAAAGTTATTTCATCCAATCAATCATTGTTCTACCTTGGTCTATTCTATCTTGGTCATTCATCTCTCAAATACACTGTTAATTATAGGTAAAGTCAGTAATACCCGTAATACCCAAAAGATAATACCCGAGGACCATAAATTTGAGACACGTGTAAATGTACAAACGCTTTAAATTACGATCAGTTCATTGTAGAATTAGGTCTAATTCAATCGTTCTGAATTCCACGGACGTCGGCATCGGTCAGATTTATAGGTTCGTTTCGCATTACTGCCTTTTGTTTGAGGATTGAGGCGCAGGGTTGCTGAGAGTCACGATCCGAATCGAGCAGGAAGCTGTAGATAATGATTGTCAGATTAATCATGTCCAATGTCCGAGTTTCTCTGACAAACTGACTGGCTGTCCTACTTGGATATGGTTTTTGAGGACGACTCAGTTTTGGTTAAGTTCAAGGCGCAATGGATTCTTCAATAATTTTCTTTACGTCGTTTAAGTAACTTGTTCTTAGATATTTTCCTGTGGAATGTCGTAGGGCTCTATCACCAAATTTAATGAGATACAATTAGTGATTCTGCGTCGTCGCTAGCTGGCTTTTAAAAATCATATTGTTTTACCGTTTTCAAAAGAAAACCAAAATATTTAAAAAGCTTTTACTTCGCTTCTGCCTTCCCCGACATGTTAATAACGCTCCTGGTGTCACGATATCAGTTTTAAGATCATACTTAATAGATAAAAAATTAGATTGCAGTTTTTATATATAAAAATTCTGTCTTTGCTTGTCTGGGATGTCTACGCATTTGTTCCTGTCCTACAATAATGAAATTTGATGACGTCAAATGACATCAATTTGTGACTTTGAATTAACAAACAATATACATACTCGTACAAGATAGCTTCTTCAATAAGAACTATTTTATCTGAGTGCAATCTAGCAGTACAACGTTTTAAGGCCACTGTCTGAACTAATCTGTGATTTATAATCTACTCGTACAGATTAGATTTGACGATTGCAGTCTATTTACATTATCTCGTATTGATTTAATGGTTTCCAATCATCTTCCTGTATTTAACATCGTCCTAATAAAGCATTGGAAGGCAATGATCGATCTCTGTTACGCTAATCTTAATAGCCGAAGCAGCTATTATGTACCTACTCTAGTACAGACTCTAGTTTGCACCTGTGATTATACCACAGATAAGTCCTTTATAAGAGGATGCCATGATAAGAAACTTGTAGACATTACGTTGATTAAATTTTATGAGCTTACGTTGTTTGTGTCTTTCTTAATACTTACTAACGAGATTTCTGATGTTTAATCCGCTGGAAATGTGTATTGATTAATGAGTCCTCCGTGACATAATAATACCTATAAAAAATATTCACATGTAAAAAAGTTAAGTAATGCAAACTGCTGTTTACCAACGTAAATGTTATTCTCTTGCAGATAATTACTGTAGGAAAGAAATAGCCATGTCAATTGCCAAGTTTTTATGACTACAAAATTTTAATTTTTAGGGTTCCGTACGAAAAAACGTAAAACGGAACCTCTAGGATCACTCGTGCGTCTGGGCGACCGCCGTACACAGCCAATTTACTCTAAAACTACTGGATCAAATGAGTTGAAGTTTGGTACTCATGTACTTTATTGTGACCCAAAGACAACTGAATTATGAAAAAAATTAACAAAATCAAAATTAAACAAACCCTGTTTTGCATACCGTATCGTGTAGTATCAAATGAAAGGGTTTGTTTTAAGGATCTCAAATATATTTTTGTTACGGCTCTAGAATGCATAGTTTTAAAATTATTTAAGAAACAACGAAAATTAAAGCCATAAATTGACCATTCCCCCCTCCCCATCTCTATGGTCTTAAATAAACGGCAAAAATAAATAAACTACAAAAATAACATAAGTAATAAGTACATAATCAATGTACCCCTCCGAGTGAGTTTAACTCGCACTTGTCAAGTTTATCACTATTCGGCTTGACTCTATTGGAGGTTTGTACGAGTAAGTTGTGATAATGGTAGTATTAAAATCAACCAACGATGTATGTGAGAAAGCAATTGTTTATAACGACTCTCTCTGGGATAATAAGATAAATATCATTTAACTATGACTTTTATATTCTAGTTAAGATACATACGCAGTGTAAAACGCGCACTAGGCAGAGATCGTGACAAGGCCCGCTATGTTATAATCCCAAGTGGATAAACGTCGACAGAAGTGAAGCAAACAGAGAGTAAGTACCGCGATGTGTTCGGATAATGGCCGCTTTTTCATCGGACGACACGATAACGACATTGTATGTATGTATTACTAGTGCTCGCTAAATTTTATAAAAATCCGTTGAATAATTAATTTTTCCTCGCATCCTCGAAAACTCAGATTCATAATATTAGCAGGATGCTCACACGCAACTCCAAACGACGTCCTTTGCCGAACCCAAAATGGGTTAGGACGTTCGCAACCCTATTTCTCGAAGAGGGTGAATTAGAGTAGAATAGAATAGAATAACTTTTATTTGCAAGGCCACGAACACACACAAAAAACAGAAAAATAAAACAGAATAAGAAATTAAAAATAAAATAAATTAGTCCTACTTCCCAATAATTGTCTTCTAGGCTGAGGCTTTCCAGACTCGCCCCTCTGTCCGCGTGAAGGTGTAAAGGCGGTTGGAACACCTAGAACGAACAGCAATTGTCCGAAGAAAAAAGACACGAAACTTGCATGTGTCACACCGTGACAGTGGTCAGTAATTTTTTGAAACATTTTATACCTGTAGTGTGCCAGCAGTAGGTACCTACGTGATTTATAAATCACGTAATCAACTTTATTAAGTTGTGTCCTTTCTGCATCGTTGTCGTGTCGTCCAATTAAGAAGTAGTTATACGAAACATTAGTGGT
Source organism: Thymelicus lineola (assembly GCA_963932265.1). Classification (NCBI taxonomy): domain Eukaryota; kingdom Metazoa; phylum Arthropoda; class Insecta; order Lepidoptera; family Hesperiidae; genus Thymelicus; species Thymelicus lineola. Next base: position 3,183,210 of record OZ010691.1, read on the forward strand.
TGCCGGGAGCGACGTCCGGCCCGGTCGCGGTGCCCCGCCGACCCCGGCAAGCCCCGGTCAGCCCCGGTCAGCCCCGCCAACAGGTGTATTATGAACATAACGCAACTATCAACCTTACCGCAACATGTAGAACATAAATATGATTGTGGATTCTCGGGAAATTAACAAACTGTTTTTGTAATGTTGTTCTTTACCGGAGTCTCGTTACAATTAACTGTAACAGTTCTATTTCTAGGCTCGGAGCTCGTTTGAAAGAAGAGATGGGTTAAGGAAGGTCAAGGATACCGGTTCTTTTTTCTCTGATGATGATGAGCTTATATCATCAGTTGGCCTATCTACTCGGCTGCGTTTGTTGAGTATTGCCAAAAAAGGTATACCTACAGTTCGACACATCGAGAAAAATTGTCATTATTGGGTTGGGTGAAATGTGACACCTGAATGGCGGGCAAAAATAGGCAAAAATATACTTTTTTTAAATGGTATTAAGCAATATCTCTCGGCAATCCTGTAGATATACAAAAAGATCATGTTCGAAAGATGCATTGTGAGAAAAATATATTCATGGCATTGATATTATAAAGTAAAAACGTCATTGGTCCATGGATAGAAAACACAAGGAATTACAAAACTTCGCATCGCAAATGTTCTAATCTCTTGTCTTGGTTTATGGCGTTCTAATTTGCAAATACAGAGCATTCCGTTGAAGGTATTTTTACGGCATCGAATAATGGACAATGTTATTGTAGGGAGATCGTCTTCCTGTTGATATCGAGGCGAATAAATAATGCATCAGATATATGGTATAACCTGACTTTAATGATAACATGCCTGCCTAGAGGATGGCTTTCGTTAACTGATGTTTAAAATATGCGCCAGACTATTGTTAAGCCTCTAATAGCGTACACTATCGCTTGAATTTTAACGGCACATAGATTTTATCAGCGGGCCACAGAGTATTCATGTCAATTAATAAATGAGAAATTATGCGAAACGGCAACTCCGCTGACATTGTAAAGCATTTGCTGAATTCCAGGTACCCTTAAAAGCAGGAAATATGTTACGAAGATGTGTAGGGAGGAGATTGTATGTATTAACATTTATAGAAGAGGTTAATATTATGGGAAATTAGATACTCGTATTTGATTGAAGTAATTACATCGACCTTCGATGAAATCATTATCTAAAAAGTACGAATGAATAGATCCCGCAATAAATATTCAAAAGTAATGGATAAATTGATGAAATTTATTATCTAATTGGATTACGTTGCATGCATCCTGCAAATATTTTTCAAATATTTGTCAAAACTGATAAACTACATAATTATATTAAGCATACGAGTACATACTCGTAAACTGTGGATGAAACCTCAAAAAGTAACTTACAGAAAATGCAAGTAAATCTCTACAATACGTACCTTTATTTTGGCTCATTACCTTTTTTTTAAATTGTAAACAATATTTTTACGATCGTTTTTTCGGTTATATTTTGCTATTTACTTTTTATTGTACTATTACTGTTATTTCAAATAAGAGAGTTCTGCTATTAAAAACTAAATGCAAAAAATAATTGCAAAAATAATTATTAGACGATCTGTAGCTAACTCAAACAATGTATTTTTACGATTACAGGCAGGGCAAGCATTTATGTGACAGACTAATATTTATAGTCAAGTCTTGCTATTCATGTCTCAATAACGCTGTCCATGCAGGCAGCGATACAGGAAATGGTTAAACTTTTTATATAGATTTTATTTTAATACACTATTCTAAAGGCACGGCGCTTTACGTCTAAAGATTGACTTAACTCGCAAACAATTTTCCTGGATAGCATTAAAATTCGGTGTGCAAAATATAGTAGTGATGATTCAGAAACAGATAGTGAATGGTTGAAATCAGCCCAATAGAGAAAACAGAACAAACTCAACAGGGATTTATTTCCAATTCGACGCCCACGAACAATCGTACAAAACGTCAATTTCCTGCTGTTGGCCGCATCGCCTGCATCGCCTGCATCGCCTGCATCGCCTGCAGGGTGCATTACTTACAATCACAGAACAGATACCAACGAGAAATGGCATCATGCACAATGAGCATAGAAATTTGAGGAGTACGATTTGTGGATTTTCTGAACGCTATGGGACCAATGATGTGGAGTTATTCGTCTTCATGTGAGAGAACATGATCAACGTTCGTATGCTGCGCGCTTTTCTTATGTTTTTATTTTTAGATATATGGAAGTCAAAACTGAATTATCGTATGGCGTATGAATGAAAATAGGTGTAGGTAAACTAACTCTTGAGAATAAGCTCATAGCCCGGCCACTTGTGTCAATCCACGGGCGCGGTTGGTAGCTGGATGGGTGAACAGTTGTAGCAAAAATTTCTTGAATGTTTCCGTGGCTCGGAAGGTATATAAAGCCGTCATCTCCTAAGATCGGAGGCCCTCAGACGGCATGAAAATTTCCGACATTAACAGCGACTTAAGCAGCGTGGTGGAGTATGTTCTAGGCATCCTCAAGAGGAGACCCGCGTTTAGTAGTGGGCCATTAATAGATTGATGCCAGTAACATTTTCTAATAACAATGATTATATTCTCTATTCGAAATAATAACGTGTAGGCCATTGAAGTATTATTACTAGCGTATAGAACAGACACCGCGAACATCATTTATGTCCCAATACATTGACGCTACGTGGCTTCAATCTTCAATGGATTCCTTCGTTTTTGAAAGGAAACAGGAGCTCAATTTTGAAAATAGAACCTCCCGGGCGGGACACATTTTGTTCGAGATGTCTGTTCTATGACATCATACTTCAATGGTATAGGCACGTATCGTGTCTTTAAAATATAAGTACAGATATTTTGGTACAATTATAACTCATGTTGTATTGTATCTAATACAATGAACTAATATACTAACGTACATTCGTTCACTGATCTAATATATAGACAATCGCAATAAATAAACAATTTATTTTATCAAAATCTGAAACATTTATATTCAAAGCGGACCTTCTACACAATCATTGTTCTGTGGCCGCCACGCGATCGATCTAGCACTAGACTCAGCGTCAGCAACCTGTGTAATAACAAACCTATCGAATTTTGAATCATGGCCGACATTAAATGATTTCTATTATTGAAACGCATCGATTCGCCGCGGGCACGTGACGATTTACGCGACCCAACACCTCACATAACATAGCTATTATCGTTCGCTACAATTGCATTGAGCGTTGGACCCCCAATAATAAAACGACATTCAATAGAACAACTATGGTAATAGCTTTGTTTGCTAAACATTTGAGTTAGTTTTTTTCATTTACTCAAGAAGAAATGTGGACAGAAATAAAAAAATATAAACTACAATGTGAGTCAACCTACGGACACTTTTACCCTGAAAAACTGAAATATAAAATAACAATAAGTATTTGTAAATGTTACACTATAGCAAAATAAATCTTATTACATGATCAGATGAACTAGCGAATTCCACAATGTAATGTTTTTCTTTTACAAAAGCCCATACTTTTCTTAAAGTGAACACAGAAAATTCAACGCAACGGATGAAATAGCATCTGTGTATGTTACTTATCTCCATGGATATTTGGTAGCGACTCTGCCTACGAAACGAGGGGACCCGGATTTGAATCTCGGCCGGGGTAGATATTTATGTGACAGATAAATATTTGTACTCGGGTCATGGGTGTGATTGTGATGTGTTATACTCGTATGTGTTGTCCATGCCACCCGCGACACAGGTAATAACCTACTGCGGCGGTATGAGTGTGTTAGCGTTTATTATTATTAATGGTGTATATTCAAATGCTATGGTACTATACACTATATGTGTATGTAGGTACATTATTAGCTACCAACATTATTCAGAAATAAAAATGGATGTTTTGCATCGTCCATTTACATTTTTAATGAAATTACAAATAATTCACATCTCTGACTTTAATGCTTCATAGAAAAGACTAACTGAGAAAAAACTCATATTTCATGTTGGTAATAAGCGCCAACAACCGCTAGTGCCAAGTTAATAACCACTGAATATACTGACGATATGCTTATTTCACTTTTTTACATTGAAATTACGTAATTATTGTTATTAAATAGGAAGTACTGGCATATTAAAAACCAACTCATAAATCTTTTCAAACGCGTAAATGTGAAGTACACACATCATTAGAACCGTCACGTAGGCTAATAATGGCGTGGTCGCATGAAAGAAAAGTATACGAGCTTTACACCCGTTCGAAACGGTTGAGCATAAAATATCAATAAATAAGACCCAGTTCCGACTTTTAATTAGATGTTAAAATATTGCCCTGTATAATTTTTCTAATACCGCATTTGTTTATGGGCTGCATTACACGGTGCAAGCTACTATCACTTGCCTGAAATTAATCAATAACTAGTGGTTGTAGTAGCAACACGCATACAGTAGCTAAGTTGTTCTAACCAGTCATACACGTATAATGAAAGTAGCTGATAACATGAGATGAGACGTTAATTGCACTGACGTCTGAGTAGCATCCGACGTGAGGGCTTGTGGCATGCGGGAAGGCGTAACGTGTAACGAATAAAAACAAAACATAATGATGGTGTAACTACAATTATATAATGATGTATAATAAAGCAATGGTAGAGATTTGGAAGTGTTTTTCTTAAACGAGAGGCCTGAATTTAAATTCTGTATGCATCTCTATTTTTTTCAGACTTGAAATACCTATTATAATTTTTACTCATATTCTACTTACACTATTCTACATACATACTCACAAGCACATTGTTCCGTGAAGCTACTAGCTCGACAGTAGGAGAGTACTTAGCTTGCAAGTTTCCTTGCTCCGTGTAATCGCGCCTTCGTTTTTATACCTCGTTTGCATCTACGATGTGCATGCATCGCCCGCACGCATCGTATAACGCCACTTATGCCATATATAGCAAAATCATAATTTTATTAACATTCTTAACATGTGATGCTAATTAATATTATATTATGGTGAAATTAAGGCGGCATGTTATCGATTTATCGTCATTAAACACACAACACGTCCGGCATACTAATTAGTGGTGTTAATAAACGACATGAGATATTATTAAATGTCTCATTAGTCGTTAGGAGTCATTAAATCGTAAATATTAAATAACAGGACCAATTACTGACTTTATGCTAGGCTACCTTCCACAATAATTCCAAAAGAAGCGCTCATAGCCCGGCGGCTTGCGTTGATCCTAAGTGATCGACAAAATTAAGCAACAGCGGGCGCGGTCGATATTTGGATGGGTGACCGCTAGTGGCAAAAAATTCTTGAGCGTTTCCGTTGACAAGAAAGAATCGAACAAAATATGAATAAAGGTAAGTTTAGTCATAAGGAAGTTCGGCCAATCGGAGGCCCAAAAAGTAGAACATTCACTATCACATTTTAAGCGCTATGCTCCATTAAGTTACTTGCTTAATAAGTGGATTGTACAAACTCTTTTCCTAAACATATAGTATCATGACACTACAAAGGAAAACTTTCGAGAGGTAGAATTTTATTATTGACCATCAATAACTCTCCGATTCAATTGACAGACATCACAGACCACATTCATGAAGTCCCCTCTCCATATTTTAACTGCATCTAAGTAACTATCTCAAGAAATAATTTGTCAATCTTATAACATGACATGAGCATAAGATAAGAAAAGACTCGTCCAAAACGGTCCATTGCAGAGCTCTGAATTCTTAGAAAAGAATGAATTAGTGTTACATATTATGTCTAGTGATTAATCCGAATCTCTGCGCTGTAAAGAGAACTTGTTATAATAATAATAATACATTAAACTTAAAATTTAAAACGCATTTTGAAACAGAAAATAGATTGTAAACTGTAAATTATAAAAATATTATTAGATTAAATTGTAAAAGTATTATAACAAAATTGTAAAAATATTAATTAGTAAAACTGGATTGGATAAAAATAGAAACTAACATTTTTGTCAAACGTTGTTTAAGATTGTAAATAAAATTATGTATGTAAATAAAGTTATACTAAGAAAGCTCATGGTAATTAGGCCGCACGCGTTGTTTGGTTAGTAAATAAATTTATCAATCGACGATCGACATAAGCCTGAGGTCTGAATGCTCCTGAATACCCCGGCCCATAGTTACCCACGACAAATCCTGAGAGTCGGTCGTTTGTCAACACAACGCACGCGCCCGCTAGCGACCTAGTGTAATCAATTTAATTACATACACTGGTTTATGGCTGGATGATAGCGAATAAAATTGTGTTTGTTTATTTGTTCCTGCTCGCCGGATGACTAATGTACCGGATTAATGCTGAGTTGTTTATAGTAAACGTTTAATAAGCGTTTGGGAGCGGACAGCGGAATTATTTTGCATTGCGATGAAAAAGTGAATAACTGCGCAGTTTCGACAGTTTAGCTCTCCATTCGGTAAATGGAGAAGTTAGGCGAGAAAAAATTTAGTTGGGAAATTGGTGCAAATTGAGTTAAGTCTGAAGTAGATTTTGATGATCTGGATAACAGAGTGCAATACAAACTATATGTGTGTTCTGTTAATAGCAATAGGCGTTAATAGCAATAAAACGCGTAATAATTGTATCGTGTAGCAATTTACTTGTATTTACTTCGTGTTAATGCAATGCAATTACTTCGTGTGTTAATAAACGAGGTTGGAGCAATGCATGGGATTCAAAATCCTTAATTCCTCAAATTATTAAAAACAGTCTTAAACAATAATTGGACGACGTTGACACTATATGAAAAGTATTTTCTTGGATTAATCTACCTATTTTTCACATTATATTACGCAAAAAAAATATTTATCCATAATATCTATAGTAATATTATAAAGCTGAAGAGTTTGTTTGGTTGAACGCGCTAATCTCAGGAACTAATGTTTCGAATTTTAAAAATTCTTTTTGTGTTTGATAGTCCATTTATCGAGGAAGGCTGTAGGCTATATAACATCATATATTGAAGTAGTTATTTTTTCCACAAATCAACGCGGGTGAAACCGCGCGGTCCAGCTAGTATTATATAAAGTTATACTTTATTATTACTATATAATTATATAATACATACTTTATACAGTTACGTAATATACTTTGCCAAAAACCCTCTTAAGTGGCAACAGTTCTTAAACGGGCATAGAAAGTTTTCTTCACATAATAATAGATACTTCTCAATGCACATTCCTGCACACTCCGCAGTAGTGTAACCGATCAACGGGAGATTCTCGAGACGATACGCTAACACTACGCAGTCTGCATTTGTTCCGAGGCGTGCAATAATTCCACCGGCAGCATATTTAGGCCAATTTGGGTACACCGCAGCTGGTACATCTGAACGTGTCTGCCTTATTTGCTACCAATAATGAGCATTGTGGAGTACAACGGACCTGTTGACAGGGGCACCATGAGTTTTGTTACTTTACAGGATACTTGTCTGTAACAATATTTTGAATTCATATAGAGACATATAAGGGCACATACATAGCACACACTATTGCCGTATTAAGAGTAGGGTGGCTTAATACTGACCCCAATTCCATGCCGACATAATTGCCATCCCATAACAACATGGGTGTCGTTAGAGACAACACAAGCCCCGTTTGGTGGTAAGGTTTCCCATTAAATCAATAAATAAATAAAACTACACACACATAAGTAGCCCCGCCCCACACTAGGATTCCCTGTGTCGTGGGTGCCATGGACAACACACAAAGAAAGAACACACACCCAGACCGAGAACAGAAATCCAAACGCATCATTCCAATTTCCGCTTCCCTGGGAATCGAACCCAGGACCCTTCGAACAGCGGTTCAGCATGGTAACCATTACGCCACGCAGGTTGTCATTAAGAATTATATTATCTATTTTGTTACAAGTCCTCAATATTATTACTAGCATAATCTTTTCGTGAAACCCATCTGACTAGCCCTCTTGCTTGATTCAGTCGCCAAACGTCCTATCGTGTTCCGGCTGAGAGCTTCAGAGCAGTTTTTTTCTCCTCTCTTCTTTACCAGCTCGTTTTAAAAAGAGTTTCTTAAAAGTTCCCTTGGAATACCTAAGATAATATTCATATTTTTTTAATTTTAATTACAATGAAACGTCCTAATTATGTCAGTTTTATATAAGTCTTTTGAAGCGCTCATAGCCCTGCCACTTGCGTCGATCCTAGGTGATCGACAAAGTTAAGCAATAGCGGGCGTGGTCGGTAGTTGGATGGGGAACCGCTAGTGGAAAAAAATTCTTGAGCGTTTCCGTGCTTCGGAGGGCGAGTAAAGCTGTCGGTCCCGGTTGTTATCATAAGGTAACAATCGTTAAGCCATTTCGGAGGCCCTCGGGCGGTTTGGAATCTTCCGACACTCGGGTTGGCCACTACCGCCTCCACCAACCCGCACTGGAGCAGCGTGGTGGAGTATGCTCTAGGCCTCCTCAAGAGGAGAGACTCGTGCCCAGTAGTGGGCCACTAATGGGTTGAAGCTATATAAGTTGTCTTATTATAAGTCCTTATTTTTATAATTTTTCTGTGCATGTGAATTCAATTTCAACTTTAATTAACGCTACTGCACGTACAATCTAAACGAATTACATCTTATTACCACTTCTTGTCCGTGGTACAGTTGGGATCGACAACTGAACCATCGTCAAATTTTTTTTACTAAAAAATTCTAGTCTCAGGAACCCCGTAACCCATGGCCACTAGTCTCAAGGCAGTCTATTTTGTGTGGTATCGGGCATCGGGGCCGGCGGCCGGCACGAGCGCCGTTCCTCACTGCCGACGACAGCCCCTGATTAATGACGGGCCCACGCCTCCACTGCAGCACTGGCCTGGCCTGGAGACAATGTACGCATAAGCCACGGACGCTACGGTACGATCCGCTCTGAAAACATATTCCGTGTGGTTTGGTTTCAAGTTTACCACAGATGCGCAATTTTCTTTGGAATATGGATGTAAGGTTCTTTGGAATTTGAGTTGATTTTTTCTCCATTATCTCGCCGTTTAAGTACATATTTATACCTACTTATTATGTGTGTGTCCTCAGATTAAAGAAATGTGTGTCTATTTCTGATATTAGTGAATGTTAATGTCACAGAGTACTTAAACACTTCGTTCATTGGTGTATACATAGGTATTGGCGTAGGTTACATGTACCACAGAGTACTTAATCACTTGACACTTACAAAAATTATTGTCAATAAACAATCACTCAAATTAATACGGAATTACGATGGATCTCGTTTGTAGTAACCAAGGCTATAATGTGTTTCACATAAGTCTGCATTATGGTCGTAGCACACATATCAACTCGTAAACGGAACGTAAACGTATCAACTCTTGCATGTCAGTATTTTTTGTATGAAACTCCCTACTGTAAAGCACACTTATCGGATTCGTAACGTAATCGCCTCGCCTCGAGACAAGCTCACGAACCGCGGTATGGTGCGTGGACGACTTGCCGTACCCGCGCTTACGTCTCACCGTACGCTATCCTTCAACTTTCCGTTTCCTCGTGCACGCCCCGCGCCGCGGCTACCGCTGCATCGGCGAACTGCTGTCATTCGAGCCGTAAGCGCGGCGTCGCCTAGCCGTAGCCGAGTCGATTTGGAGCTGTTGGTCGGTTGGTAACGCGCTTACATTAGGTTGACGGCGAGGCGATCCGGTGACGATCCCTTTCCGAGTTGATATGTGCGCTACGACCATTAGACGTAAAAACTTCCAGTTTAATAGCGAAGTGCAGACTTATGTGAAACCCACTATAGCCTGGTTTTTTCATGTAACTCCAATATTGATTTTGCTTTTTAATTTTATTACTTGTTTCAGGTAATGGGATGGAGCGTTATGGTAACACTTGGAAGTGTTCGAAATTATTATTTACGTAAGTATTTAAATGAAAACGAGCTTAAAATTTATTAGATACAGGGAATATTTCTGGAGTCGAGCAGTTCAAACGTTTTTATTCTCATTTACTGGACCTTCGTACAGTTGTAGTGCATTTAATATAGTGGCATACGAGCCACGACTAACACAAGTTTTACTCTCGAGCCACCATTAAAGATCATGGATTTTCGTTTCGCAATTTTATTACTGTTAAATGTAGTACCTAATTATTAGTAATAATTACCTATTCATATTTGTAACTCTCGTTGATGTCTATTATACGTGATTTTATACCAACTTGCAAATGAATTTTATTGTAATTTTAAAGCTGAAGTAAAAACGATGCAACTTTCGCCCTCGACGAAGATGAAGATAAAGCTAACAGCGCTCTCTTGCGGCAAGGGTCTTGGCGGTCTGGTGAGTGTGTGGTTCCTTACTGGCCTGCTAAGTCCCAAGCCGCGGTGATGCCAACTTCTGCCCGAAAGGAGAAGAGAAGAGAAGAAAACAGAAGACGTAGGGAACTATAATAGAGAGAAAGTTTGCCGCTTGTAATACCGTTAGGCGTTAGTTAAGTAATTTAGAAAATTTAAATATTTTTTGTAGTTTAATTTCAATATGAATTTAGCCATGTCATTTTCAATACTCTGTCTTACATTTAATATACAAATTAAACTTGATATACAAATTATTTTGATATACAAATTAAATTAAATTAAGAAACGTATTAAAGAATACTACTTGGCTAATGTTACTCGTTAAAACATATCTATGCATTTTTATTGTTTAGGTATATATATTTATGGATATGTATATTATATATTATAGATATGTATTATGTATGATATGTATGTATATGTATTATAGATATGTATTATATATATATATATATGTGTGTGTAAATAATATATTATTTTTCTTTGCTCGTTATCAATATTTATTTAATTGGTTTATATCAAAGATATTATATATTAAGAAGAGGCAGATACGTTATAACCGCGCGCGTTGTGTGACTCAAAAAGTTCCCAATTGGGAACTCTTGTGATTAGTCTGCGTCGAGCGCAATCACGAGCGTGGCGCATCGTAGGTTCATACGTCCTTACGAAAATAAATCAAAATGCCATCGTGTGCGTTTCGAAAGTGCACCAATTATGACTCCAAGGTCAACAAAACACAAGGAATCTCATACCACATTTGAGTACGCTAAGATACTTAGATTATTTAGTCTATTTCAATTATTTTTCTAAACAATCTAATAACTCATGCAAAGACGCCATATTCAGATGAAGAAAGAGATAGCGATCTAGTTTTGACGCGAGAGCGATAAAGACCGTAGCCTATATAGATTGACGCGAGCGACAAACACTAGCTGTCTTTTTCACTATTATGGTTTTAGTAATGCCATCCTCTTTACATAATATGCCAATGTACTAGTGATTGGTGTAGGCAAACAAAAGATAAACGTGTGTGTGTTATAGCTCGGTCGGAACAGATTTTTCGGTCGATTTGTAAGGGCATAACGTATCTGTATTTATAACATCTTTGGTTTATATACTATAATTGTACGCACTAAGTTTTCATCTTTTGTTCACCTCTCCACTAACGGGCCTTCTGGAAGACATTTCAATTAGGAATAAGAAGTGCCCTTGTACAAATTTTTTTTTAATATTTTTTCCTATGTATTTATGTGTGTACAAAATAAATAAAATAAATAAATAAAATTATTCTCAAAATTATCTAAGAACGCATTAATGATAGCTGCCATTTATTAATATGAACCAACCTTGTACGTAGGTCTTTGAGCAAAATGGAATAATTATTTAATTGACATGAATAGTTGGTTACTTACGAACAAAGGATTTTGCCAATATTTGTTAAAAATCCCTATTCGTATTGTATCGTATTCGTATTGACGTTATTTATAAATCATATTAAACGTTATAATCTAGTAAAAATCCCATCACATCATAATTTATGCAAAATTGAATAAAAAAATAAGGCGTCGAATCAATGTTATATGAAGATGACAAAATCTACACTGACGTTAAGTGATGTGACGGCATGAAGCCACTTATAAAACCATAATTTAATCGATACATTACTATAATCGAAACTTAAAATAAAAATGTATTTATTTTATTTCTTTCTTTGTGTTTAACAATTAAACAATTTAATTTCTTCTCTTCTATAAGAACATGACCAAAAGTGTTTATTACGATAATCTCTAACCGCAGCCATTTGAACTGATTAAAATACGGTAAGAATATTCATTATTCAACCGAAACCCAAATTTCATACGCTGGATGCGGCGCGGACGAATTAACAGTGAGTTTTTTAGGAAAAAAATATTTTATTATAGTCGTAAATACATAATTATTGAGCGTATAGGTATGGTAAAGTAACTTAAGTAGCTCAATGGAGGCAGTATCATTCCAGTTACTTGTGGAAATCTAAATGTTTAGGTTTTTAGAATTTACAATTTAATTATTGAATCGATTAGAAAGTCTTACAATTTTGAATGGATTTGTTGCAAAAATTGGTTCTTTCGTGAATCGATTTTTTTTGTACATCTCTAGTGTCACTGTGATGACAAACGACAAATATGCATTCTTAGTTCGTGGGGACTATAGCCTTGTATTTGATATATAAATTAAACTTACCACTGTTCGTAAAAAATACGTAAAGATATTACAATACTCGAGTTAAAAATGGAATGCAATTTTATCTTTTTAGAAACATATTGCATTACAGCGTGGAGTCATATGCTTACATATAAAGTAGCCTAATATTATTAGCCATATAAAAGAGCTATCATGTAATCTGTCATTAAAAAAATATTCGATATTCAAATATTTGTCTGTTCTCAGCAAGTTGAGTTCGCATTATTGGATTTATTGGCTAGGAATTATTCTATAATTAAAGTATGATTAGTCTTCTTTTCCACTTTTTAGTGCGAATATTGATGCTATAAATAAATAAAAAATGTTTTAGTTTTAACTTTCATTTCGTTTTAGAACATAAAGAGTTGATAGTGCATAACTTCAACAGAAATATAATAAATAATAATATGTTCTGGAAAACTTCGCCTCTTGTTAAACCGGCAACGCCCAAGAGATTTATATACATCAATTGAATTTCAAATTATCAACTTTCAATTCATTTACATTGGTCTGATACTTTGTTAAATATTAAATGAAAATATTTTTATAGATAAAACTTTGAACGTACTTTATTTTAACGATGTGTCTATCGATCACAGAAATTATAGGTATTTCGGCGCCGCCGTTTACTTACTATTTTTTTCGAAAGCAACTAGCAATTTACGTCAACATCTTAACTTCGAAAGCAGCTTGACGATACGGCGCGATAAATCTGATTTTATTTTAAGCTTATATCATCGTGAACATTGAACATTTTAATGCTAAAGGGGACCTACTAACAATTTTTGAGGCGGCCGTGGACATGACCAATGTAGGTGGATCTAGTATAACTGGGTCGAAATCTATACTATAATAAAACTCAAAGTGTCTATTTGTCTGTCCGGACATCACGTAAAAACCCTTGAACGGATTTCGATGAAAATTGGTAAAGTTGTTACTGATAACCTGGGTCCTATTTTAGACAAAATATTGAAAATAAATATATAGATAAATTATTGAAAATGCAGTCTAAATAAATACTTGTAATGCGTTTATACAATAGAACTACGCTGAGAAAAGTTACCATTCGTTTTGCATGGATGTAGTAAACGCGTCAAAGTCTCATGTCGTCGGGAAACTCGTTGATGTCTAAAACTGAGACTTTCGGTTTAAAGAATCTTTATTTCTCATAAGATTTTTACATCACTTAAAATGAGAAACTTAAATACTAAACTAAGTTAAGGTTTGTGTCTGGCATGCATTCTTGTGTGTGTGTGTGTGTGTGTGTGTGTGTGTGTGTGTGTGTGTGTGTGTGTTAACTTTACTGTGATTTGCCTACATAGTGGTGGAAATACGATGCAGAGTTTGAAGACTGATTACTGGTTCACGCGAGCATTTTATATTACATAGGTAGTAAACAGCGTAGTAGTATACTGAGAAATCGAATAATGGACTGTAGATTGCGTTGGAAGAAGTCAGAGGTTTTTGGAGAGTTGGCAAGCACATTAACCTGGTCTGCAGGGCTGTTACGCTACTCGTATTAGGCATTAGCTGCGTTGACGGCTAGGTGGCTGCTGTAATATCTCTAATCTTCTTTCTTCTTGACTTCTTGTTAGGTAGACCGTACACTGTTATACTGCACAGTAATATTACTTTTTTAGCGAAAGTTATTCAGCGGAAGCGGTAATACGGCGATGTGAACTTACAGTCGAATGATTTTGGTGATGCGGTAGTTATTAAGATGTGGATTGCGGATACTTTTACAATTTGTTCTTCTCATTTTAAACTCCGCAGAGTGCGAGTGAATCCGCTATATAAAAGTGCGCTTGCCAGAAAGAGAGGGAAGATAGGAGTTAAAAAAAGCAAAGGAATGGTTTGCTGCACTTTAATAGAAAATAAAGAGAATGTCGTGAGAATATCGCGACTAATAATTTGGTGGGAACAAGCAAAAGCATTCATAGAGTAATGCCGCTATTGGCGCGAACACAGTCTTCAATTTATTTGAAGTACCTATATGGATGCAAATCATGGTACAATGCTGCCATACTACTGCATTAACTCGATGAATTATTACAAAAGTACCAAAACTAAAGAGATAGTTAGCAAGTACTTAATAAATTACTCCTAATAGTTGGTACCGAAATCTCGATGGGACATTTAACGGTTCCTCCCAGGGTTGCCACCTGCCCCGATTTTGCCGGAACAGTCTCGATTTCGAAGACATTGTCCCGCGTCCCAACGGCCTATCGATTTTGTCCCGATTTTTGATAATATGTGATTTTTTTAAAAAAACTTCGTAAACAAATACAAAAATTATGTAGAATTACTGAAAACAGCCCGTAGTAATAAAAAATACATATGGAAAAATCATTATAAAAAATAAATACACGTAAAAATACATAATTAATTTTTATTTTCTTTAGTCTGTCTCATGGGTCATATTGGATTGAACCAAACTCCGAACTAGTCTGAACGTCTCTGATGACTGCCCGATTGTCCCGATTTTTTCCCAAAAGGTGGCAGCCCTGGTTCCTCCAATTCGGACACTGCAGTACCGTTGACCATCGTGACGTACGGGACAATAGCACAACACGCGCAACCACGACGCGGCGCAAATCAAAGCGTGCTCGTTGCGACACTTTGTCAGCTGATTTAATTAAGTTCTCCAGATATCTCCGGACTCCGTACAATCGGCATTATGTACTGACGATGCGAACATGATACCCTGTAAGGCTTTCCCATTCATAGAGTCTAATGGATTGATAAATTGGACCGCGAATACCTTAAGTACGCTTCTCGACTTATTTGATTTATGATTAAACTTTACGTAATGTAGTCAGCATTTGTATTTTAATAGGCTCTCAATTGGTCACATTAATCTTTAAATCTACCATTAGCTTCCTAATTTAGTGATTGAGGTAGACAGGATAATTCGTTTTAATTTTATTGCGAGTTATTATTCATCCATTAGCTATTAGACATACTGACATACATGTTCTTTTATAGCAGCTATCATGTTTCGTGCATTCCCAGGCACTAAAGGCACGTAAAGTAATAAAGCACTTGATTCACGCAAACATTTAATTAAAATGCAGTGAAAACTTAAACCTTACAATAAATATAAAACAGTACAATAATAAAATAATAATTTATATAATTACCAAGGGAATTTCACGTTAAACAAAACTTTACGATATGGTAAATTATGGATGGTATAGGTAGTAATTATGAAGGTTTATAATGAGGCTCATGCGAATTATTTTGATAGCTGTTCTTCAACTAAAAATTAGTCACTCATTAGTTCGCACCTTCAGTGGAAAAAAGGCATAAGATGAAAATTGTAATTTTACAGGAGAGCGATAAAAATGTTTAAATATCAGTATGTTGTCAAAGGAATTTACATTACGATTTCTTGCACAATACCGTCAAGGTTAATGATAAAAATTTGAAAAAAAAATAAGCATATGCAGCTTTTGTCCCTCTTTTCAACCATATTAATAACTAAAATTCAATGTAAGACGACTTATGTTTTTTTCCACTAAGGGTGCGAGTTAACTGGAGTATTATGCGTAATCACAATGAAGCTCTTAGAAAGTGATAATAAGTATAAAATATTAGTTTATTCCTGGTATCCTCATCAATTAATATTATATTAATGTGTAAGCAATAAGAGAATTATAGTATAACATCTCTCTTTAAATGCTTTTAAAAACCAGGTAAAAGCCCATTATCTCTCTAATTAATCAGTTTCTCTCCTTTCTCCCCTCTCTCTTATTCTTGTCACCCATATTTGTGATATGATTTTGAATATTATTTGTAATTTCTTCCATATTATTCATGCACCTTAGGGAACATACCAAAACCACGTGCCTCATTTAGGGGGGGAGGGGGGTCTTCAAAACACCGCGATTGGTCACAGAGGGGAGGGGGGGGTTTAGGTTTTTGTCACGTAGTCAATATTTTAGCAACCATTGCGCCACACAAGTCGTCAAATATAAGCAAAATTATTATTTTTTAACTCTGTTTTTGCAAAAAAGTATTGAAAACCGTATTTATCAATTACCACGTGAAAACTAGGGGGGAGGGGGGGTCTTCTCATATACTACGGATGGTCACGAAGGGGGGGGAGGGGGGTAAAAATTTGGAAAAAATGGGTTACGTGGTTTTGGTATGTTCCCTTACCTCATTTAATCTTACTCTATTCAGCTCTCCACCTCTTAAGGTTGTCTGGAAGAGATCGCTGTGTAGCGATAAGACCGCCTTTTGTACCTCATAAGTCTGCTTCACTTGTTTACTTCTAGATTGTTGTTGTATTATTTTATTGGTGTACAATAAAGAGTTAAATAAATAAATTAAATAAACCTGAAAAGTGTAGGTCGCCGTAAAGCTGGGGTTTCCAATTGGCATGTGCCTTCTGTCATGCAATGCCCTTGGAAATCCCAAACGTGCTGGCGACGACCTTCTGCGAACCCTGCACCATCACAGAAGAAACAAGAAACAAGAAAATAAGAGACATTGCAAGCTCATTTACCTACCTACGTTCTTTGTTATTTATTTTCATCATGAGTTATAATTATGTCTGTATTTTAGGCCTGTATTAATAAACCGATCTTAAGAGCTTTGCGATTTGAAGATTCAGTTTGAGATGCTGAAATAATAAATCGTATGTATAATAAAAATGACATTTGTGGATCTGGGATCACGCGCTTGAGCCGAGATCAGTTTATTAATACGGGCCAAGAATGTTCCTTCCTTTGTTTTGTACAATATGTGTTATTTTTTTACATTCAGAAGCGAATGTTGGTTTACGGAAGTCCATTGTATTCAATATTCACGGAGTCAATAAAGGAGAAGGCCCATAGCCAGTACTCTCAAAAAAATTATTGTGTCACAATGACTTTTGGACAAAAAATTAAATTAAAATATTTCAAGCATATACCCTATTTCCTAAAAAAATCCTCTTTGGGAATAATTTTCTGAAATTAATAAGTAACTTAACTTCCGTTTTACAAGAGAAAACCATTGGGTCATTTATGTTTGGATAAGGGCCAATCAGAAATCTTTTAAGATCCTTCGGGCCAATAGGTAGCATTGATTCGATTATAATTATGATACAATAGAATAGTATAATATATCCATGACAACAAACTAGATGACGTAAGGGGACTGTCAAATATTTTTTTTTTATAGAAAATTAGTATAATCAGCCAGGAGTAATAGTGTTCTGTGATTATAATACATTACAAACTTCATGGTGTTTGGGGACTGTCAAATGAATTTGAAACTTAAAAGATCGGCATTACATACGCAATCGACTTTAATACTCCCGCATAGAGTCCATATTACTGTGAGTTTACTATAACCTAACTACAAATTAGTTTTGTTTAAAATCTCTTTTTCCTAATATTATCATTGACAAAAGTTAGTATGCATAATTTATTAAGATAACATAATCAAATAAAGGTATTTTTATCAAGACACAAAAATGTTAAAGTCAGTACATTTCTCCATACTAAATGGGCATTCTCCTTTGAATGATTTTTTAGCTTGTTTACAGGACCAGTGTTGTAATCCAGCCAGGAATATATTGAACGTAAAAGTGGTAAAAGGTATGAATTTCCTGCATTAAATATATTTTATATCCAACAAGAGATGTCAGACTTTCAGTTGGACTTCCGAACAGACAGATTTTTGCAGCAAATTGTATGTAACCTTGTTACTTCCTCATTATTGTGCATAAAAATAAAACGAACTTTTACGTCAAAATATTTTTTATTTCAGTAGGTACATAATTATGCTAACTTAATAACAATAACAATTACTTAAACCTAATCAGTTAATCCCAACTGTCACTCTCTTTGAACGCCGTCACGCACTTCGCTTTGCTTTCGCCGTCAAATTTTGTCACTATTATATCTTTTTCTTTTCGTTTATCTTTTATCTGTTCTCCGTTGTTTTCTATCTTATTAGTTTCTTTCATTTTATTGTTGTTTGCCGATTTCTCTGGCTCCTTCTCCTTCTTCGCCGGAGGTTCAATTTCGTCAATCTGTAACATTACAAATTAATTTAAGTAACTAATAAACGCTTAAAAACTCTTTCACACTCATACCCCTGCATAAATACATCACAATCACATCCATGACCCGAGTACAAATATGTGTCTGTCACATAAATATCCGCCCCGGCCGGGAATCGACCCCTCGCTTCACAGGCAGGATCGCTACCAAATGGGCTACAAGGTCGTCAAATGTAAATGCAGTGTGTAATGCGTCAAATGTAAATACGTAAATGCAATGTGAGAATGTATGAATTCTGAAAAAAAATGTTAACCCAATGATATATTCCAATTTATATTTTACATAAATAGTAAAATACTAATAGTAATCTAAGCAGTAATTCTCTAACTCCTATTTTCCCCCCTTTGGCCACAGCTCCTCCTTCAGGAAAACACAGGGATTGGAACACGCACAACAAACAAGTTAAAGTTCACTGCGTTGCGCGATTCCAACTTCTCAACCAGCACCCGGCACTTTGTTTTCTTCTCCAAATAAATCATAAAGAATCTACCGACTCTGACACAATGTTAAAAAATTTTCAATTTACAAATCCGTACATTAAACACTCCTGACGACGTTCTCTTCCTGTTTGCATCAGGCGGCGATGCCACCGATGACATGCTGTTGGAGCGTCCCCGCGATATCTTCTCCGGAGACGGAGGGGGCTTCAGTCTACTGCCAGCATCTGGGGAGTTAACATAAGGGTACCATGGTACGAGGATTGTGTACTACACATATGGAGGGGCCAACTTTTTTAAGCTTCATATTTTAAAAACATATATTAAACAGAGTTTTGGCATTAAATGATTATTATCTGTTATTAAATGCATTGATTTTTGTGTCAGCCTTATTTTCTACTTTAATTACGATAAAATACACTGTAAGAGTGTTACCAAATAGGAGTCGTCTAAAAATGCACTACATTTTTATTGTATGTATTTTAATCACGTGATCGTCAATATACAATGTTGTAGAGGGGACATTGACACGTAGCGTGAAAGTATAATGAAATGTAACTGCAATAAAAACGTAAAAATGTCCAAAACATAAAATACTGGCTCAACATATACTTTCTATAAAATTTATTACAGACAATTACGTACACGAATGACGAATTATATAGGTGCACCTTTAACTAGAACCTTAAACCTTTATGTTTATAATAGAAAACAGTACTAAAAGCGTGTAGTGTCCTACAAATTGTTTCACTCTAGGGGCGATAACAATCATTTTTACATTTTCTCAACAATTCGGAAGGAAATTTTTAATAGTTGCACAACTGTAAACCACGTATCTCACGCAAGCATCTTTGACTTTCGAGGTCCCTGGTCAGAAGGATTAAAAGTCCATCAAAAGCTGCACATACGTTCATCGATCGCCTACGCTGGACAAACGCTAGCCTAGTGTAAAGGGACTCTAATAAAAATCTTACAAAACTACTTGCAAAGTATAAACTAAAAGTGTTAATAGTTAAAAGTAGCGCTTTTTTACCCGACTGCGCCAGAAGGAGGGTTATGTTTTTCGAGTGTATGTATGTATATTTCTTTGGCACGCTCTGTAGCCTAAACGGCTTGATCGATTTCAGCTTGAGAGGTACCGTTAGATTATCTTAATTGTGAAAGCGACACTGGGTATATCAAAATTGAAAAAAAAATTGCCGATTTTTGCCCCAATATTGTGCCTTCAAAATTTTTTTTCTTAAAACCTATCGAGTGGGGTATCGTTGAATAGGTATTCAATAATGATTTTTAGGTTACTCTCATTATGTTTCATTTTAAGTAACAGTTTAGGATATTATAACGATTTAAAGTTGTTGTTTAAAGAACCATTCTCGCTAATTTATTAACTCAATGAAATGACAACATTGGGAATTTTTTCGTCTATAAAGAAGTCAATGAAACCTGACTAAAAAGTGTAAAATAAAAATAAAAAATAAACAATTAAAAAAACAAAAACCCGACTGCGTAAAATAAACTAAGAAGAAAAAACAAGCCCAGTAGTTTAGAATGGTGTTAAAAGTAATACTGAACAAATACACCATAAAAAGATTATGAGCCATTTAACATTTACGGGGCTTCTTGGGAAAAACAAACAAGATTTGATTCGTTAAAGAATGGGTCTCACCCTTTATGGTGTAGTTGTTCAATATTACTTTTAACAACATTCTAAACTACTAGGCTTGTATTTTTCATTTTACGCACTCGAGTTTTTTGTTTTTTTTTTTAATTAATTGTACAGTCTAATTTGTAGGAATCAACGTTCCAGTATTTTTATGGTCAAGAAATGTATTGTTGTTGCCATAAGTTTTAGTGCTAGTTAGTACGAGTACATGAGGCCAGCAATGCTTCTGTAAAATTGGTGTGACAGATGTGCAAGGCAACGGTGACCATTTATCATGTGCGTTTGTCAACTGTTACTTTAAAAAACAAGACAGCTTCTAATAATTATGATAAACTCACCCGGTCGCGCCTTCTGTGTGGTGTCATTCAATTTATTACTGAAACAAAAGAGATTAAGAGATTACATTGAAGTATAATGTCATAGAACAGACATCTCGAACAAAATGTGTGTCCCGCCCGGGAGGTTCGATTTTCAAAATTGAGCCCCAGTTCTCCTTTCAAAATCGAACGAATCCATTGAAGATTAAAGCCACATGGCGCCAATGCATTGGGCCATACATGGTGTTCGCGGTGTCGGTTCTATACGCTAGTAATAATACTTCGTATTATAAGTAAGTATAGAGTTGATCCCGTTGGTCCATAAGATACGGGAAACCCTGTTTAAAATTAACATGGATGTATCAACTAAGATCAAGGATCTCTCACTTCGCTTATTTATTCACTATAAAGTTATCTTCACTGACGTTGTTATTATTTCGGAAAATGTTAATAATGCGAAGTATTAAAGATGATTGACATTTCTTTTTTTATTTAATCGAAGTGAGAGGCGCAGGTGAATGATCCTTATATTGGAAGACTTAATTACTTAATTAGACAGGTTTTAAATGAAAAAAATGTGATGTGAATATTCATGTGTGGACATGGCCATATTCACTTCACTTTTTTACCAAGGCTTTTTGTGGATAAACCATGCTAAAAAAGTAAAAGGTTATTCTATTTCGTAAAATTGTCTGTAAGTAATAAACATTTGATATCTTTTTCTTTTGTCCACAAAAACCCACAGAATAACAAATTGGCCGTTTAAAACAATTATTCGCGTCTAAAGTGCAAAAACCATAAAACCTTTGGCTTGACTTTTGACATGTCGCCGTAGCGGTTTAATCGTAGCTTCGTGGTGTGTCGTTTTAATTGGTATCAGAGCCCATCTGCTAATTGTGTCGAGTGTAGCTGGCCACTAGCGCCGCGGGCGATTCACCTGTCTCAGCCAACATACCCCCGCTGCGCCAAATTACTTAACGACAGTCACGACTGCGCACACAGATTTTTTGCATTGATTTTAACTCGACTTCAGCCATAAAGAAAGGTTACACGCACGCCGTACCTTTCCGATTAAGTTATTAAGCCGCGTATATCTTTTAACGACGATAAAATTATATCCTCGTAAAATTACGAAATTATGTCGCTTCATTCGATTTTACTGCACCTTAATGTTTTAATGTTATGTTCAGGTGGACGTGAGGCTTTATGTCTTAATTAAAGTATTTTACATAAATTATGCATCGCTTTACAATTAACAAGTCAGCCTATTTATTTTTTATGTTATTTAACCTTTATGTAAAACCTTTAGTGTGCTGCACAGGGCAGAGTTAATGACCTACGGCATTCTCTCCGTCATCCCCGGATGATAATAAGAACAGGAAGCAGGTGGTGGAAAAATACTAGCTGTATACCAGGTATTAGAACAGACACAACACAAATTAACAAAATATACACTTAACAATCATATCAGCCATAACTGAGACCTCAGTTTCAACATCGTTAGTGAATTTAACTGATAATTATGGAGATCTTTTAGATATATTTTCACCAGAATCGACAAAAATCTATACTAATATTACAAAGAGGAAAGATTTGATTGTTTGTTTGCATTGAATAGGCTCCGAAACTACCGAACTGATTTGAAAAATTCTTTCAGGAAGCTACAATATCCCCGGGTGACATAGGCTGTATTTAAATTTTTTTTACTATTTTTCCCGAAGCAAAGCGAGGGGGATTGCCTAGTGTTTAATAAAAGAAGAATTGAAATGGAAGGACAGCTTCTTCTTTTATTTTTGTATTGAAATGAACGTGACCAATACGAATACGATCCACGCGTCCAATATAGACCTGACAACTTAAAATACTTAAGCTCGTGTATAGTTAAACTGTTAAAAGTTATATGCACTTTACAGAAACGTAATATACCTACTATTCATTACAGATATCTGATTCGCCTATAACCTACGTTCACGACTTCCCTATTTTAAAGGAAATCGTAATAAATAGCGCGCTATATAACGTTCCTCATATCTCAACATAAAATGATACGACCTCGTAAACTGCATGCGGGTCGCTTGCATCACGACTAAGGAGTTAGACACCGTTATGAACCTCGACGCTATGGTTAAAAATGCGATGTGTTCAAGTAAAGTACCTAATCCAATTAATGTAACAGAAACAATCACTGCCCGTCGGTGCTATATCGGCAGAGTTAAACGACCTCAGGTCAGCATGGTGACCGGATATTTCATTTCGTAATTCGTGTTTCTTGGTGCATGTCACTTTTCTTCTTTTTTATAGATAGCAAATACAACGTGTTTTAGAGACCTTCGGACGACCTAACAATTTCCGACAGATACGACGTCTGATAGTTTTTTATTTCGCCTCTGACTGTTGGCGTTCAATTCGAATATAAAAATAATAGTATTTTTGGACTCCCTTCAGGATGGGTTCAAATGGAATAGATAGTGTCCGTAGCGCCCCCAGGAGGTTCAAGCAAAAGCTTCAAGTGGACTCAATACACAATGACCTCAAATCGTGAGAGTTCATTATCATGCATATTAGACATATCAGCTACATAATATCGTCTCGCCACTTGGTCCAAGTGGGTCAAGGCAACAACACAAGCCACACCCAACCCAACAGGACTACAACAACAAACAAAAACCGCCATGTCTATAATTACTCGCATTTCGCAGAACTACAGCTAAAAAATACGCGGCAAACAAACACAAAGTATTAATTACGCCTTCATCAGAAATTCAAAGAACATCTATTAACGAGACTAGGAATTGGTAAAGGTCACATGTAAATTAATATATACAATTGTGGAAAATGTGCCAAGAATCCAAAGAACGTCATGCAAAACATTTTACTATTGCTATTCTACTATTAGGTATTGGTAGTCAAAAAAACCGGGCAAGTGCGTTTCCACGCGCAATGTAGGGTTCCGATAGTAAGTTTATCGACTATTACTTATAAACTGCTTATGATAACATAGTCATGATAGTTTTTCTTGTAAATTCATCATAAAGCCTATTTTTGAGAATTTTTCACTTGTCCAACTCCACCCGTTTTGCCAGCAGGGAAGGAGGATACTTCAATCTAACCAAAATTAGCACTTTAAAGCCAAATATTTCGCAAACGGACCCCAAATTCCAAAAATGGTCTAAGGCCCATAATATTTTAAGAAGACCTTTTCAACGATACGCCACACTGTAGGATATAGGACGAATAAAAAATTCATCCTCACGTTACCTGTAGGGAAGGTACCCTGAAAAAAAAATGTTTTTCAATATTTTATTCTAAAAACCTGGAGTTTTGATAAATATGCATATCCATGCTAAATTACAGCTTTAGTAAGGGTCTCGGCGCTTTGCTTCGGACAGACGGACGGACAGACGGACGGACGGACGGACGGACGGACAGACGGACGGACAGACGGACGGACAGACGGACGGACAGACGGACGGACAGACGAACGGACAGACGGACGGACAGACGGACCGACAGACGGACGGACGGACGGACGGACGGACGGACGGACGGACGGACGGACGGACGGATATGACGAAACTATAAGGGTTCCGATTTTACTTCGGAACCCTAAAAACGATATGTTGGAAAATATGCGCATTGAATGCAACATGTTTGTACATTTGCGCGTCAACTGGCCGCTGACGATTAATATTAATATTAAATAAGCTCGCGTATTCCTTTTCTACAAAGTACGCAGACAATTGTATAATACTCTTTATATATATCCCTATCTTTCATTTAATAACTCAAGTTATTTTGCAGAATAATGTTGTCATTTATTTTCACGTTTTTACTATATACTATAATATGTATATTTCATTATGTTCTTTATCCTATATTTTATCGTATTTTCCGTATGTATTTCCCGTTTCTACTTCTACTTTTATATTCTTGTACCGCCTTCACTGTTCTCTGTTTAAACCAAAGGTCGACTGGCAGAGAATGCTTATAGCATTAAGTCCACCTTTTGTACCACTTAGTTATAAGGGTATAATAAAGTGTAAATAAATAAATAAATAAATTGACAGGATAAATTATTTATAAGACAATTCATACACAAAACTTAAAAAAATGTCTTCCATGTAACTTAGGTAACTAGGTACAAAACTAGCGGCAAACAGTGTTTAAAGAAGAAACCAAATATAATGTTAATGAAATAATTGAAGATAATTAAAAAACCTGACGCCAGGGTACCCGTACGAAAATAACAAATAATCAAAAAATTAGTTATTTACAGTATTTTTTGTGAATTATGTGACGCTTTACGACGATAATATTTGGTGAACCATTTAAAAAAATTGTGGTGTTAAATATTGCTGGGTGTTATATTTAGAAGAACCCTTGGCCGTTTTATGAGACCATCACATAATTTACCAATAAATTGTAGAACAAAGACGCGCACGGGTGGATACCAATCAAGATCACAAACTCTACAAAAGATCAACGTCATTCTATTCCTCCAACGGTTTTTGCAAGTTTTCTATCCTTTACTACTGCCAATTACATACTATATGTATACAGTAGCTGGTAACTACACTTATGCATTTCAATTGATGGATAAGTATGTTAATACCAAAAAGTACCACACTAACCACAGTGTTGGAACCGGGAGTAAAACCCACAAGTAATACCTTCCTTACTGCACAATAAATATGAAGTTCTAAACAATAATACAAAAATAAAGACCACATGTCCTGATGTAACATTAATAAATGATGGCGTCTCTATCCCAGTCGCACTTTGTTTTCTGATGAGACCCTTCATCATCGCAGCATCGGGCGTCAGTGTTAACAGCGTTGGAACCAGTCTGGTGACACTGGTGACAGCTCGCTCTTCGTTACGCTATTAAAATGACACCCGTATAAACACCCCGGTAAAACAATACTTTGAGTACCGGCTAGGCTGTGTGCGATGAGCGAGAGGATATAAATGTTACCGATTGTTAATTTTAACAATAGAAACACTCGTTGCTTTAGCCCCTCAACCCGTTCAGATACCAGATCTCATCTCCCATCTTCACAGAGTCTATACTAGTGAATCGTTCGTAAGGAATAAACTCCAGTCGTGCATCGGAGCTGACACACACAATTTTTTAACATGGTCACATGGTTTCTCGATGCAGGAGGAGTGGGAGGGCAAGATGGGAGATGATAGGAGATTCAATGCTCTTTATAATGGTACTCACCGCGACACACTGTTTTTGAGAAAATGAAAAAAAACTTTTCTAACTTTAGTACTAAAATATGGCGCTTTGTAATTAAACTTTCAAATTAATTATATTCTTTCAAAAAAGACAAACCTAACATTGCCAGAGAGGATAAGAGATAGTGTTAGAAAGAGAGGCAACTCATTACTGTTTTTGATTTAGCGCTGTGCGACCTGAATTACACTTTATTGCGTCGGAGCAAGCGTCGGTAATTATTAAAATGATTTTGCGGAGTGAGTTTTCTGTACAATTATGACCTATGCGGATATACTCAAAATTAAATACCAAAAATGGCAAAAAAGTGTAGTAATTTGCCTGGGTCGGTGTTTCCCTACAGTTACATGTTTTACGTAGAAAGTGTTACTTTTACGTTAATGTGCATTACTACAGTACCCATGGTCTACATCACCTATATTGCCCAAACAATCAATCAAATCAAATCAATTTATTGCAATCATGTAGTAGATAAAGATGGTACAAACAGTATGCTAAACGAACTTACATGTGCCACTTATGGGCGTTGCAAAATGTTATTTTCACGTTAGAAACACACAAACAGTCAAAGTGGAATTTTAGTCAAGCTATGTAATTGTTGTTAAGATATGGTGCGTTTCAAATAAGAATAACCGTTACTAAATACCATACTTAGTATAAAAGCGAAGAAAAAACTTATCTGAAACGCACTCCAAATACGCTCGCTTGTCGTTTGTCACTGGCGATGAGACATCCGAGAAACTGGATAGAAGGAACGAGGACGTAATGGTGTCGTTTCGAATTTTAAATTGATGGCTGGTTGAAGAGTTCCGTCGCGAGTCCTCATACATAACTGTCAGAACTCAGAAGTGCGCAGATTGTGCTCTAGGCGTATTAGTGTCTACTAGCTGTTTAATCAGCTGATTGTATTAGATTCCTGCCTGCCTACCGTATTTCGCTTCGTTACAAAGTTGCTGAAAATCTAATAACCTATAAACGAGCAGTTCTTGTACATCGCTCACCTAGTAATATCACATCTGCAAAAAATGTGAAATTGAGTTTATATGGTATACGTGTTGTAATGTAATGTTTATACTAGTAACCAAACCCATACAATCTGTAAAAAACGTAAAAAGAACCCATAAATTAATTTGAAACATTTTCATAAAATTTTCGTTTCTGTAAAATATGACTAACGTAGATGTGCCGTCGTATTAGTGGGTGAGCGATATATATTTTCTGAATCTCTACTATGAATGAAAACTATTTTCATTTTTTTTTTTTTTTTTACACAAATAAGTTAATGCTTGACCACAATCCCACCTGATGGTAAGTGGAGATGTGGTCCAAGGTGGTGAGCACATTAACTTAGTAAAAGCCTATTCACTCTTTTCTTGAAGACATCCACATCATAGGCAGGCGGGAACGCCGACGCAGGCAAGTTATTCCAGTCCTTGGCGGTGCGTATAACGAATGACGAGCCAAACCGCCTCGTCCTTACCGGCGGGATGTTCACAACAAAAGGATGGATACCCGCCGTGCGTCGTGTCGTTCGATGGCGAAATGGAGATGGGGGAATTAAATCAAACAATTCCTGTGCACACTCTCCGAAATGTGCCCTGTAGAAAACCGAGAGGCTGGCTACTCTACGCCTGTGCTCGAGGCTTTGAAGATTGGTCTCAACCAAATCTGGGTCACCAATGAGCCTCTTCACACGCCTCTCCATCGAGTCCAAGGCAGAAAGGTGACATTTGGCTGCACCTGCCCAAATGTGCGAACAGTACTCCACACACGGCCGAACCTGAGCTTTATACAAGGTTAAGAGTTGCCTCGGTGTGAAGTACCGCCGCACTTTTGCAAGGACACCAAGTTTCCTTGCAGCAGCCTTAGCCTTGGTCTCAATGAACCGCCCAAAGTTGAGTTTCGAGGATATCTCTACTCCTAACAACTGAAGGCAGTCGGTATAATCCAAGGACACATTCCGAAAAGTAGGAGCCAAGGTAAGCGGGCTCCTCTTGGCGGTGAATAGACACGTCTGCGTTTTAGCGACGTTGAATCTCACAAGATTGGCTTCGCCCCACTCGGACACAGCCCGAAGTGTGAGATTCACACGAACCACCATGGCCTCTCTTTGAGACTGAATTTCGTCCTGACTGGCCCTGGAACTTGGCAGGTATCTCTCTACCACTGTGCTATCGTCTGCGTACCCATAAATACCGGGCATAAGCAGGTCATTTATATGCAGCAGAAATAGAGTGGCGGAGAGAACGGACCCCTGAGGAACTCCAGCATTTGTAGCCATCGTTCTCGATGAACAACCATCGACTACAACGCGGAAAGACCGGTCACTCAGGAAGTCCTTTACCCAGTGGATAAGGCCAGGGGATATGCCATAAGCTGGAAGCTTGCTTAGAAGGCTAGCGTGCCAGACCTTATCGAAGGCCTTCGAAACATCAAGGGAGACAGCAAGTGCTTCCCCATTATTATCGAGGGCCTCGCCCCATATGTGTGTGGCATACGCTAGAAGATCTCCTGTTGACCGGTTTCGGCGGAACCCGTACTGCCGGTCGCTAAGGAGATCATTCTGTTCTAGGTATGCCATGAGGCGCCTATTCAATGTACGCTCCATAATCTTGCAGAGTATGGAGGTAATTGAGATAGGCCGATAGTTGGCGGGGTCAGCACGGCTACCTTTCTTGGGTACGGGCTGCACGTTGGCAAGCTTCCAGGATTTAGGCACTGATCCAGTCTCAAATGAAAGACGGAACAGACGTGTCAATACAGGAGACAACTCGGGTGCACATGTCTTGAGCACTATCGCTGGAATACCGTCCGGTCCACTGGCTTTATTCACGTCTAGACACCGCAAGGTTTTAAGGACTTCTTTGTTTGTAATGCGGATCTCCGGCATAGAGATACCGCAATGAGTCAACTGGGGTGGTACGTTATTGCTGATATCTAGACGTGAATTCTCGGCAAAAAGAGATGCGAATAAGTCCGCTTTCTCCTTAGCCGTATGAGCCAGGGAACCATCCGGTCTTAGCAGCGGAGGCAGCATAGGTCGACAGAAATTATTCTCGACCGCTTTGGCGAGAGACCAAAAAGCTCTACTACCGGACGGTTGGGTAGAGAGTTTTGCGCCGATGTGACTGATGCGGTCGAAATTCGCCTTCTTTAATGCCTTTTTGTAAGACTTGGCGGCTTGATTAAAAGCGTTCTTCTTAGCGCTGACGTCCGGAGCTTTGCGGCTTCGAGCATCCACCCAGGTTAAGTAAGCCGAATGCTTACGCTGCTCGGCTTGCTCACATTCGGCGGTGAACCATGGGCGGGCTTTGCCACCGATGGGTACATCAGAAAAAGGGATGAAATACTCCATCGCTTGACGTACCACATCGGTTATAGCATCCGCGCAGCTCGACGGATCGTCAGAAGAGAAGCAAACCTGCCGCCAAGGATAAGATGCGAAGAAGTGTCGCATCTCATCCCAATCTGCTGACTTGTATCGCCACATTCGTCGGTTACCACGGGGCTCGCAGTCCGGAGGGGAATATGTCGATACAGATTTCACCAGACAGTGATCAGAAGTTCCCAGCGGGGAGGAAACTTGGACATCATACCTGTCTGGATCAGTTGTCAGCAGAAGGTCTAGGCAGTTGGCCGTGTGGCTGTCGATATCGGGCACCCGGGTCGCTTGCCTTACCAGCTGGGAGAGTCCAAGCGTCAGGGCAAAATTCCAGGCTTCTCTCCCAGCATGGTCGGTTTTCTGGTACGGGAACAGCCAGTCTTGATGACAGGCGTTAAAGTCCCCCAGAAAAGCCAGCTGCGCTATGGGGTGCCGATGTAAAGCCATATCAGCTGCCTCGCTGAGATGTTGGAATAGACGAGTTGTCTCCTGGTCACCACTGTGCGATCGGTAAACACAGGAGTATAGGATCTGGTCAACACCTGTGTCTACCAAAACCCAAATTGTGGAAAGAGTGGGGTCTTCAAGATGACGGAGACGCTGGCAACAAATGTCGTTGCGGGCATACACACAGACTCCGGCGCGAGGGTGAAAATTATGCTCTAAGGTGTATCCTGGGTAGTCGAGGTATGCCGCGCTCAATGGACTTCGAATCTGCGTCTCCGTCAAAAAGAGCAGGTACGGCTTAGCAGTCTCAAGGTGGTGGTGGACTGCAGTGAGATTTGAGTGCAGTCCACGGATGTTTGTAAACTGCACTTGGAGTGAGGGGACGTGCAACCGCTGTGCAAAACTTTTTCCCTTGCTCTTTTTTACTATTTTCATGGAATTTAGTTAGCACGGGATTTCGAGGGCGTTCAATCGATCTCGCTAGGATTAATTTTTAGAAAATGTCGTTTTATCCGTGTTTTCAGGCAATGAAAAACTGCTACAATAGACTTCCTGACATCTATTGACGAGTCGCAACACTAAAGCTACTTCAGCAGATGGCGTTGTAAAATTAAGTCTACACAGTAATTGTATATTATCCGTATCCGTAAATTTTACTATCAAAAGAGACATTCGCAAAGTGGCAAAACATTACGATTATTTGTACATAATATGTATATATGTTATATTATAACATCTTTGCTTCAGCATATAGTATTGGGTAAGTATAACTTCTTACTTAAAAACTTCTTATAGTGCCCCTGGAGCGGACCACTGTCGTGAAGTACTCTCTGAGACAATGATCTTTAATTTCGTTAAGAGAATCTAAAACTCATGACACCAAAAATACACACAACCTAGCATGAATGTTACAAAGATCAAAGGTTTCCTAAAATGTAGTCAAAAGTATCCTAAAAGATTTTTTTTTACACAAATAAGTTAATGCTTGACTACAATCCCACCTGATGGTAAGTGGAGATGAGGTCCAAGGTGGTGAGCACATTAACTTAGTAAAAGCCTATTCACTCTTTTCTTGAAGACGTCCACATCATAGGCAGGCGGGAACGCCGACGCAGGCAAGTTATTCCAGTCCTTGGCGGTGCGTATAACGAATGTCGAAGAAATAAGAATGAAGGATAGAAGGAGAAGATTGTGTATCACGACGTATCTGACAATTTATGAGAACTGAACACTTTCCGTATCAAACTCTGAAGCCACACACATGACAGGTCCTATTCTAATAGGACCTTATTACTGGCCAAGTGGGACGGTTTTTTTCAAATTCATCCGTTTTGGATAAAGCTCTTTTAGCTTACGTCAATATAGGTACACTTACTCGTATTTCCACAACAAAACTCATAGAACACATCTCAACAGCGCGCCTGATATAATATGTATTACCAAGTCCTCGCTCGTAGGGAAAATAATCGAGAGGGTTATTAAAACACTAAATCATCGAGTCACAGAGCTACAAATTGCTTCATAGCCGCCTATCTCACGCACGCTATCTCAGTGTGGGCCTACAATCGGATTGAAACGTACGAAGTGAAAAATTATGCTAATTGTCAACGCTGATAGAGTAAACTGCTCGGACAAACCCCCCGGCGACAACGGGGCTCGACAGCTTAATTCTCCATTTTAGGGTTGTCAATACGATGCTATAGGAAAAATGGAATCCTCAAAAACCCTCATTACTATCGCATGATTGTGACCCTAACTGTATTATGGCTGGGCTCTGATGTTCATTTACAACGATACAAAAAGCTAATGGAATGGAAAATAACTTTAAGATATCTTTAAGTTTTTCTTTAAGTTTTAAGTTTCAGTTTCATTTGGTGAGCAATATGGCGTAATAACTGATGCTAATTTAATCGGCTCTTTTTAAACCTAAAAAAAACCAATAGTCAAATATCATACTAATGAGTTAAGGATGATGTCCCGTAATTATAAAATTATAAGAAACAACAAAAAAAATATCACCCACAACACCAACGGGATGGATGCATCAATCACATGCAAAACACAAATGTTCATCTGTGCTGCCATTTAATAAATAAATTTATAAAATGTACATAACTTTTTTCAGTAAACCACTCATTTATTACAAAGAAAAAAGGACATTTAAATTCAAGTTGGAAAATAATAATGATATAGACAATCTGCTGGATTCTAAGATTGTCATGAACCATCACGAATTAGTCTCAGAAAAACCACTATCTAAGTTGTTTAGAGTCTACTCTCGTTCAGACTCTACCGATATACATATGTAGCTACGAGTATGGTGTGGACTTCCAAAATATGGTTTTGACCCATAATAGGCCTGAAGAGCACAGATATTTCCAAACAATTAAGAAAACCTGGATCATATCATATTATATAGGTACTACATTACATTGTTCGAGTGAGAAAAAAAGAAGTGTAGAAAGTTCTTGTGCCTCCGAATCAGACAAGCCATAATATCTGTTTTCTAACAATAACGAAACCGAATGCTTAGCGTGCCCTCCGAAGCACTGAAGTCCTCAAGAACGTCGGTCACTAAGAGTCACACATTCTTCACTTTCTAAAGCTAGCAGCCCTTAATATTGTAAGGAATAAAATATGAGCGGGCTCTTACAATTATTGTTAACAAGCAGAGTGGGGAAACTTGTCCGATCGATCATTCGCGAGGCAATTAAACGTATTGAGATTATCATTTCAATGTACGGAATATTCACATTTTTCTTTCACGTTTACTAGGGATTAGACAGCAAAATGTCTAAGGACTTCCAGTTAATTTACAAGCGTAACACGCACACAACAGTCTACTTACTTACACTACGTATTTTGTAATAATAAGGTAAGACAGAGTACTAATTGTTAATCGGCTTGTGTTATTAATAGACTAGAAAGTTCAAAAAAACGTAGCCACAATTTACTGTCGGGATCATAGATATTTTTATGGCGCTAATAAAAAACATGTTGACATACAATGTTAGTTAAAAGGTCCACTTTGTTACATGTTTGTAACACTCCATATATCTTCATTATGCGTCGGCCACCTTACCATACAAATGGCATTATTAACAAAACTATGTAATCCGCTACATTCCAATAATTGGCTATCATATCATTAAAACAGTAGGACCGAGTTCACAGCATTCATTACACTTGTAATTGATACACAAAGCCATCATGGCGCATAAAAAGTATGTCCTTTTTAAGGGAAACTAATAGGCCGGGGATTGGTAAGGGAAAAATCATTAAAAAGGCCGGTTTCGTTGCATCAAAGCTGAGCTTAAAAACTGAGTGCTGCTCACGCCCTCGGAGGTAAAAGTAGATATTTTAAAATGGAAAACATGAATACTCGACTAAGCAGACCAGCTGCTCATATTCTATAGATCTTCACCGCCAACCGGACTTCAGGATTAGGTACACATTTACGAGTACATTTGGGTAACGAGCTTCTTTTAATGTCAATGACATGTAAAGCAATTCTTTTTCTTTTGAGATTGTAATACATAGTTTGAAGTACCGTAAGGTATACGAGATATGCAAAACCATATAGATGGTATTAAGACACATTTGTTTCTCTGAAAGTTCTACTGAAAATATTGTCATTGTTGGTTTAGAATAAAGAAAAAAAAATAAAGAAAAACTACGATTTTTTAAATATGACAATAAAAGATTTTAAATGATCATCAACAGAATACTTTTATTACTAAATTACTTTAAAGTGATAGTTGTATATTATTCGTAAAACATATAATATTTTATTTCAGAAATCATCATCTCTTAAACATTGCAGTTGTAAAACTCAGAGAGAAAATAACGATTAATCCCACGAAACAAACTGAAATAAGGCATCTATTTCGTACTAACTTCAAGCCACTTATTTTAATGACCATGACGTTACTACCGTTCGCGTAGTTTACACCAGCGTTACTTGTAACACAGTGGACTCACGATAAATACTGGTAGCGTGGAATGCGTTCATACCGCGCCTGCGTCTGTACTCCTTGGACAGTAAACATCGCTCCTTACTCTTCCCAGATTAAGTTTACAACGTAGCTTGGTACTTTATCTTTAGTTTCCTTTTTATTTGGCTTTCCTTTCCCTTTTTTCGGTATCAAATTCCTAAGCCTCTACTTGGAATGGAAGAAAGGATTTTTATTTTTGTACCAGTTTAATGGGCAATGGATTTCTTCGATTTCAGTGCGTAAAAGAGAGAAAACCCTGAATTCGACTTGGACTACCAAGTACCTCGTTGTTAGTCAGAGTAACATCTGCCTAATCAGCGGTCGCAGATTCAAACAAACAAGAATCAAAACAGGATCTATTTAAAACGTATATCATTATTTGGAAATATCACGTATTATTTATTAATACACATTGGCCCACAAAAGGTCGAAATTGCCAACTTATTGTATAAATCATAAACAACTTTCAATGCCCAATAAACGCCTACATTGCAATAATCCCTCGATCGTCTTAAGCCGGAGTTTCGCAAATAGTTTCGTAAGCAGCAATATTTTCTTGTTGTAACTATAACAATTCTGAAAAGGTCGCGTGTCGTTTCATGTTTTCTTTCTTTCCACGGTAGCTGAACGGTGGCGATGCAGAATACTGATCCACGTGCTGCTACTTGCCATTCACGTCACAGGACGCATGCAAATTATTGTGGCCGGTGCCTTTATTGATAGCTCGAGAAGAAATCTTTTTTTAGTCGTTAGTTCGTAGTAGTTTACGGTCGAAAGTACAGTACAACCAAATTAATAATGCGCATGCAGATCTTCGCTAATTGTCGTATTCCCGGAAACACCCGAATCATTGAATCGTAAGAGCCCTAAACAATGCACTTGCATTTTGCACCTTGTTATAAACAAATAGGAGTCAATATCATGTGTACACAATCGAAAACAATAAGGGCGGTCGGCGGCGGTCGCCGGTCCGTCAGTCGTCTATATTATCTAGTGGTGACTGCACGTATTCTCTCTGTGGTGAATTATATAGAGCTGCTATTACACACCGTTCTTGGTTTTGTTTTCAAAGGTAAATTTAATTTCAACTTTAATTATCTTATTCAAATTTAAATAGTTTATTTTTTAAAATAGGTAAATATACTAACATTTTTCACGGTTTTTTAATATAAAAAAATTAAAAATACCTACATTAAATACATATTAAGTACTAGAAAAACATTTTAAAAATCAGATTTAGGCTTATATAAATTTAATAGAAAGATATACATGCATAAATAAACAAATAAATATAGGAATAAATAATATTATAAAGTATACATAATGCAATAATACAACAAATAAATAAAAATATGCCTAACTCTGCCCATACCATTTTCTTACAGACGAATTCTTCCAGAATGGATAAATTTAAACGTGGAAAGCCCCTTAAGTCACAAGCACGGCAAATGGTATTTAATGTGTACCTTTATTTCTTAAATGAAGCCAATGTTTTCCAAAGACACCATGATGGTTATTTTTAAAAAAATTCAGGACCGTGTTACAAAAGCTACAGGGATTTCACGACGAACTTTGAGTAATATCTTAAACGAAAAAAAACAGAATCAATCAATGAAATTTTCCACACCGAAAAAAGGAAAACCTAAAAGTAGATTTCGGGTAGGACTTGATGATTTCGACTACTGTGTTATTCGTAATATGATATACAATTTTCAGTTGACGCTCAAAGAACTCCCTACTATAAATAATTTGAGAAAAAAGTTGATCGAAGCTATTAATTTCAAAGGCTGTGCAGAGACTTTAAGGCTGATCTTGAAAGAAATGGGGTTTAGGTTTCTGAAAACTGATAATAACAGACGGTTACTTATGGAAAAGCATGATATACGTTTAAAAAGGATCAAATATCTCAGAGGAATACAACAGCTGAGGAATTCTGGTAGAAACATAGTGTTTATGGACGAGTCATATGTGCATACATCACATACTAAGGGTAAAACTTGGCAAGATAGCAGCAAAAAAGGTATCAAACAACCCATTTCCAAAGGAGAGCGAATAATTATTGTACACGCAGGCAATGAAAAAGGCTTCGTCCCAGGGGCTCTAATGTTACATAAATGTGTCGACTCAGAAGGTGACTATCATAAAGAAATAAACGCGGAACGTTATCAAACTTGGCTACGCAATCAATTGATTCCCAACTTGCCTCCTAATAGTGTTTTGGTAATTGACAACGCCCCATATCATAATAAGCTTTCTGTGAAACCACCAAACTCAAACACACCTAAACCACAAATGATAGCTTGGTTACAACAACACAACATTCCGCATGACCCAAAAAAACTGAAACCGGATTTGTATGAAATTATAAAAAGACATAAAGAAAAATACACAGAATTTGCCATTGACCGTATAATGGAGGAGCATGGGCATAAAATTATACGATTGCCACCATATCATCCCGATTTTAACCCCATTGAAAATATTTGGTCCCAAATAAAGCAACACGTAGCCAAAAAAAATATTGCAATGACTGTCACGTCAGTTAAAGATGCTATATCAGAAAAAATCAATAATATAGGACCAGAAGAATGGAAAAAGGTATGTGATCATGCCGTTAAATGCGAAGATGAATATAGAAAATTTGACCCAAGAATCGATAGTTTTTCCGATGAAATGATTATTTACACAGGTGATAGCGGTGAAGAAAGTGAAAATGAACAAGAGCATAATGCAAGTTCTGATGAATCTACGATGTCAGGAATAGAGATCTTCCCTGAAAGTGATTAAATTTTTTGTAATTGTAATATTATTCTGAAATGATCAGTGCTGTGAATACTTTTGAACTGAGATTTTAATGATTAGATTTCTAAGATTTTAATGTAAAACTGTGTTTGAAAACCATTTTTTTCTTCTTCTAATATAAACCTTGTGTTATTTAAACCTTCTTTTCTTCCATCATTACACCAGCTTCAGTAAGACACCTGAAAAATAGGTACCTACTATAAAATTTTCGAAGTAAATCAATCCAACAAAGATTGTAGCATATTCGCAATCGTGTGGGTTTCCTCGCTATTTACTTCAAGGAATTATCGAATAAAATTTCGTTACTGATAAATAAATCAATGTTTATCTCTTTTAGCACAAAACACAAAATTGTTAAAAATGCACTTAACCACTCTATATACATATCATCTTCTGACGCTCGGGGAATACGACCGTTGCCGAACAGTGACGAAGATTTCTATGCGCATTATTAATTTGGTTGTACTGTAGTAATAAAACTATTGACGACCCGCGTGACGTAATGGTTACCATGCCGGACCGCCGGGCCAAGGGTTCTGAGTTCTATTTCTAGCGTGGCGGTGAATTTCTGTTCTTGGTCTGAGTGTGATGATGTGTGTGTTCTTGTCTTTATGTTTTGTCCTAGTCATAATTGACACAGGGAATCCTAGTGTCGGGCTATAAGTGTATCGTAATTATTTATTTACTAATTGTATAATTTAACTCTTTTCCTGTTTCCATTTCCATGTAATAACTTTCTATAAATTTACGTACTTCGTACATATTATTACGATTGCATTATATTTATATACACTCGGTTGAATCACAAAAAATCCTCGCCAATTGAACGAAAAAACCAAACAAATCCATGCCGTCACTATTTGTAGCCACAAGCTCTTTAATACTATGCTACATTATACCTGCTTATAATGTACATTCAGTTGAATGGTCACAAAAATCGACACATTTACCGTGCCGTCACTACCAATTGCACGGGACCCTTAACGCAGTGGACAAGCGGCTCATAGTACTCAGCTCCTTAAACGCGCAAATCAAACTCACCGTGGCTCACCGTGGCGGACGTCGGCGCGCCTGACCGTTTCACACGTCCCCTATCTGCGATCTCGACACAGACATCGAGTTAAATCCCTCTCGTCTTGTCGCCTGCGCGCTGTCGTTACCGTCCATAGAGTACACAGCGCGCAGAAAGGTTCAGTTTTGCTTCCTTTTCAGGGTTCCGAAATAAAATCGGAACCCTTATAGTTTCGTCATGTCTGTCCGTCTGTAAGAAGCATAGCGCCGAGACCCCTAGTGCTAGAAAGTAGAATGCCGTAATTTGGCATTGATATTCGTCGCTGACCCTTTAGTATGGGGTATCGTTGAAAAGGTCTTTCAAAAATATTATGGGTTTCAAAGACCATTTTTGGATTTAGGGGTCTGTTTATGAAATATTTATCAAGTGTCCCCCCACCCACTGCCTGCTAAACGGTTGGAGTTGAACAAATGAAAAAAATCTCAAAAATGGGTTATATTATTATGAAGAAATTACAAGGAAAACTATCACGGCTCTGTTAGCATAAGAAGTTAATGAGTAATAGTCGATAAACTTACTACATACTTCGGAACCCTACATTGCGCGTGGCCTGACACGCACTTGCCCGGTTATTTGAATGGACTCCTTTAAATTACTTAGTTCTAGATATCTATGTCTGTGACTTAGTTACATTATTACCTACATGTTTCGGATGCTCCCCTAGTAAGTTTTATAAAAACCTGTGTTAGGAGGAAACCCTGTTTTCTCCGATCATAACAATAATAATAACAGCCACATGGAATCATTTCTATGCGACGTTAATACTACGTCACGGGGTGTCTAACGGAGTCGGTTACTCTTTGCGAGCGCCGCTGATCGTATCGCCATCTCATTAGCTAATGGCGGTAAAGGCCAATTACACTGAGTGACGTGTCCGGGGCAAATTGTGCGACACCGCGCTTATTTGGCCCGAGGGTCAACATGGCCCTGTCCATCGAGAAATTCACCAACAGACAGCTGCAACTTCGTGCTTTTATTTATATATCGTAACACTTTAGAGACGTATCTTTAACGAACAGTCAAGGAAACAGTCGTTTTGTCGTACAGTAACCAAAACGTATTAAGTTTGCCAGTTAACCCGCAAGCTGTTAGTGGAAAGAAATTCATTAGTTTTTCGTGACAAACAAGAAATAAGCTAACAGCCAAAGTAGGACGAAAGAACACTCCACTCCACTATTTATTGTAATGCAGCAATACGTAGGTACTGCTGTATTTTGACGACAACGAAGGATTACTATCTTGTATCTTGTAACCTGTGTCAGTCCCTATATTCCTGCTATAAGTGCATATCTAGAACCTATTACCTCTTCAATGGAAATGCGTTCCCAGATACAACTAAGCTGTAACTTAGCAATCTCCGGACTAAGATCACGTTGTTTAGGAACCGCACACAGTAGTATCACATTGCACAGCTCTATTCAGAACGCAGAAAGGAAGGGCTCGAGAATGGCCAGAGTGATGGGGACTCGTTAGCCGGCAGTCGTACGCAATATATCACGGGCGTCGTCGGGAGGCGCCATTACTACCACGTCAGCGAAGAAAACGTACGGCTTTTGTCTTCCCTTTGTTATGCACGCACGAGGCACGCCAGGTCGAGAAAAGGAGACAAATAGGATATGACCTGAGAGGGCTGAGAGTTGCTAAAGTGCAGCTACTAAAACCAAGTCGTCTGAAAAGCCAACATTACACGATTTCATTGATAACGTTAACGTTTCTTGCCTACGGTATTTGGTGGTTTCGTTGCAGAAATTTATATGATGAATAAATCATGAATACAAATCGACGGTCCCTACGTAGAGAGTGACATGTCTTCTATAGAAGAAGTAGGGACCGTGGAAATATTGTATTATAATTTTTTTTTATTGAACAGTTGGTGTTGGCCCCTAGCAGCCTCACACGCGAACAAAGGGGCGAGCTTGGAAAGACTCAATCGAGAAGGCAACTTTTTCGAAAAGGGGAATTAGCTCACCCTTTTCGAAGACAAAGGGATACGAAAGATCTAAGGGCACTAATTACAAATCGGCTGCAAGCGAAACCTTAAAGCTTTTGGTTGACTTTAGAAAGATGACAAGAAAAAGAGAAGAGTTCTCTCTTATTACACGAGAAGGTACTGTCTGAATTAAACTGCGGTAATTGGTCCAACGACCAGTTACTTAATGGACCGGAAGACATTGCCTTGTCGCATGACAAATTAGCTGTCAAAAACGACTAACCTAACAGACTTATCGTCATTAACCATCATCAACAATTTCAAAAGCATCAAACTACTTTCTAAAGCTTACTATGGCTTCGGTTCAGGAAAAAACATAAAAACATTAACAGAAACCAATATAAATTAATGAAGAGGAAACACGATAAAATCAGTTGAAGCTAATAATCGATGGACTGTCGGTAGGAGCGCTTTCATTCGTCTTCCAGCGAGATTCGCCAACCGAAGCCGATAGCGATCTGTTCAACTTAACCGAGAAATCATTCGCAACTGCTGTCCAATCGGAAATTCACACGAGTGGAGATCGATAGCTATCCATAATCGATTATTACGCCACATTACGCCACGTAAAACTAGCTAAAAATACAAAGTAGGTAAGTACAAAACTTTTCTCTTTATAATATTAGTTTAGATCTGTTGACTATTTGTAATATTTACTATGGTATATTTGAATGAATATCCGAATGTTATTTTATCTACAAACAATATATTATCTACATCAGATGTATCGACTCTTACTTACAAGATTTCGAACACGTATTCTTGAGATATGCACATTGCACGGCGACGCGTATAATCACGAATCCACGACGCTGACTCCACTGCGGAAGTGGGCGAAACTATAACAAGATTCAATAATTCGACCCTAACCTCATGCAAAGACACCACCTTATCCACTTAAATGTGACACAAACACACTTCCTTAGAAGATAGTAAGATGAATACTCACACCGGTTGCGACAAGGGTTAACAGGCGGGAACAGCGCCCGCGTGAGATATGCGCGTGCGCCGTCACGAGCTCTTAAATCGTACAACAGAGGCACTACGCGAGTAAGGATAACGTACAGAGATTTTTTTTTATATTTATGACAATAATGTATGTGATTAAATAAAAAGCATTAAAAAAACCGTGTTCCGGTTTTTCTGCAAGCTTGCTAGTATCATAGTCTCATTGATAGTTTAGGGATCGTCTATTTGGTCGAGCCACCCATCGTCGAATCTTTGCCGGCGATTAAAACTTAAGCAAAAATATTGGAGGATTCAAACCAATCAAGACTGCTAGTAATTACTAAGTAGATCTATCGAAATGGAAGGTTATCCGGCAGTCCGTATGTACTCTACCACCACGCTTGAGTACGTCTAGATATCTTCGGTATTAATCTGGGCGGTACAGCATTCACCGACCTCCTACAGGAGGAACTGGGCTACAATACCTCATCTATTGTTTAGCTGGTTGTACAACGAGCATTAAAATTTGGCTTGGACTACGTGGCTGGAACCCTTAAAACTGAATTTTGTTTCAATGAAAAAAGTAGATATGAGGCGGACATATATATGTCATTCTCGTCATTCACATACAACGGAGCGTTGACTTAACCGTAGGCTATGTTTACGTGTTTTCTGTAATCTTGAAAACTAGCTCTCTATGCTGTTTACTTGCTCATGCGCTTCTACAAATATCTACCCGAATGCCCGGCCTGGTTACCGACTTACGGTACTTACCTATACAGGTATAAATTCAAGGTCCGTTTTTACGGAAAAGTAGCACGTACGTAGGCGAAAACAGATGAACCAGACTTTACTTTCTTTTTGACGACCCTGTAGTCTAGTTGGTAGACCGTAGTAACCGTCCTGGGTTCAAGTCCCAGTTAGGGCAAATATTTATGTAACAGATAAATATTTGTGCAGGTCATGGGTGTTTTCTTGAAGTCTTATTTGTGGTGTCCATGCCAACCGCAATACAGTGAATCCTACTGATACTCCGAGTGTGCAATCGTTTTTGTTTTGACCGACTGTACGCCGATTCCTACCTACGGCTAGGGGCTTATGAAAATCATCAACGTCATAATACCTATGCGCGAAAACATTAAAAAAAACAATAATCGAGCCAACCCTGTTGTGGATCTATAATTTACACAGAAAGGTCATCACAAACAGCCTCGCTACGATAATTTAAACAATCTGTCTCAAATATCTGCTCCGGCCTGGTGTCGAACTCGGAACCCCTCGCTTGGCAAGTGCACCCTGCCACTACAACTAAAATCCTATCACCAACAACTAGACTATAGGATTGTCAAATGATACAACTAGGACACATCGAAAATAGAAATATTGACTTAAGTTGAAATGAAGTTGGCTGGCTTCAACCCATTAATGGCCCACTACTAGGCACGGGTCTCTCCTCTTGAGGAGACCTTAGATAGAACATACTGCACCACGCATGTCCAGTGCGGATTGGAGAAATGAAGTTACCTGAATTGAATGTCGTAAAATAACAATGATAACGGGCAATTGAAGCAGATGGCATCGCTGGCTGTAGGTTGTTGGCTGCAGTTATCGCGCAATGCGCATTAGGCTACATCGCTGATACCGTCCGCACGAACGATTCAGATCTAATGCCTCTGTTCACATATACTAGGTATAATAGATATGTATTATACCATAAAACTTCAGTACCGATAACCGTTGGTGAAGAGATTTTATACGAATAAGTACAAAATGCTCGAATTAGGGGAGGTTTATTTCCAGCCATACCTTGCTTAGTTAAGACTCGACCGAATCTATAGATTCGCTCGTGACTCTTATGGTCATAGCACACATATCAACTCGTAAACGGAACGTAAACGTATCAACTCTTGCATGTCAGTATTCTTTGTATGAAACTCCCTACTGTAAAGCACACTTATCGGATTCGTAACGTAATCGCCTCGCCTCGGGACAAGCTCACGAACCGCGGTACGGTGCGTGGACGACTTGCCGTACCCGCGCTTACGTCTCACCGTACGCTATCCGTCGACTTTCCGTTTCCTCGTGCGCGCGCCGCGCCGCGGCTACCGCTGCGTCGGCGAACTGCTGTCATTCATTCCGTCAACCAGCGGCCGGCGAGCCGTAAGCGCGGCGTCGCCTAGCCGTAAGCGCGGCGTCGCCTAGCCGTAGCCGAGCTTACGTTAGGTTGACGGCGAGGCGATCCGGTGCCGATCCCTTTCCGAGTTGATATGTGCGCTACGACCATTATTCGGATACCTACCCCTTTAGTGCCTGTCAAGTGAGATGTCACAGGTTAATTCCCGGTCAGAGCGAATCATCTATACTAATATTATAAATGCGAAAGTAACTCTGTCTGCTACTCAATAACGCCTAAACCACTGAACCGATTTTGATGAAATTTGGTACAGACATATAATTGAGCTCGGGAATGAACATAGAATACTTTTTATCCCGGAAAATAGACCGGTTCCTGAGGGATAACTCTTCCACGCCAAAACCACTGAACCGATTTTCATTAAATTTGGTACAGATATAGAATTGAGCTTGCGAAAGGACATAGGATACTTTTTATCCCGGAAAATAGACCTGTTCCTGAGGGATAACTCTTTCAAGCCAAAACCACTGAACCGTTTTTGATGAAATTTGGTACAAATATAGAATTGAGCTCGGGAATGGACAAAGGATACTTTTTATCCCGGAAAAGGACCTGTTCCTGTGGGATAGCTCTTTCAAGCCACTAAACCGATTTTGATGAAATTTGGTACAGATATAGAATTGAGCTCGAGAAAGGACATAGGATACTTTTTATCCCGGAAAATAGACCTGTTCCTGTGGGATAACTCTTTCAAGCCACTAAACCGATTTTGATAAAATTTGGTACAGATATAGAATTGAGCTCGGGAATGGAACAAAGGATACTTTTTATCCCGGAAAATGGACCTGTTCCTGTGGGATAACTCTTTCAAGCCACTAAACCG
The DNA here is from genome assembly GCA_963932265.1 of Thymelicus lineola. Classification (NCBI taxonomy): domain Eukaryota; kingdom Metazoa; phylum Arthropoda; class Insecta; order Lepidoptera; family Hesperiidae; genus Thymelicus; species Thymelicus lineola. The sequence continues at coordinate 3,227,140 of OZ010691.1, forward strand.
ATTTTGATGAAATTTGGTACAGATATAGAATTGAGCTCGGGAAAGGACATAGGATACTTTTTATCCCGGAAAATAGACCTGTTCCCGAAGGATCACTTTTTCAAGCCACTAAACCAATTTTGATGAAATTCAGTTCAGATATAGAATTGAGCTCGGGAAAGGACATAGCATACTTTTTATCCCGGAAAATAGACCTATTCCTGAGGGATAACTCTTTCAAGCCACTAAGCCGATTTTGATGAAATTTGGTACAGATATAGAATTGAGCTCGGGAAAGGACATAGGTTACTTTTTATCCCGGAAAATAGACCGGTTCCTGAGGGATAACTCTTTCATGCCACTAAGCCGATTTTGATGAAATTTGGTACAGATATAGAATTGAGCTCGGGAAAGGACATAGGATACTTTTTATCCCGGAAAATAGACCTGTTCCTGAGGGATAACTCTTTCAAGCCACTAAACCGGTTTTGATGAAATTTAGTACAGATATAGAATTGAGCTCGGGAAAGGACAAAGGATACTTTTTATCCCGGAAAACAGACCTGTTCCTGAAGGATAACACTTTCAAGCCACTAAGCCGATTTTGATGAAATTTGGTACAGATATAGAATTGAGCTCGGGAAAGGACATAGGATACTTTTTATCCCGGAAAATAGACCTATTCCTGAGGGATAACTCTTTCTCGCCTAAACAACTGAACCGATTTTGATGTTTGGTACAGATATAGAATTGAGCTCGGGAAAGGACATAGGATACTTTTTATCACGGAAAACAGACCTGTTCCTGAGGGATAAGGTCAAATTTTGTTATATGTAGTTGATAGATTCGTTATTTATGAAGCGATTTTTATGACTCTTTTTAGGGTTCCGAAGTCAAAACAGAATTGTCATAGTTTCATCATGCCCGACCGTCCTTCCGTCCATCCGTCCGTCCGTAGCATAGCGCAGAGGCCCTTAGTGCTAGAAAGCTGTAATTTAGCAAGGATATACATGTTTATTTAAACTTTAAACTGGTAGAATAACATTTTTAAAAATATGTTTTTAGGATACCTACCTCTCCTAGAGGTAATATGGGGATAATTTTTTTCCGCCACGCACGTGCGGGGTATCGTGAAAAAGGTCTCTCAAAAATAATATGGGTCTGCTAAGTCCATTTTTCGATTGAGGGGTTTGTTTGGGAAATATTCGTAAGTGTTGGACACGTAAAAAAAATCATGGCAATACCATTAAGATCAATTCAAAAGGAAAACTATCATGGCTATATTATTAGCATACGTAGTTATTGAGTTCTATAAACTTAGAACTTCGGAACCCTATATTACCAGTGACCTGACACGCTAATAGCCGGTTTTTTAACCAACTTCAAAAAAGTAACAGGTTCTCAGTTCGACTGTTATAAACAAAAATTAACTTTAACATAATTTGAAAAATCAATCTTTAAAGGGTTAATTCAGGGAATGTTTATACGAAACTTCGTCATTTTTAGGTTTCTGAAGTAAAATCGTGACCCTAATAGCTTCGTCATATCCGTCCGTCAGTCTGTCCGTCTGTCCAAAGCAAAGCGCCGAGACCCTTAGTGCTAGAAAGCTATAATTTGGCATGGATATACATATTTATTAAAACTCCAAAATTGTAGAATAAACTACTGAAAATAATTTTTTTTCGGGGTACCTCCACTACAGGTAACGTGAGGATTAATTTTTTATTTATCCCTATAGTGTGGGGTATCGTTGAAAAGTTTTTTTCAGAAATATTATGGGTCTTTTGAGACCATTTTTGGATGTAGGGCTCCGTTTGCGAAATACGTATATTTGGCTTGAAAGTGCTAATTTTGGGTACCCAAGTCAAGTCAAGTGTCCCCCCAACGGCTAAACGGTTGGAGTTGGACAAGTGAAAAAATTCTCAAAAATAGGTTATACGATGAATTTATAAGGAAAACTATCAAGGCTATGTTAGCATAAGTAGTTAATGAGTAATAGTCAATAAACTTACTACTTTGGAACCCTATATTGCACGTGGCCTGACACGCACTTGCCCGGTTTTTTAAGTTAAAACTGTGAAAGTTGGTAGTTAGTATGTAATCTTACATAAAACAAAAATAACTGTAACATGATTGTTTGGTAATACATTCCCTAAGGGCTAAAACTAGAGGTTGTAAGTTTAGAGTAAGTTTGGAGTAAGAAGTTGTAAAACGAACAGATGAGTCACCTCATGGTAAGTGGTCACTTTCGCCAATGAACATTAGCAACGCTAAAGAAATCACTGATTTGCTGCTGCCCAAAAAGAAAAGAAAGATATGTTTTTTGTGTATTCTGTAAAATTACCTACAATGTAAATTTAAAATTCAAATGCTCTCAGGTCCTGACTTAGATAAACCTCTAAATTCTAAAAAGTTCAATTATTTTGGGACCTTTCCTATGGGTGGGTCATTAATGGCTCACTACTGAGCACTCACTCTTGAGGACGCCTAGAGCAAACTCCACCACTTTGCTCCAGTGTGGATTGATGGAGGGATTAGAAATCAACCCAAGTGTCCGAAGTCATTACGCCGGGCGAGGACCTTCAATATGTCATAACGACTGTTATCTTACGACAACAACCGGGACCGACAGCTTTACGTGCCCTCCGAAGCTCGGAGAGCTCAAGAATTTTTTGCCACTAGCGGTCACCTATCCAACTACCGACCGCGCTCGCTATTATTAAACTTCATCGATTACTATTAGAACCGACACAAGCCGCTGCGCCCGGGCTATAAATGCTTCTCCCGATGGGTAATTAATGGGTTGTAAGAACATGTCACTTTTGCTGTAATTTTGGTGAAGAGTTTAGTATCTTGCTGACTACCAATCACGCTACAATATCAGATCGTAGTTATAATTTCATTATCAACACTAAAGATTTGTTTAATATTTTACTCATTTACATAATACGATATATGTACTAAGTGTAGGTGTTTTAGCTTCAACCCATAATGGACTATTACATGGCACGGGTCTCCTCTCTTCATAGTATGGACAAGTTTGCTGTCAATTTATGAAAAACATGTTTTATAATGAAGGGATCTTTATTTTTGGCGTACGAAGTCGCGGGTAACAGCTAGTTTATTATATAGACAAAAAGGTTTAACGTTTTCTCTCAAATCGGGGGTATTTGTAATATATTCAGTACATCTAAGCTATCGGCCACACAAGAGACTCCAAAACAAATTTTACAAAATGTAAGTACCTACCTACCTATAAGACGCAGAGCCGTTACGTCCACCTGTTTTGCTCACAATGCTACCGCGAACAATACGATGGTAGGACGTTGGTTACAATGGTGAAAATCCATTTTATGCGAAACAGAAAATGAGAATGGAATATCATCGCACGTGTCGGCGGTATGCAAATGCGCGGGCGCATTAAAATGCAAGATGGCGGAAGCGCGCACGCGAGGTCGCGGGGTCGCCGGTATCGCCACGCGCCATTGTCCGAGCTACCGCCGCTTGGGACCATCCAGCTCTATTACAATTTTAGGATATAGAAAGTACCTCATCTACTTACAGGTACCCTTAAAATATATTTTGTTACTTATTAATATTAGATATATATGTATTATAATTTTTATTAAGTATCTTCTTTTTTGTTAAGTATTTTGCTAAGTATTATGTGCTACAACTGGTACCCTCGAATACATGTAGGTACTCGTACATATTTTCATTTTCATTTTTCATTTCATTACTTTGTTTTACTTATTGATAATAAATTTATTGAGTGGGTATTAGTGATATTTTATTAATGTTTTCCATTGCTCTGATAACTTCATTACATTTCTTATTAATTTACAAGTTTACAAGTATTTTCTTTGAGATTGAGCTGAAAAGCTCCTTTTGTAAATAAAATCGTAAAAAAATTTGAAAGTAAGTTCTCAGCGGAATTTCAATACTTAATATCTACTGTTTGTTAGTCACTATGTTTATTATAATTAATTAATACTTAATATATAATACTATCGGATAATCACACCTGTCCATGTAAACGTAGAACGAAAAATGAAATCAACGACATTTTTGTGTATCATAAAGTCGTGTTAAAGACGATCCTTACTTATCTAAATTAGGCTAAAATAAAAACAAATTTAATATGTCCTAGTTTTAGCGGGCTTATCCTAAGCCTGCCGATACCCGGGGCACCCTATTGATATCCGCAGTGGATCCGTGGAGCGCACAATAGTAGAGCTTAGTACAGCGGCCGCGGCTTTAAATTATTTACTTAGCTAATGAAACGTGCTGTGTAATCCCCCGATATATCGATACGAGCCCAGCCCTGGGATTTTAATAAAGGCATTCCAACTGCCAATTAAAAGAGCGCATATGTAAAATTATATCATTCAATCAAAAAGCTTAATGTACATTCTTTGTACGGTTTACTGGAAGAGCAACCAAAAGCATCTTATTCTAAATCATTTAGATTAACAATTAATCAGTAATTTCAAATGTGACGAATGAATCTTTCTGTCTCACTGTTTGAACGACCTCAATGCTGATACATTGAGAGGTTTGGTTGTATCGTTTGAACCGGGTATCAAACTATTATATGTAGGCAGTCAACGAATATACTACTATTAGTTCATTGTATGTAGGTATAAGCAGACTAAATTCAATGTAACATAAGTTTCTAGAATATTGTAAAGAAGGACGAAGGTTTTAAAATATGATTCCGCAGACGACGTCGCGGATCTAGTAATGGAATCAAAGTCAAAGGCTACGATTTTTACCTTCACCATAAGTTGACGTAGCATCTGATTTGAACTCGAACACGCTAGTGGGAGACTAAACCAATCAATAGAACTATTGCAGAATTTACTAACCATAATAAAATGGAAGACTTTTTTTAATAAAGATATCTTTAAATCGATCGTTCTCTGCTGTGACATCAAACTAAATATAGGATCAATAAAATGCCAATTGGAGTCATGATTACAAATAAACTTTTAAAAATTTATCCAAAATATAAAACAGTTCTGTATGTTTGTTGGCCATTCAATATGACTCCAATTCGCACTTTTATAATAAATAAAACAACACATTGACTAAAGGTCATTTAATAGCCTTAAAACACAAATAAAACGAATACAAAAGTAAAACTAAATTCTAAAAAGATCTTAGAAAGTGCTGGTTAGAGTCATTTTGAAATAACACATGAGCTAACATTTTATTATGCAGTAATATTCGAAGTTTTATTTTATATTTAAAAAAATTAAACGGAAGTATTAAAGACGATTATAAACATTTAGTCCATCGTATGTACTACTTTTGATAAAAATATACACTATAATAAAACTCAAAGGGCAAATTTTCTGTACATTGAATATTTTTTAAAATTTAGATTAGGGACACTTCAATAACGTGTTAGAGCACAAAAATATTTTTTTTTTGAGTTATTGTCTGTCTGTCTGTTTGTTTGTCCGGTAATTTGGTAAAGTTGTTACTTATACTCCGGGACATATTTTAAGACACTTTTTATCCCGGAAAATTAAAAGGTTTCCCTGGGAAACGGGATGAAAGTTTGTATGGAATATTTTTAAAACATCAACTGATTTGCTTCAAATTTTGCAAATAAAGTAAAACATAATTTCCTTATGCGAAGCTGCGGGCAACAGCTACTATTTAAATTAAAGTTAAAATTAACTATTTTATAAACGAAAGTTTCTCAAAAACTTCAACTTAAAGTAAAGTAAAAAATGTGTAACTTAAACAAATAAATTGTTCATTTTCCTGTATAAGATTTTTTTGCTAAACCTAAATTAAAATCTAATTACTGTTTACGTTCACAGTAACGTCATAAATCCCATAAATAGCCTAATGATTTAAAATTCAGCCTCCCACTTAAATGACTCAGATTTCTAGTACATTATGCACTTTCATTCAATTACTATTGACCCGCCCTGGCTTCGCCTGGGTTGTATAAAAATCTAGACACCACCATTGAAGCATAATGTCATAGTATATAGTTATATAATGTAATACAACAGACATCTCGCACAAAATGTGTGTCCCGCCCGGGAGGTTCGATTTTCAAAATTGAGCCCCCGTTCTCCTTTCAAAATAGAATGACTCCATTGAAGATTGAAGCCACGTGGCGCCAATGTATTGGGACATACATGGTGTTCGCGGTGTCGGTTCTTTACGCTATTAATAGTACTTCAATGGACACCACACACGTAGTTACATTTGTCGCGCGATTTTTAATTTGTAATTCTAATAACATTAATTTCTGGAATGGAATGGTTGGAAGCTCTCAAGACGAACGGTTTTTGCCACCAATAGACTATAGATAACACAGGCCGACAAATTATTTACCCAGATACCATACTACACATTTTCGAAGCATTTCGATATGCTGAATCCGAATCTGACCGCAGAATTGCTCTATGACATCAAGATTTTGAGTTTACTGAAATATCTTTCTTTTTCGCTGAAATATCACATTTTGAATTTTTCATGTATGTGAATTATCCTATGTCTATTATATGATAACTTTACGCCCATGAACATCTAGAAAAGACCTTATAAAGTACTAATCAAACGTTTGTTACTCCGTAGGACTAGGGAATGTCTCGTGCCTTGTTAATATCACTGTTGTTCGACTAATATCACGTCTACACACGATCTCTCGTGTACGAGTCCCCTAACCGAAATACACAGAGGAAAACTATCCGTACAGGCTCGCTCGATCAACGCACGTATAGACCCACTCAGTAAAGGCAAAGCAAAGCAACAACCCATAATTATCCCACTGCTGGGCTCAGGGTCTCCTCTCACAATGTGAGAGGTAAAGGGTACAATCTACCACGCTGGCCAAGTACAAATTGGTAGATTTCACACAACTTTGAGAATTTTACAGAGAACTCTCCGGTGTGCAGATTTCCTCACGATGTTTTCCTTCACCGCTGACCAGACTAGACCCACTCAGTACTCCTCTTATTCACTCTTATGTTTTGTGTGTGAACGGTGTCTAGTGTGCGTAGTTCGAGCGCGCTTGTATCGAATGATATAAGTCGATTGAAAGCTGGCGCGTACAACACAAAGATAAATTGCCTGTGTACTATATTTATTACGTATGAATGAATGAATATTTTATTTACGTTATTAATTATAATATTTTATTATTAAGCGTAAACAGGACAGTTTAAATTCGAATTCAAACATTTCTGATTTTAATAATTAACATAAAACGATTTTGTGACACATAACTATATGATAAATTATTATACTTTAGTGTGAGTACTGTAAACGTGCCAGCTTTCGGTGATCGAATTATACTTCTGTTGTTCCTCTAACGGTCTCTAACGATCTCTAACGGTCTCTAACGGCCGCAGTGTAGGTGGTGTACAGATAGTGACAGTATACAGCTAATACAATGCCAGCAATGACTACGCACGCGTGCAGCATCGCCCGCGTGCGCTTCAGGTCCAGCTCCAACTTCTCAATCTGCCGTTCCACCGTCTGTGGACAAACCGTTACTGTTATTATGTAGTATGAGCATTTTTATGTAATATTGAACATTACGGGACGTTTTTGCCCGTTATGCCTTGCATACTCTTTTGCTGACTACAAAGTTTCAGTATGACACAATATAGTGTGTCCAGCGACCAACTAGCGATAATTTAAGGGCTTGAAATAATTTTATCGACAACAACACCCAAATGTTTTTTCGAATTTTTTTTTCAATGTAGCTGAACGCAAGAAGTATGGAAACTTGCATAAGGCTCATATTCAAACCGCAATAAGTCACCAGTCTTGGAACTTGAGCAATGATTTTGATGTCGTTTTGTACATGATATACTTGTAAATCCATGCATTTACTAAAAAGGTGTGTTAATGTGCTAGTTTTTGAAGTATGTTAGAAAAACTTTAAAAAAACTAGTGAATATTTTGACTACATTCAGTATCATATTATAATTCTTTTAATGACCTTTGTTACTTGAAACTTCATCCAATCTTTTTGTAATGAATAGATGGTATTATTACCTTTCAAGTAATAGATTTTTCATCTCTGGGACCTTTAAGTCCAGAGAAATCGATGTCTTTCGGCAGAGTCGTTTAACATAATACAAAATAATTAAAGTGGCGGCCATTCCAAAAGGAAGAGGGGGTCTAGCCCCATATATGGGTATTTTTGTCGATAAAATTGGGTTTATTTCATGCCCTTAAATTATCGCTAATTGGTAGCTGGACACACTATATTTGTATTGTATTGAGACGGGGCAGGACAGCGACTCGACGCGATCCATTGCAATGAACGTGCGAAGTGCCAGCGTCGCGCCGAGCGCTACAACATTTGACGTCTTCCATTTTATTAGTATACTAGGAAATCGCCCTCGCTTCGCTTCGGGAAAAATAGGAAAAAAATATATACCTATAGTATAATATAGCCTGTGTCACCCGGGGATCGTGTAGCTTTCCAACAATGAAAGAATTTTTCAAATCGGTTCGGTAGTTTCGGAGCCTATTCAATGCAAACAAACAATCAAATCTTTCCTCTTAATAATATTAGTATAGATTAAAACCTGATCGCGTCGCATCGTCCCGTCAGCATCCACTTCAAAACTATTATAATATAATATCAATAAAGAAACAGAATAGTACCGAAGTGTTGAGCCTCTTGTAGCTGTCGTAAGTGATGATCTTACACCGGTTCATATCATCCAATGCACGTAGTACGTAGCGCGCGTTCTCCCGCCGCGAGAGCAGCACCAGCGCCGACGTCTCATCCAGAAACTGCACCGTTATGGGACCTGGAGGTAAATACAACTATACTAAACGTTAATTTATCGCGAATTTTGTTTGTTGTTAGCACACGCACACGCACGCAAATGCGTACGCATTCGCATATACGCACGCACGCTCGTACACACGTACTCCCAGACTAGGAGTCCTTTGTTTGACATTATTGGTTTAATCCTTGAATTCAAAGGTAATGAAATAAATGACGTATTACTCGCAATTTTGTTGCACCGCCACATAACCGCACGTACGTTAGTTTACTAAGAACGGATTCGAGCAAACTTGTATGAGTATTATCATGCGAGTAAGTGCAATATTCTTCGCAACACAACTAAACAAAACACAGGTAGTCCTATCATATTAAAGATGTTTTCAAACAATCTATCATAAATTCTTGATCAAATTGTCAACTTACCAAATGCTCTGAACAAATCACTTATTGAATTCCTTTGCCATTCTTTTGGGAATGTTAAATGGAATACGTGGTCCCTTGGTGGTGACGCTGAAATGGAAAAATATGATTATCATTTAAAATAGGAAACATTAAGCAGTAAAAGTCAATAAAGTAAGGAAAACACGAACTTGTACTTTTTGTTAAATTCTATGACCAACTACAAATCGTCATCACTAGCCGTCCAGTGGTTCTTAACCTTTAAGAGATGAGGGACCGTGTGACAATTTTTTTTTTCATGGACTTGGTCTTACCATGGACTACCAATTAAGTGTCTCTCATTCTTCGATCTCAATCTATACATAAAACACGCATACTTAATTAATTTGTTAAAAGCCACTGATATTTGTTATCTGTTTTTAAATGACATTTTACATTATACTAGGAAATCGCCCTCACTTCGATTTGGGAAAAATAGTAAATAAAAAAAATATATAATCTATGTCACCCGGGGATAGTGTAGCTTCCCAACAGTGAAAGAATTTTTCAAATCCGTTCGGTAGTTTCGGAGCCTATTCAATGCAAACGAACAATCAAGTCTTTCCTCTTTATAATATTAGTATAGATTACGCATTTCGCATTTAATGTCTTTAGGAAAGCATTGCGGACCACTTCCAATGCTTCGAAGGACCATATCTCAAGAACCACTTAATCAAAACTCACGATCTTTCCCATTAAAATTGATGTAGGGCGAGTCGACAGGCGCCGTCCGAGCCAGGAATAGCTTGTTGAGGAACGGCTGAAGGTTGGGATGGGTGGCCAGGACACGGTCCTCTTGCCTCAGGTGTGAGTGCATCGCCAGGAAACACAGCCCCGTGACGTACGCGTCATAGCCCGCCTCGTGCTGCTTATCGTCCGCGTTGTTGTAGCCGCGCCCCGACTCCGAATCTGTGGTTAGAAGTAGGCTGTAGGACTTCATGGAACAGTAGTTCGTGGTTTCGGAATACGATACGAGATGGCGCCACTGAACCGTAATATTTTTAACACGCAAAATTGTGACTTTTGACAGTTGGTTTTAGGATTGTGAATAGACTTATTACTAAAAATGGCCGTAAAGAACACACAAAGAATATTTGTTTTTGATTATATTACTTTAGAAATTTTGTATCATATGTGTATGTGTGTTGTTTTATATTGATCAAACACCTTTTGAATTGAAACATTAAGCAAATATAATGTCTAGTAAGATTAGTAAGTAAATTCTCCTTTACAATATTATTTACCAACTTTTGGTATTGACAACATTACTTACCAACTTTTGGTATTGAGAAAGGGGGCTCCGATAGCGTTATATACAGATGCCTCAGTACACTGGAGTTCACTTTATCTTTAAATGGCGGAACACTGGACATATACTTTGTGTCCAATAGCCTGAAACCAACATAACCAAAATATACCTGTCAGGTTTTTAAACCCTACACACTCATAACCTCACACTACGGTTCCCTGTGTCGTAGGTGCCATGGACAACACATAAAGACAGGAACACACACACACCCAGACCCAAAACTGAATTTCGAGAACAGAAATTCAAACTCATCATTCAAATTTTCGCTTTACAAGGAATCGAACCCAAGATTCTCACGACAGGCCAGCATGGTAACCGGTATAATTATGTAATAGCCGTATGGTTAGGTATTAAGAAATAAAAAAGCTTTTTTATCATACTGTGATTTCACATGACCCACAATAAAATTACTTACTTTGGGAACATGCAATGTGCAAACTCTTTAAACTCTGCATAACTTTTTGTCTTCAAAGGCTCAAAGAAATGGTTGAGCGTGTGTATCAGATCCAATAACATATTGTGACCAATCACAAGCTTGTCCTGAAAGATAGTATTATATTAAGTTAAATAAAACACATAAGCATCTTACATTTTTAATGAAGACATGAATGAATTTAATGAAGACTACTTTTATTGTTCCCTGCAAAGGATGATCTGCAAGATGATCTATCTGAAAATTGATGACGTCACATTGGAATGACCATTTTTGTATTGTATCTATGTTATCTATAGTAATATATCATTTGATTGTGATTTTTTACAATGACATAGTAAAAACATTTAAAATTTAAATATTATAACTTTTTACCACCAGAAAAACTACCAATAGGAAACATTTTGAAGAACCATGTATATATAACAAAATAGGACATAATTTTTCTACAACCTTAATCTGGCCTGTGATTGGTCGAATAGTCATTTCTATGTGACATCATCGGTCTTCAGGTACCTCTACAAAGTCTGTGATCCACATAGAGTAATACATTCATGTATGTTACCAATTCTTTATAAGTTAAAGTAGTACTTCCCTAGGTTATTAACATAACCTACCAAAGTTTGAACTTACTGACTGGCTAATCATCCTCGCAACTTTAGTAAAACCCACTGCATCATCAAACTCCTCCCAATCCTTCTGTTTCTTGAGTTTTTCTCTACTTGCTTCACTGTTTTCCTCCGTTGTTCGAAAAACTTTTAACACTCTGAAGCAATACATAAATATTGAAACTTAATCGTAATCTCACAATTCTCCCAAACACTTACTTTAGACATAAAATGGATGGATGGATGGAACAAATGTGTTTTTTGCCTTCTTCCTCCAAAAAATATCAGGGGCTTAACGCATGCTGCAAAATACCCGGTCCTGTCCATCAATATCTCTCATTATCCTCGAAGACACTGGGGACTATGTGTAAGCAGTGCTTACAGTCCCCTGAGTGTGTTAGTCAATACAATTGAAAGCGTTATTTATAACAGGGACAAAAAACTTATAAGCAAACAAAAATTAATAATGGTGAATAACAGTCAAAGTTACAAAAATTGATAAATGGTATACCATATTATATTTTGGAGATAAACAGAGGAAAGTCAACAATAATTAACAGTTGTAATTTCTCTTACCTCTCACTATTCTGTAACATTACAGTTTCTAGATAAACCTCATCCTTAAATCGTAATTTAAGCTCCTGGTACAGAAGCCGACGGACAAATGCATTACAACGATCCACTTCCATTTCATTACTTCCATTCTTGTCCAGAAAATCGCGAACTTTTGCGCTAAAATATCAATTTTATATATACCATCCACAACTTTACTGCCACTTATCATTAGGAACAACAATGAAAATAATGTACAGTCTAGAAAATAATTTTTTTGACATGATAATGTCTATTAAAACGATGTCGGCCGCACGCATGAAAAAGCATGACTCATCTGTCGCGTTCCGCGAGCGAGCGAACAATGGAGAAAGCGCCATCTATGAACAAAACTATATACACAATTAAGTCAGAAAGGAACTTGCTGAAAAAATAGTTTAGTTCAGGAGTTCTAGATGGCATTGTAGTATAAAGATAAAAGTTCCTAATTATAAGTTAATTTCCAGAGATAATATTATATTCGAGAACTACTTCATCAATGTTTTGTCATGACGTTGTCACGTTACTACCGTCCGTAAACCGACTTTACAGACAACCAGTTTTTTGTACAAATCTATGCTTAGCAGTAGCTAAGTAGTAGTAACCTAATGCGGGAGCTAAAAATGCACTTACTTATTAAGCACTAAGAGCAGCCACATTATAATGAGTCCACTGCATAAGTTGCATAAGAGCATGGAACCATAATCTCATCTAAAGAAATGGGAACACCAATACTAGAAAACTTACATATAACCTACCATATTTTATCAATGCATTCTTTATGTTCAGGTGGAATGGTGATGATGTCATGATCTTGTTGGGTTACTTTGTGTTTCTCTTTGATTGCTTCCTTTAACTTAGTCTCCATCGGTTCAGACATGAATGATATACCTAGAACACAAGAGTAATCATAGTTTTGATTGAATATTGGAAAAAACCAACAAAATACATAATTTATAAAATATCAGCATAATTAAAATTATACCAGCATAATACTTTAAAATGAAATGACAAGCATTTAATTACAGTAGTACCATTTGCCAGGTAAAATTAGTTTTGTTTCATGTTTTTATACCCTAACCTTACCTTAAATATATGTAAGAAACTAATGTTATCCATGAAATTAGACAGACCATCCAATGGTAAATGACTGCCTCGCCCCATGCGAGGAAAGGGGTCCAAAGTGAACATAATTAATGAACATATAATACATTACAAGCAGTTACATTACTTTACCTAAAAGTTAGTTACTAATCTAGAAATCAGAAGCTAATCCTATTGTAATGCGTAATGTCTCAATAGACAGCACCTAACTATCATTGGCTTAATAACAAAAAATATATTATACTTAGTCCAGGAAAGTAGCAAGGTATCTCTCTCATACTGGTTTAACCAACACAGAAACCTAACATGTAAAATACTCTTCATTGTTATTGCCATACAAGTAAGTGACCTTATAATTTCAAGAGTGGTATAGACCCCAGTAACCTGCAACAGCAGGGACCTGGCGTCATTGCTTGATCCAATGTACACCAGGTTGGATCACAAGAAGAAAAATATCATCTATAATTTTGTCACCGTTTTTAAAGCAAAATAACTTCCAGGTTGGGTTAGGATCCATAATAAAACTTTCTTATACAATGCAACTTACCTTCTCTTATTAATTTATTGAAATCAAAACCTTGATTAGCCAAAAAGTCTAAACTTGACCCTTGAGATAAAAACACTTTCTCTGGTCCAGGTCTTCCTCTAGGAAACAGATAAAAGTTATATGCGTCGTTTTTATATTGCTTCTTTGCCGCATCCCAATAGAAAGCGCAAAGCCCGTACTGAATCACTAAGAAATCCGAAGCACCGTTTAAAAGTGTAGTATAATACTCCGCTGGAGTATCAAACATGCAGACATCGCGTCCATTCATCAATCCCGTAAATTCCGCATCTATAACTAAGAAGTCCGCTTTATCTATAGATGCACGTACTAATGGTAAACTTTGCTTAAAATCTGTAACAATAATACAACATGAAAAACCAAACATGTAACCTTACTTCACTGATTCCATACTTAGCTTTGTGGTAAGTAATACATACTTTTGCGGGTCACTTCCATAGTTAGAACGTCAAAAATTTATGTAATAATATTGTAGAAAAGTCATATAAATTATTTAATTTATGTTTTTTGTCTAACAACAATAAAATAGTAAAATACGGCACAAATTAATTATAATGCAGACAGTGACAGAAGTTGACAGCACTGACGTGACAGCGACACCAAAATGTAACAAAAAACCATAGGGATGTACGATATACATCGATATATTACAAAAACATGTTTAAAACACTCGATGTAAAGTTTGGAAAAATCGATTCAATCCGATGTTTTTTTAATACGTCAACATCGAGTAAGCATCCATATTTTTTATTCGATGCATTGGAGAGGCAAACGTTATAGGATAACCAAACCAAACCATCTCAAAATCTACGACCTACGGCAGCAAATTCTATTCTTTAACCCTAAAACAGCGCCATTAGGCTAATGTTGAAAAGCGTTTCCTTAGTTTTTGAACATCAAATTCACTGCTGATGATCATTTTTTTTTAGTTCCAATCCAATGCTAGTAAAAATAAAAACAATCGATGTATGAAAAACATCGATGTATTTTATGAAACATCGATATAACATCGATGCCACTATGCGATGCAATGCATCGAAAAAACATCGATTTTTTTCAATCCCAACCCTAAAAAACCATAGACAAATGTGTTTGACAAATGTGTGTTAAACGCCTTATTCACGGTCCATCCCCGCTGGACTTCCGCTCAAGGCCGCCGCGCTGGATGTAGCATCATACTCACTATCGTGCACGCATCAACCGTACCCCAGTATATAACCCAGTATATAACAAAGTGTATCGGTAAATGTGTCCATTTAATATCGGTATATTTAAACACAAAATCGGTATATATCAAAAAATACACAATATTCAATCAAATTCGTTTATTTGTCAAAAATAAACTTACGGGCTAATTTTTGTACATCAAACACACCTAAATAACAAAAAGATAAATATTAAAATGCATTTATTATCAGTAAAATTACAATCCATATCAGTAGAAATACCGAAAAATCGGTAGGTTCGACACCACTAACTGTCCAGCAAGTTTATTCACGATCAAGCATGCACGACGTTCGCGGTGGTGGGGGTGCTTGCTGGATGGAAAACGGGTCGTGCAAGTCCAGCAAAAAGTAAATAAGTGGTAAATAATAATTTTTGACGTACGTCAAGCCTATTCACGGTCGTTTTGCGTCGTGCATCGTGCATGGCCTTGCTTTGACGTACGTCAAGATGGACCGTGAATAAGGCGTTTTATTCAGGTTATTTAGGTGTGTTTGATGTACAAAAATTAGCCCGTAAGTTTATTTTTGATAAATAAACGAATTTGATTGAATATTGTGTATTTTTTGATATATACCGATTTTGTGTTGAAATATACCGATATTAAATGGGCAAATTTACCGATACACTTTGTTATATACTGGATTATATACTGGGTACGGTTGATGCGTGCACGATAGTGAGTATGCTACATCCAGCGCGGCGGCCTTGAGCGGACGTCCAGCGGGGATGGACCGTGAATAAGGCGTTTAACGGCCTGGCCACGGGGATCGGCGGTGCGAACGACGAAGCGGGAGGCGACGCGACCGACCGTTTGCATGCCACGGGCAGTCACGTCTAGTGATGTGCCAACTCGGAAAAAACACGACTCGAGTAAACTCGAGTTGAAATTCAGGTAACTCGAATTGAACTCGAGTTACACAACTCGAGTTAGCAGGAAAAAACTGAGTGCATGATTTGTTACAAATTATTTTTTTACATATTTGATCTTCCATCCAACTCTCGAGACATGAATTTTTTGGAATTTTGTAAATTAATTTCATTAAAACTTGCTATTTATAGGCTAAAACAAAACTCAAAAATATCAACTTTGCTCAAAACTTGCTATTTACATAATTTAAACATATTTTATCTTACGATTATAGAGTTTCTAATCATAATGGTCTATTTGCTTTATTATTTCGTTTACTTGATTGAGATGTTAAACAAAAGTGTTGTAGAGTTGTAGAGTTGGATTGTTTTTATTTCATACGTTAGACAAGGACGCCATTATGTTTATTATTTCGTCTTTTAAACTATTCCATAACTAAATATCTATATGAAATTAGGCCGCGTCTATATAATTCATATATCTATGGTCCACAGGTACATCTAAAAAGTCAGTGATCCAGATAGAGTTATATAACTTACTAGGAAATTGCCCTCGCTTCGCTTCGGAAAAAATAGTAAAAAAAAAAAATATAATATAGCCTATGTCACCCGGGGATAGTGTAGCTTCGCAACAGTGAAAGAATTTTTCAAATCGGTTCGGTAGTTTTGGAGCCTATTCAATGCAAACAATCAAATCTTTCCTCTTTATAATATTAGTATAGAAGTATAGACATATATCCAGAGTTGCCAAATGCCAACTCTACAGTTTAAACTGTTGATTTACAGTTTTTTCGTTAACTTTTTTTATGCTTTGAGCAGGCAAACGAGCAGACGGGTCACCTGATGGTAAGTGATCACCGCCACCCATGGACATTAGCAACACCAGGGGCGTCACCAACGCATTGCCGGCCAAAAAGATGACGATAGACCCGCTTCTTGAAGGACCCCATATCATAGCTTAGAGGGAACACCGATGCATGTAGTTTGTTCCACAGTTTAGACGTGCGAGGTAGAAAATGACGTGAGAACCGGACTGTGGACGAACGCCAGGTATCCAGATAGTGTTGATGGAACCTGGTACGTGATGTGCGGTGACGAAAATTAACTGCAGGTAGTAAGCCAAACAGTTCTTCAGAACATTCCCCATTGTACAGATGGTAGAATACGCAGAGATAGCCTACATTTCTCCTCAACTCAAGCGATTCTAATCCGTCTGTAAGCTTGGGATCGTCGAATAGACGAATAGCTCACCGTTGAATTCGATTGAACGGATCCACTTGGCCAGCTGGGGCTCCGGCCCAAAGGTGGGAACAGTTACTTAGCACTCCATGTATGGTCGAATTTGCGCCTTATAGAGCATCAACCTGTACTAAGGCGTGAAGTACTGCTTAGCTCTATTGAGCACTCCCAATTTCTTTGCGGCTAGTTTGGCTTTACAAACCAAGTGCTCCCGAAACTGAACTTCATTCGAAATGTCGACTCCAAGGACCCCAATGCTTTTAGAGATGTTAAGAGGAATGTTCTGGAACTGTGTTGCTATGACAAATGGGGTTTTTTAGCGGTTAACGCGCAAACTTGTGTCTTTTTGGGGTTGAAATGGACTAAATTTAGTCTGCCCCATTCCGAGACCCGCTCCAGAGATGTCTCGACTTCAGCCACAAGTTTTATCCTCTTCTCCTCAATCTGCACCCGCGAAAGATTTGCTTGGCCTGTATAATGGGCGTCACTGGTACTGTCATCAGCATAGCAATGAATATCACCGATGTCCAGCATATCATTGATATGCATGATGAACAATGTGGGTGAAAGTACAGAGCCTTTTGGGACGCCAGCATTTATGGGCTTCTTAACCGAGCATGTTCCGTCAACGACAACCTTGATGCTCCACTCCGATAAAAATCTGGCAATCCATTTGCACAATTTCTCGGGTACTCCGTAGGAAGGCAACTTAGACAGTAATGCCTTATGCCACACCCTATCGAAGGCCTTCGCAACATCCAAACTTACAGCCAATGCTTCTCCCTTGCTCTCGATTGCTTCTGCCGAGCAATGAGTAAGGTATACTAAAAGATCGCCAGCTGATCTGTCGTGGTGGAAACCGTATTGACGGTTGCTAATCAGCTGGCGATCTTCATAGTTTTTAGTTTAAACCTCCAAATCTACAGTTTTTTTCTTTATAATACTAGCGCCATCTATTTTATTTGCTGCGTACCCAAACTAAGGAATAAATAGTCAACCACCACCATTAAAACACTTTAAAAACAAAGTCAGAAATTAAAAATTATTATGAGTTCAATGCTACCGAGTACCGATGACCATTTAAAGAGATTTTTATAAAAATATGTACGATTTTAAAATTAAAGATGAAACTGAAAATTGAAAACGAGGCAGTTTTAGTAGAAATTGTGTAGATTTTTTAAGATTTAAAGTTGATTTACTAATACAAGTATAATTTTCTTACTATTTTACGTTGTTTTTAAGAAAAGCTGTTGATTTACAGTTCTTAAAGTAGAATTTTACAGTTTTCTGCAGCTTTTTGAAAGCTTCTTTACAGTTTTTATCTAGATTAGGGTTGGCAACACTGTAATAATATCCATGCGCGCATCCAACGAACAAATCGTACTCTTGCTCTTTCGCTTGATTCGTTCATTTACCGCCAGCCCAAACACGAGATTCAACTCGAGTCATTAGTAATCTGACTCGAGTTAACTCGAACTAAGCACAACTCGAGTTAACCCGAGTTAGTAAATCGAGTTGGCCATCACTAGTCACGTCACGTTCGCCGCTGCGACCAGTAAGGAAGTCCGACAGCGAAATGTCTTTATCGAAATTATCTCGATATTGCTTAGAAAGCAATATTTTTTTGGTTCAAGACCTAATATTTGGAAGAAATTGTGGAGTACATTATTTGAATAAGAATCGGGATATAGATGGAGAATTCCACAAAAAATACGAGAAATACAGAATATATCCAGAAAAATTTTTCGAATATACCAGAATGAGTATTGAAACATTCGATTATATTCTTATGAATATTCAAACAGAATTGGTCTAGCTATTATTTCAGTAATAAAAGTCTCGGTGTTCATTTTTCGCGGCGAAAACAACTAAACTGATTTGATCTCTGCACTATTCGCCGCGACTGCCGCTCGACTCCGTGGCCTGCGGCGTACTAATTCATGGGTTTGTTTTGGTCGCCGGTCGCGCCGCAAGTCGCCCGTGCGATTCGCCCGGTACTTTTCGCCGGTCGCTTCGCCGGTCGCCATTGCGCGTGGCTTGATACGTACATTGCTATGTGTTTATTTCAGTCGCTAGACGCTTCGCCGTTCGCATCGCGCGAATATTCGCATCGGCGAATGTCCCGTGGCCAGGCTGTAACGATAGTTGACAGTCTATAGGTGGCGGTTCGCACCGCGACAGAGACAAGCGACCGAGACAAGAGACCGAGACGGGAGACCGCGACAAGTGTCTCGGTCTCTTCTGCATCTACTGTGGGACGAGACCGAGACCGCGACCAAAGCTACAATTCATTCAATTTCAGAGTCTGTCGATGGAGTTACTTATGTTGTACTGTGCCATTAATTTACACTGTCTAATTAGAACTTCCATTGGAGGAAGAAGAAGGTTTTATTTATGGTTTCAGCTATGTTTTTCCAAATATTTTTCTTTAAATTTTCGTCTCTGTAGGACTCCAGTTGAGTATTGTATATCGGAGGGTGCTGTCTGATCAGTTCAATCAGCTTTTCACAGTCTTCGTCAGGAAAAGTAGTCATTTTTTACAATAAACACACGTTCAATTCGAGCGCGACACGACGAGACCGAGACACTACTAGTTCAGGGCAGCGACTGTCGCGCGGTCTCCGGTCTCGCGTCTCTGTCTCCTGTCTCGGTCTCGTTCGCGAACTGATGCCTATTCATTGCATATGGTCAAGCACGGAACACAGAGACAAGAGGTGGAAATGGTATAAGTGTTGATTAGTATGGGAACCGTTCTAGCCAAAAAAACACAAGTAAATGGATAATCGTATTACTTACAACTCAGAAACTTACATTTTGATTGGTTGTTAGTTGTCAACTACGAATAGTCCGAGAAACCTGCTATTTATGTTTGAAAATTCACTTTAATATTTGATGTTAATTCTTATTTTTCAATGTCATATTCAGTGAACTTAGTACCTTTATCAATTAAGATCATAATACTTTTCAAGTTCTGCTATACCACAGCTATACACCGCTAGATGGCAATATTCTACGTAATAAATAATTCTATACTTAACATATAGTAATAAGGTTGACATTGAATTGCAGTTGGTTGTATTACAATGTCAATCTTATTGGAAAATGATTAAATAATTCCGTCTTCTGAACGCTAGATGTCGTAACTGGAATCTAATATCAACCTTAAATGTATAGCGGTAAGTTATATTTTTGGTTAATTAGGCCTAGGGATGTGCGTGGTGCTTTTACCGCGTTATCGACAATTATCGATATTTATCGAAACTCGATACCACAAGGTAATGTTGGTACTTGTTCTTGTACAACTTGTGTGTGTCTATGTGAAAACGTGCTCAAAATTTTGAAAGCTTACATCTATTACAAGGCGTAGACGTGGCCGTAGCTTTTTTATTAACGTTAGCTAACTAAACAGTATGTCGATAAGTGAAATTTCAATGTAGCTCAACGTAGCTTAGCTATAAAAACAATGATGTGAATTAGGATGAATTTCAACCTTAACGTTATACAAAAAAGGTAAAAAAGAATGCCCATACTCCATAGCCAGTACTCTCAAAAAAATTATTGTGTCACAATGATTTTTGGACAAAAAATTAAATTCAAATATTTCAAGTATATACCGTATTTCCTAAAAAAATCCTCTTTGAGAATAATTTTCTGAAATTAATAAGTAACTTTACTTCCGTTTTACAAAAGAAAACCATTGGGCCATTTATGTTTGGATAAGGGCCAATCAGGAATATTTTAAGATCCTTCGGGCCAATAGGTTGCATTGATTCCATTATGATTATGATACAACAAACTAGATGACTTAAGGGGACTGTCAAATGAATTAGAAAATTATTATAATCAGCCAGGAGTAAGTGTTCTGTGATTATAATTATTATACACAGCGATATATGCGGCCCCATTATGCGTTCATAATTCATCATCCTCCCTTGAACGCAAGCCCATGCTTCCAGGAACTTATGATGCTTCGGCTCGGTGAGACAGTCTGCCATCAAAGACTGTCTGTGCTGATGTTCTTGACCAGTGTCACCAGATGGTACTTTGTCCCGTACATAATGATGAAGTACATCAATGTGCTTGCTCCTTGCACGATACGCAGGGTTACCTGCAGCCTCCAATAGAACTTGTTTCCATGGGGCCGCATATATCGCTGTGTATAATATCTTTAATAATTTAATTTCATAATTTCAATCTGAAAGTTGATGCTGCGCAGCTTGTGTGCGGTGCTCATTATTTTGTTCACGTATTCTTCAATACTATTGCCACATCCTTCTAACGTTGTTGTGACCAAGTCTTTCAATAGTCCTACTCTTCTAGTCAAGCCATTGTCGTCAAAGGCTTTCTCAAGGTTCATCCATACATCCTTCGCGGTCTCAGCATCTTGAACATGCACGTAGTTCACGGGGTCGAGAAGAAGGATAATTTTTGTTCGGGCTTTGACGTCCTTACTTGAATCTGGTTTGGTGCCGTCCGGACGTTCTACGCAATCCCACAAATCCTCGTGCTGTAGATACGTTTTCACACCAAACTTCCATGACGAGTAATTCGCTCGTCCCGTCAACTTCTCCAAGTTGAACGAACTCGAAGACATTTTTCGGAGATACTGTAACCGTGCCGGCAAATATCTCGGTGCCGGCAAATATCTCGGTGCCGGCAAATATCTCGGTGCCGGCAAATATCTCGGTGCCGGCAAATATCTCGGTGCCGGCAAATATCTAACGGAGAAGATATTTATTTATCACTGAACCACGGAATAATAATTGATGTGCCCTCTGTTGACACATACAATACTGACACAAACAATATGTAACCAATAGCAACCAACAATCATCCAGTTCATTCATTTCAAAACGTTCCAATATGCTTTCTATCTATAGTTCGCTTAAGGCCGCTTGATGCCAGAATCTTTATACAATTTGTCAAAATCTTCATTAACATCTTCTCATCAATGTCACCTTGTAAAATGTATCTAAATCTCATCTTACTGCATCTAAACCTCTTATTACCTCTCTTCACGTTTGATCGACAATTATTGGATATGTGACCATATTTATTACACAGAAAGCAACGAGTTTCTTTTTCTTTTGGCTTATTATCCCTTCTGATTAATTCTTAATTTGAGTAAAAAACTCCGGAATCACCCACTCTTGTGGTGATTGTCTTGACAAGATTAGTACCTGTATTCACACCCGAGAGCTCTCTCTATTACCATTTTATAGGCTTATAGGATACGATATTTCTTATATAGAATATCCGGTAGTAACCTTTTAAAGTCACACCTGAGCTCTCAATTGCCATCAAAGGCATTTACAAAGGCTTATAGGATTCCGGTAGTCCGGAGAAGAAGTGTACGTAGCCACTCAACATTGACTATGACTCCATCAATACTAATATTGATACCCAAATGTGTACAAGTACCTAACCACTTTAATAACGTAGGTTTCAACATTTCCACAATCCTTTTAGATCAGTGGTAATTAATAACATAACAAACCTACCATCTTGTCAGACCTGAATCATCCTTACGTAAATTAAGCCATACTTCCATAGCAATTTTTGCCTCCTGTTGTCCTCGCTTTCGTGTCTTCGGCCCTTTAAATGTGTCACTTTTGTTATCCACGCATTTTCATAGCTCCTCATGTTCCAAGTACGTTTGAACCGCAAAGCTCCACGTGGCATATTATCACGCCCTTGCAATTTTTCAATTTGAGCCATATGCCCATTAGATGCCATTTGTGTGGATGCTTTCGACCCTTTAGGTAAAAATCCTGAAAAAGAGCCTATTCGCGAAAATACCGAAGTGAAAAAATTTTCCTAATCGATCGTCACTTGTATATTCGCGAACGTACTTGAACTAATACTTTTCCCTATATCTGAACTAACAGGCGTCTGGGCCCATAACCTGATGAAACTGATATATAGGGAATAGGAAGCTTACTAAATAAATAAAACTGTGCGTGATATAAAACTTGTATACGGAGTACAAAATTACAGAATCATAGCAAAGAGCAGTGTAAAAGTCAACCGTGAAAATATTCTGTCACATTAAATAGACAGCTATGTGTTCTTTATTTGAAGCTGGCTGCGTTCATAATTCATCAATAATACATTATAAACTACATGGCGTTTTGGGACTGTCAAATGAATTTGAAACTTAAAAGAACGACATTACATACGCAATCGACTTTAATACGCCGGCATAGGCTCCATATTAGGGAACATACCAAAACCACGTAACCCATTTTTTCCAACTTTTTACCCCCCTCCCCCCCTTCGTGACCATCCGTAGTATATGAGAAGACCCCCCCCTCCCCCCTAGTTTTCACGTGGTAATTGATAAATACGGTTTTCAATACTTTTTTGCAAAAACAGAGTTAAAAAATAATAATTTTGCTTATATTTGACGACTTTGTGGCGCAATGGTTGCTAAAATATTGACTACGTGACAAAAACCTAAACATCCCCCTTCCCTCTGTGACCAATCGTGGTGTTTTGTAGACCCCCCTCCCCCCCCTAAATGAGGCACGTGGTTTTGGTATGTTCCCTTACTGTGAGTTTACTATAACCTAAATTCAAACTAATTTTGTTGAAAATCTCGTATTTCCTACTATTATCACTGATAAAGTTAGTATGTGTAATTTATAAAGATAACATAATCAAATAAAGGTATTTTTATCAAGACACAAAAATGTTAAAGTCAGTACAGTCATTTCTCCATACTAAATGGGCATTCTCCTTTTGTTCGACCTACAACGTTTAGTAGTAGAACCAATTGCGCCATCTAGTGTCGCCAAGGAATAGTTTAAACACCTTTATTTTCGTGGAATTATATTTCCTAGCTTTGAAGCTCTCATAGCCCGGCGGATTGCGTCGATCCTAAGCGATCGAAGAATTTAAGCAACAGCGGGCGCGGTCGGTAGTTGGATGGGTGACCGCTAGTCCAAAAATTTCTTGAGCGCCTTTGCAACATCCAAACTTACAGCCTTTTTGCTTCTGCCCAGCAATGAGTAAGATATACTAAAAGATCACCAGCTGATCTGCCGTGGCGGAAACCGTATTGACGGTCACTGAAACTATGAATTCTTCTTGTAAAAAAATGCTCTGAGCATGGTACTAGATTTTACTGGGAACCAATTGATCCGCCCAGTAGTTTTAAGCCAGTCTTCTTTTCTCTATGCGTCTTTAGGAAATCTAAGAAGTAACTATAGAAACCAAAATAAGTATAATATTCAAATAATTATTATAATTATTCATAATAATATTATAATATTGACCAAGTTGACTGTTAGAGATTGCAAACTGGCATTAACTATTTATATGTATTAACTATAGGTTATATACGAAGATATTTTCTCTATAAATAGCCATTTAAACCCTAATCAGTCGGCTCTTGGTCGTATAATATTACATCGTAAATAAAATTACAACACACCGATGTCGATAAATATATCCCATCCCTTCCCGAGTAGGAAAGAATGTTTTCAAAGAATGTTCTGGAAAACAATAGTCGAGTAGCAATACCATTTAAAACATAAAAATAACCTTATTGCCGTGTAAATAGAGTAGCTTTTTGATCATAAAAATATATTATTTCCTTTAATTTTATGTTTTGAATTTGAATTAATACAAAATAAATATAAAACTAGGCTTAGCTGTGGGTGGTTGTGGTATGAAACACTGCCATTAAATAAATGCTTAGCTCTGCTATCATTTTTGCACCCAAAATTGCACAATAAGTCATATTATTATAATTTAAGTCAAATTTTAATTTATGTAATGCACAACCGACGCAGCTCAGTGACAGATATGTTATGCGGGCAAGTAAGCGGAGCTACGCTTACTGTTAGTCGCTGTGCCCCGCCTACTTCGCACTTCCACCTCTTGTCTCTGTGTTCCGTGTGGTCAAGTGACGATAGCGGTCTCCTGTCTCGGTCGCTTGTCTCTGTCGCGGCGCGAACCGCCAGCTTATTAGACTGTCACAGACAAAACATGAAGTACCTACTTCGTGACTTGTTCCATGAAATATTATATTAACCTCTATATTCCATGATTGTACATAATCCATGATTGCGCGTTAGAGGTCCAATATATTTTTTTGTTGTAATCCACACGGAGCCCCAAACTAACACGATAGCAAAATTTATTTAAACGCATAGTTTCAATAACACGTACGACATTTTATAATCGCAACCCATACGTCGCGTCGTTGCAATAAACCTAAGTTTTTGCAACCCATGGATAAAACGTAGTGATTAAGTACTCTGTGCCCATGGAATAAATATTCTTAAAATATGCCAAATTTGAATAAAATTGCATTAAAACAACCAACGAAGTCTTAAGATGTTGGGATATTTAAGGCGCAATAAGATAAAAAGCATTATCACATGGAAAAATTAAACTTTAATACATTAAGATAACTAAAACACTTTGGTTTAAAACATAGAAAGCAACTGTTGCTAAATTAAACTCTATCGTTTATTATAGACATGGACATGACATGGACAACAAAAAAATGTCAGAACTCTTTATCGATGAATCATCTCGTTTATAAAGACAATGCTTTAGGCAAATATTACTTAATTAACATTTCTAAGTGACTAGATAGTTTCTCGTATGCCGCTTTATTTCTGTATAGATGAATATTTGCTTTAACTTTCTTCATCAGTAGTCTTGGATCCACGTCACTGAGAGCCAGTAGAGCGTCTGAAATAAAAAAAAAAATTGAGACGACATCGTGCCACGAATTTAGCTTGGAACACAAGGCATATTGTGAAGCGATTTATAGCGCTCGTAGATGAAGACTCCAGTAGTTAAAAAAAAATTGGTTGTCTGTAAAGTCGGTTTACGGACAATGGTTTTACGTGATAACGTCTATTTCGTAGAAGAATAATTTATGATATAAATAATGTAATGTAAGAACGTAATGGAAGCCCTACGCACGGAGCCGCGGTGCTACTCGCCAGTTGTGTCAGCTTGAACATGGCTTGACGCGCCACCGCGACCCGCGTATCTAGCTAGATTATAATATTAAATTTCATACTAACTATACGATTTTAAACATATTTGAGTTGAAAATTTGGTTTAAATCGTTTTAAATATCAGGAGCTGCGCGACATCTGTGATTTTCTTGACTACAACTAAAGTCCGAGTCGATGTACTGTGTAAAGTTCTTTCAAGTAGTTCATACCTATAAACAGAGATGACGCTATTGTAGATTTTCGTTTTCATATAATAATAATACGTACGAGCTACGAGAAATCATTTCTTTTCAAAAGATTGTGAAATAAAATAAAAATGAAATGAAAAATGCCTTCCAAGCGGACCGATTACGCTTGAGTGGGAGAGAGACGGCCGGTCTAGCGTGCCTCTCTCTCTAATGCTGCGCGCGCTTCCGTGACGTTAGCGGCCGTTACTCGGTTTTCGTGAATGCCTCTCAGGCTCATCGTCTTTATAAACGTTATCACGTTAAAATCATAAATGATAAAAAACTGTAATAAGAATATGTAAAGAAAATATCAAAAATTTAATAATTCTTCCTTGAAGGTGACATTTTGTGAATCACACTGAATTACCATTATTTAGGTTTCAACAGCTAATATTACATTACTGACGTGACTTCAGATCCATGGGCGTTGATGACCACTTACCATTAGTTCCTCCATTATCAGTTATCTTAATTATGTTAAGAAAATTGTGTTAAAAATATTTTAACAGTCCTCACCAAGCATCTCTTTCCTAAACTCCTCATCAGTGTCGTCCAAGTGTATCAACATAGCGCTGTAGAGTGCGTCCACGTGCGCCTGGTACACCGTGGTGTCATACGGTGTCGGGCGACACTCGAACAGCACGCATAGCGTCCGCACCGCGAACGAGCGTACCTTGTCGTTGCTGTCGTCCAGACGTTTGAGAACCACTGAGGAAACGGACGGAGAATTATAAGATAGGTTGTAAAAAAAATACAGCCCCTGAAAGTCAATTAACATTTGATTTTCTAAAAAATAAATAATGTTTCACTTTCAAATTTATGTATGATTTTATAAAGCAATCATTTACAGTGATTGAATATTATAAATAGCCCAGTATTGTGCTAGTTCGAGAAACAAAGTACGAGCGTAGACCTAACAGTTAAAATGTATTGTCAAGGTTTCTTAAAAATAATAACAAATTATCAAATATTAGCTTAACCAATAAATATTGCTGAACATACATGGAGGTTAAATTGACGGGTATTGAGGTCCCCACCCTTGTTACACCGTGTATATACAGTCTTAGTCCATCCAACCATACACCAACCAAGACAATAGAAAAACAGCTTACCAAAATACAGCTTATGCAGCATCTCAGCAGGGAAGCACCCGCATTGCTTCGCTAGCTGCGCCAGGAAGCATACCGCCCGCAGCGTGTGCTGCCGCGTGAGCGTGGAGTTGTCGTCCACCAGCCCCGCCAGCAGCGGCACCAGCTCCTCCAGGAGTGGCTCCAGGGACTCCTTGCTCGGAAACAGGTTCACCTTCTGGGTGATGTGGGGGAGTTCATTGGACTTTTTTGTTTCGTTTTTGAAAATTGCATCAGTGTTTCCAGGTCATAAACTGGATCACGATATTTTCTTCCTCGACATAATGGTAGACTCAAATAAAATACAGTAGTTTCTATTAGATTTGGGCTTTTTCTATTAACATCTATTTTTTTGTGGATCAAAATAAGGTAAAATATACTAATTCAACGATTTGTCTTTAAAAGTACAAAATAAAAATGTAGCCAGATTAAGGTAAATAGAATTAAAATCTGTTACACGCGCTTTGGGCAAAGGTTATTTCTTACAGAGGAGAATAAATTACGAAAGAAACTCCTCAGCACATGTTTTAAACATAATACGTATAAATATAATAAAAGCCCACCGTGTCTCCACCGTCCCCCTCGCCCCCCCTGCCCCCCGTCCCCCCTGCGGGCTCGTCCTGCAGCGCGGAGCAGAGGCACGCCACGGCGGCCGTGCGGATGGCCTCCGCCGTGCGCCCCGGCGCCCACACCAGGTTCGGTAATATCACCTCTGTCAACATACGTACATATACGGCTCATTTATATTTACACTATTTAATTTAAAAAGCATTTTAAGGATACTGATACCCTTGTAAATTATTTAGGTTGTCTGAAATAAGACTGCCGATTATTTTCTTATTATTTTTATACCTTTTTATTTTGTTAAAATTGGTGAACAACAAAGAACATATTTTATGTCTGTATTATTTTGCTTCTAGTGTTTGAAATTCAATTTTACGATGACGATTATAGTCCAGGGTCGATAATTTTTGAAAACAAAAAAAATTATAATAGGATGAAACCTATTGCAAAAGGAAGAGAATATAACAAAAAATAAAGGAAAAATAATTTACGGGCGATCTGAGGTCGGGAAGTGGGGGGGAGGGGGGGTTTAAGGGTAAAAAACTGTTTTTCTCGATTTCCGGCAAAACTAAAAGTCCTATCGAAAAAAGTCAAATGGAAAAGTTGTAGATAATAAAAAGATCTAAAACTTTTGTATTTACACTTTTTTCACATAACCTCAAAATTTATGTGAAAAATTCAAAAAACCAAGTTTTTGGTTTTTTATTTTTATCTTTTACAAAAAAATTTTTTTTTTAACGAAATTTTGTGAAAACTTACCTTTCTATGTCCCAAACATACTGTAATTTTTTTGATTTAAAATATTTATTTTTTCACCTTATTTTGACTTAATATCAAAAAATCACCCTAATTTTCAATCGAAAATTCACCTGTCAAAATATCCGCTTTTTTAAAAAAATCTGTGAGCTTTTTATTTGCTAAAATCTCTACTTTCTGATGGTATATAAAAAAATATACACTGCCATGTTAAATTTTCTCAGAAAATGCAATGAAACGACAACTATTTTCACAAAAATTATTCGAGTTCGAGTTTTTAAATATATATTTTTAATATTTATGTACAATTTTGAGCCATTTATTAAAATTTACACTTTAATTAATCGAAAAACGTCAAAATCCATGTTAAATTAATAAATTAATAAGCAAAAAAATTACAAATCCATAAAGATTGCAAGAAACATGCAAAAATAGTTGTCGTTTCATTGCATTTTCTGAGAAAATTTACCATAGTAGTGTATATCTTTTTTATACCATCAGAAAGTAGAGATTTTAGCAAATGAAAAGCTCACAGATTTTTTTAAAAAAGCGGATATTTTGACAGGTGAATTTTCGATTGAAAATTAGGGTGATTTTTCGATATTAAGTCAAAATAAGGTGAAAAAATAAATATTTTAAATCAAAAAAATTACAGTATGTTTGGGACATAGAAAGGTAAGTTTTCACAAAATTTCGTTAAAAAAAAAAATTTTTTTTTGTAAAAGATAAAAATAAAAAACCAAAAACTTGGTTTTTTGAATTTTTCACATAAATTTTGAAGTTATGTGAAAAAAGTGTAAATACAAAAGTTTTAGATCTTTTTATTATCTACAACTTTTCCATTTGACTTTTTTCGATAGGACTTTTAGTTTTGCCGGAAATCGAGAAAAACCGTTTTTTACCCTTAAACCCCCCCTCCCCCCCACTTCCCGACCTCAGATCGCCCGTAAATTATTTTTCCTTTATTTTTTGTTATATTCTCTTCCTTTTGCAATAGGTTTCATCCTATTATAATTTTTTTTCACTTTTCATTATTTTTAAAGGCTTCTACCCTGGTCTATTATGAGAACTAAAATATTTGTAACACCATTTTGTTTTGAATACCCATTGGCCATTACATTTTCCTACTTATTGTCCTCCTCATCTACTACTCTACTCCATTACAATTTAATAAAACCAAAACCTTATTCCTACATAAATAAAAACCTCTAAATAAAACGATACCTTGAACAATGATCTTCAAGAAACACTCCAGCTTGTAAGGCTCGCTCGTGCTAAAGTTGGTCTGTCGCTGGAGCAGCACGGTGGACAACGCCGTGAACACCTTCAGCCGGACCTCGGGGTCTACTTCAGGCGTGGCGAGGCACTCCTTCAGCAGCGGCGCGATTAGATGCAGCTGGCTACCCAGCGCTGAACCTGGGCGATTATATTGGGACACGGATCATTTTTAGAATAAAATTGAATAATAATTGTTCCTTGATATTTCGCTATCGCCAAAATATCGCGGTTCGCAGTGTGTAAAGGCCCTTAAAAGTTTTTTTATAGAAATGTATCATGTCTGTAGTAGGTGCATAATTTGAGTGTTAAATTTATTTATTTATTTAAACATAATTATGTACTCATGTGCATACAAATGTAATACTAATAAAATAAATAAAACACCATTTTGTTTCAAAAGTACGATTCTTTTAATACACTGAAAATAAGTCAAAGGAAGGTAATTAAAGTAGGTCAAATACCAGGAATGCATAGGTTGCATATTATACATGCAGCAAATCTATTTGAGTAATTAATTGTGAACCTGGTCTTTCCTCAAGCTGAAAAATAATATTTATTGTTTATATCTCAGGTTTATATACTGACATACTGACAATATTGACATAATTAAAGATATGCTTAGTCATTGTATATTGAATGGAACTATAATTAAGTTGCTATTTATATCATTTGCTCACAAAATAATATTTAACTATGGTTTATATTTAAAATAAATAACATGAGAGACCTGTGTCTGCAAATCAGTCTCTGCAAACACCATTCCGGTAGCTGCATGCACACCGATTAATTGCATGACCCGGTTCTCTATGTCAGACGAAGATATCTGAAGGGCAGGCCCACCACCAGTACCATTTGCTGCCCGGTTCAGTTTTGCCCACTTTTTCTTCGTATTGTTCTTCATCTCTCCATACCTCCACCATGAAAAAGCAAAACAATGTAAATAGATATGAAAAAACAACAAAAAAAATAGAATAACGTCTGGTATGTCTAAGTGAAACAAACAGCACGAGTGATGATTGATAGGCGGAACAAAGAAGCTTAAAAAGCATACCTTTCGCCATTTCTCCTCTGACCGAGAATCTCCAGCCCCTCCACTATTCAGTTTATCTCAGAGAGCCTTCCATTTCTCCTGCGTATAATGACGCCCTCAAGGACCATTGGAAGACTTCGATAAATCTCCTTTCCTACAAAACAAAAATACATTAACACATCACACTTTGGCGCCAAATAAATGTAGGGAAGCAATAAGCAATTTTTAAGGCGCTAATGCCTTTTAACTATTTTATGCTTACCTTTCCATGAACTCCACCAAAATTAAATATTGAAGGTGGCTAGTTCTCATCTTGATAGGTATTTATATTTTTGAAACCAACAGGAACATATAAATTAAGTTTAAAATATAAACACTTCTCAGGTAGGTAAACTCTCAAGTGACATTTGACAATAGGGATGTTGACACTAATTATAAATTAATATAAATTTATGTCTAAAATATTAGTGGTAACATTTAAAGGCCTAAAATATGACTCTTTTATTGAAATCAATCACAATAAATTAAATATCATTAATTTAAAATGTTAAAAATTGTACTCACTGACACGTGACCTCAAACGCCATTTTGTGAATATGACGTCATTGGAACAATTTTATATGGAAATTCAACAAGCTTAGTAGTCCAGTCAAGGAATGACTCAAAAGAGGGTATAGAGTGCGTGAGCGGGAACCTAAGCGATTTCTTCAGAAACTTATTCAGGGTGCTTATTGTGATAAAATACTAAAAGTCCCCGCGTCTAGGAGGTGAGCCGGAGGGAGGGGGGGGTTACAAAGGTCTCAATTTTAGGTTTTTCGCCAATATCTCAAAAACGGTGCGTTATAGCGAAAAATGTTCTATGATGAAATGAAAGCTTATAAAATTCTCTATAACTTTAATTCTATACACTTTTTCTGTATCTCCGACCGTTTTTGAACTATACGCTCCAGAAATGTAGCAATTTAAGTTATTCAGCGTGATAACAGCGTGATTCACATCAGCTGTCGTAAAAATGACACCTGAACTGATACCATTAAATAAATGTTAGGCAGGCATCTTTATATAATGAAGAGGCAGTTCCATTGCAGCTCAGATTTTCTGCTGCACCAATTGACTTCAAGAATCATTGTTTTTATGTACATATTGTCTTAATGAAGATATAAAAAAGCCTTTGAACAAAAGACGGATTGTACATTCAGTTGAGACTCTAGCTTCTAAATATTGTATCAAGCAGGTATATTCTTCGAAAAATGATGCCTGGGGTAACGAAGTTCTTGATATTTTTTCCTGCATTACCGATATTGTTGTTGAAGGAGCAAAATATCGCGAAGACACTATTACTCACTTGTGAAGCCTGTCAGTTACCCAAAACTCTACAAAACTGAGATCTCTAGAGATACCCATGTCGTAGAGGCTATGGAAGAAATATTTGCTTACATGGATTACTTTTCCACGATGAGATACTCGTTTTTTTGTTTGTTTTTGTTAAAAGGCTTTTTTATATCTTCATTAAGGCACATAAAAAACAATTATTCTTGCAGGCAAATGGTGGAGCAGAAGGTCTGAGCTGCGACTGCCCTGCCTCTTCATTAGATAAAGATGCCTGCCTTACGTCTTTTTTAATGGTATCAATTCGGGTGTCATTTTTACGACAGCTGATGTAAATCAAAAGGGATGTCAAGTCAAGGAAACTTCGATATTTGCCGTCTTTCCTTCCCTTACTAGCTTTAATACGACCCAGCATTCCCTTTCCTTTCCCTCAGAGACATCGTTACTTCCTTCAACGACATTCTCGTCATACAAAATGCATACAGGACTCTTATTAGTACTGATGTTGGATAACCTAATTGTGTTACTAATAACAATGTATGTATATCTGAAAAGAATATTTTGTGGCTGCCCCCCTGCGTTACCGGCTAGGCTACCGTGCCAGACAAAATAAAATTGCGAAAACCTATAATAACATAAGCCTGAAGGCAAGTATACAATATCAATAGGAGTTTTAGCCAATAAGGTCGAGTTTCCTACAGCGAGCATTAAAGATATTGAGCGAAAAGAAATCGTCATCAAAATCATGATTGTTTTCCCGCCTCTGCTCAGTTATCCACTGTCATAAAAAACGCGATTTCTTTCTGTTACTGCCTTTACTACGTGGAGGTACTCCCAGCTTAGGTTACTATAAATTTTAAGATAATTTTCGCATCAGGTAATGGTTATCACGCTGAATTACTTTAATTTCGACATTTCTGGAGCGTGTAGTTCAAAAACGGTTGGAGATATAGAAAAAGTGTACAGAATTAAAGTTATAGAGAATTTTATAAGCTTTCATTTCATCTTAGAACATTTTTCGCTACAACGCACCGTTTTTGAGATATTGATGAAAAACCTAAAATTGAGACCTTTGTAACCCCCCCCCCTCCCTCCGGCTCACCTCCTAGACGCGGGGACTTTTAGTATGTTATCCCCCTAAGCACCCTGAATAAGTTTCTGAAGAAATCGCTTAGGTTCCCGCTCACGCACTCTACAACTACTTTATTGACTGTACTATAGTAGAAATATAGTACTGAATATAGTTCAGTGACGTCACGTGACGTTTTTGGTGGGAGATTTGATAGTGATTTTTATTTATCAATTTTTGTTTTTAAATTGAAGATTATTATTTTTATAATATTTTTTTCGTGAATATTGAGGTTCTATCTATAAAATTAAATTAAATCCTAAAATTAGTCAACATCCCTATTGACAATTGACAATATTATGCAACACGTTCGGAAACAAAAACGTCCCGAAAATGTTTTGATTCCTCTTATAGTAAAATATTTTTTTATATTAATTTTTTTATTGTTAAATGTATTTTTTTATGACAAATTAATATAGTTTAGTTACAAAATGTATTTTCATAACGTTTTATTGAAATATCGTAAGATTTATTGTAGTTCAATTTGCATTTTGCATCCAACTTTTGACTCGCATTTACGTTAGATAGCCCGTTATGTCATGTAAAACTCGCACTAAGCCAATGATATTAAAACTAAAGATACGTTATGCCCTTACAAATCAACCAAAAAATCTGTTCCGATCGAGCTTCAACACACACACGTTTATCTTTTGTTTCATTAAACCGATCACACATTGATAAATTATGTAAAAGGGATGGCACTACTAAAACCATAATAATAGTGAAAAAGACAGCTAGTGTTTGTCGCTCGAGGTCACAGCGCGTCACGAGATCTATGACCAAATGGCACACATTTGCACACTTAGCACACTAACAAATTCAGTACGGAACAGTCAGTAAAAGTTAAAAGAAATATTCGATATTAGTACCAATATTTAACATAACGTTTTATGTACTTACCTATGGTATGTAATCCATCATTTTTATTCAATTTGGAGATATGATTTTTTCGAAATCTCAAACCAACTCGGCATTTTGGTGAAACTATAGACGGCCTCACTCACGGCAGCTATCAACTGTATGAATTGAAATCGCTATACTTATGCACATTCGACTGGCGTACTTCTAGCGCCGTGTTGGCAAGTCTTGTATATAATGTCATTGCGCTAAGCCCATTGGTATCGAATTCACGCTACATAGCGTGACGAAAGTAAGTCGTGCTGCCACCCAGAGATATATGAATTACTTATATTTGGTGTAATGTCATATAGATTAGATACTTAGTTATGGAATAGTTTAAAAGACGAAATAATAAACATAATGGCGTCCTTGTCTAACGTATGAAATAAAAACAATCCAACTCTATACGCAAAAGTTTCGCTATACTGTCAAATTTTTCATGACGTCA
This sequence comes from Thymelicus lineola, assembly GCA_963932265.1. Taxonomy (NCBI): domain Eukaryota; kingdom Metazoa; phylum Arthropoda; class Insecta; order Lepidoptera; family Hesperiidae; genus Thymelicus; species Thymelicus lineola. The sequence goes on from OZ010691.1 coordinate 3,262,048, forward strand.
GACGTGTGCCGTGTTCGTCATTTTGTTTTATCTCTTTACTACAGTGTAAATTGTGACTTATTATCAAGGTACTAAGGTACTAACTACTAAAACCCACTTTGACAAAGGAAAGTCAAAGTCACGTAAAATTGGACATTAGTAGGAACAAAACCGCGATGTTTTGTTGCGTAGGTATGTACATTTTTTTCATAGGTAGGGCCGCTCCTGGTACCTCCATGCTGCCACCTAAAGGCAGGCGTCGATTACAGAAGAAACGCCTCGAATCGAAGCGAGTCGCATTTATTCCTGTGCATCTATCTCTGACGAATCGAATCGAGTTGCTCATTCATCGCCAACTTTCCATCAAATTAAGTCGTGTTTGCGTCATGGACAGCTCGGATGAGGTAATGTTTTTATTTCAAATACTTTTTGATGAAAAGAGTAGAATATAAGAAAAACGAAACGGCGTGCTCCAAAATAACTATGGGAGAAATAATTAAAAATACGTTGGCGCGCCTCGCTTCTCCGCGTCGACTGAGGCGCGCCGAGTCGAATCGAATCGCATCGGCGAAGAAATTCGCCTGTCGAGCAACTCCAGCAGGCGATTCGATTCGACGCGCCTATGCTCGTCGCTAATGGACGTAGTTTCATAGACAATATATAGGAGGAGACTTTCTGCGACTCGATTTGACTCTGTTCGGCGAGCCTAGTCGACGCCAGCCTTAACGTCTACGTAAATTACGTATCATCAATTCGATACGGTGACGCCACAAATGTTTTTAAAACTCGTGATCAAGGTACAGGAGAACATAACTAGCGTGTTATCTCACCAGCGTGCAGCAACACACACTCGAGCAGTGCGCGGTCGGGCGTGAGCAGCGACCACGTGACGGCCTCGCTCGTGATGTCGACGAGCACGCGACGCACGTGACGCGCGTATAGACTCGTCAGCGTCGCGCCGCACTTCTCTATGCAGCGCAGCCTGTCCAAGTTCGCTGGGAATAGTGGGAATCATATCGACCGTGTCAATAGCATGTGTACCTTTGGCAGCTCCCCCCCATTAATTTATATACATATCTATAGATACGCACCTATTAATTATGAGTGTCAAACGACCCAACTCAGTCACTAACGGTTACTTTAATCGCTCCTTATTAAAGAATCACCATACGAATTATGTACTAAGGAGCAATTTAAGTAACTGTTAGTGACTCTGAGTTGGGGCGTAAGAGTAAAAGAAGTTTGCCACCCTGGGCGGCCTGGGCCAAAAAACAGATTTGTCGGAGTTCTACAAACAATATTACTACCAAATCCTTTGAAGTCGGTTAATAAGTCTTGGGCACTTGTGATGTTTTTCGTGTTCTCGTTACATTGTGACTATTGTGATAAACAAAGTTCGTAAACAATGACTTACACAAAGCTAAGAACTGCATGTTATCGTCAACGGGCATGGCGTACACGGTGAAGTTGATGACGAACAGCTGCTCGGCGACCGGCGCGCACTCCTCGCCACACAGCTCCATGAGCGCCTCCGTCACCAGCAACAGGTTCCTTTGATATTTTGGCTGCAACAGATAAAAAATAAATAAGATTTCCCGATCGATTTTTAAATAATAGATAGGCCCGTCGGAATATTCCACACAAATGTTCTTCATACAAACAAAATGTAGAGATCAGCGTCGCCATGTTTTATATTAAGTACCGAGCATGATACCTACTGAGTATTGAATCTGAGTTGTTTTGTTTCTGTTCAACATTTTTTACATTGACCCTTCATAACCACTGCCACTTTATTCACTTTAGAGGTAAAAATTTTTCTTAAAATATGTATTAAAAATTATTACATAAATTATCGCCTATATACTTATGCATAAATGTATGTGTTTATCTTCTTATATTTTACCCTTACCTTTCTAAGCCTGCACCTGTCAGGGTCTACAAGCTCCTTGCACAATTCCTTCATGACCTTCTTAGTGACGAGCTCCTTGCGGGAACCCTTGAGGATGCTCGCGATGACGAGCAGCGCGCCCCATGAGTCCACCTCGGACTCCAGCAGCGGCCACCAGGTAGCAGGGGTAATAAAGTAACCGAACAGCTCGGAGGCGCGTTTTATCTGCGACAAATTGTATTTTTATTATATTTCCATCTACAGTTTTGGACTGGTCATGTAGTCAAGCCTGCGTTTGCTGACCTAGCTTTAGTGTCTATTTTATCCTACCCTACCTACCCCTTGGTTGACCCAGTGAACGAATGTATATTAGTTCATTGGGTTGACCACTAATTCGTTGATTGCTATAGACCTTAGAACGTCCAAAATAATTTAGGCTAAAATAAAAACAGTTTTTTGATTTTATAGTACCCATATCTTCATTCGGATACGGGCTTCTCGACAAACACTTTCAAAATGTATGGCAATGACAATAAATTAACAATATACTTGTAAATACTTTACCTCCAATACAACTCGTTGGTCTTCATCACAGGCGCCGCGATGGAGCGTCCTGATAATAGTGTTGGCGTGCTGAGTGGCGCCCTCCTCAGCGCACAGGATCAACCAGCAGAGCAGCTGGGCCACTCGCAGCCGCGCGTCGGCTTGCCACCCGTCCATTTCTGGAACAATGAGTGAACCACCCTGTAAACTGGTTGATCGTGACTGTCGTGAGTCGTGACCGTGCCTACGAAGCGATGGGTTCTGAGGTGGATTCCCAGCCGAGGCAGATGACGTGACAGCAAAAGCAATAATACTTTTGGTCGTGCTTGTGTTAACCAAAGTCTCGAAAGTACTTACGTCGTTGCGTCGTACAAAAGCCCCCAAGTGGATGACTATTTAAAAATAACTGATAATGACAGGTTTGCGTGCCCTCTAAAGCACAGAAACGTTCATTTTGCCACTAATAATCACCCCTCTAACACATATGACTTGGACATATGGTCATCACCCCCATATGTCCAATTCCAATGTTCATTAAATTTTGAGCGACTTTAATTGCATGCATTGTTATATTAGTATTTCTTACCTCTAGCTATAGCAGGCACAATCTTCCCAATATTGCTCTGAACCAGCGTCCTGCAACCGAGGTTTGGCCGTTTCACATCAGGGTAGTGTGTGGGGACATCCTGCAGGAAGTCTGTTTTCTTTTTCAGGTCTTCCTCATTCTCCTCCAGATACTGAAGACCAATATCATTCCACAGTTTGTTCGCAGTCTCCCTTACGTCGGCCATTACATCACTGAGGCTGGAAGAAAGTGATCATGTGAAGTTTGAACAACCATTTTTGAGATATTTCATAAGTTTTCTTTGTGACTTGTGTCTTAAATAATTTAGTAGTTGAGTAAAAAGCAGACAAATCACATGTACAATTCAGACGAAACACCTGATGGTAATTGGCCAAATGGTGATGGACATTAGCAAAACCAAAGGCGTTAAAAAAACTGTTGCCGATGAAAAAAAAGATGAAAACTCCCATTTCTCTAGTACCTTGTCAATAACAGTGGTATCATGCGATGCCAGAATGAGTATCGGTCTCTGTAACACAGCATCCAGTTCCCAACCTCCAGAGTAACTTGCAGGCGAACCTGTGTGTTCTCATCAAATAACTTCTCCGCCATAGGTGTGATGGACATCTCAAAACACTTCACATTCCCAGCTATCACTATTGCGCCTGGAATGAGAGTAGTAACGGAAATAAGCTTATGGAATAACTATTTCCTCAATTTATCACATCAGATGCTCATTCATTTGTAACTGAACTCAAAAGAGCATAGCTCAATAGTGCAGTATCAAGTAGGAAACATTGTTATAGTAATAACACATAGAGATATTACCAATAGCTCTAATAGCCGCTACTCGAACTCTAAAGTGCTGATGACTGAAATTAGAGAGCACCGGCTTCACATAACTCTCAGACTGGAAGTGGAAGTCACGTTGCACAACTTGGGTCAGTAAAATTATGCATTCACAAGCCTCTAGCTTCACCTTTGGAAATGGGTCTGTACTAGTCTTTGTCAGAATACTGGTGAAGTCATTAATAAACGAACTAAGTAGGTGAGTTCCTTTGTATTTATCCAATATTTTATGCACTAATTGAATCAGAACTAAACGCATCTCTTCGGAGTCTTCAACGATCTCGGGACTACCGATACGGCGAACGATCACGGGGAGTATGTATGTCAAATAGTAATCGTTTAGTGGTAGTTTTTCAATAAAAGCTGATATTACTGAAGCTGCAATCTCTCTACAGGCTTCTGATGCGTCTGAGAAACTTTTAAGAATATAAGCATATATTTCAGGGAACACAACCGTTAGGTCGCAATCGGCGTTATCTGGATTCATAAATATTTCTTCCTTAATTTTTAACATAGCTTGTTTCCGAGCCATTTTTGACTCGCTTTGCAGCGCCGTTATATATTGCTCCAAAACTGCACGTGGGTTGTCTTCTAACTTTGTAATATTCGTCATTTTTTAAAGACTTCTTCCCAAGAGTTTTATGAAGAACTTACTTTCCTATCGATTAATTAAACGCAGTTTAGAAAATTCGTATCAAACAACACAAATAATAACAATGATCAGTTGCCATGACAACCTTTTTGACATTGACGTGAAAACCAAATGTCTTCTCATCTTTCACAGAATAAAAAAATATTTATAGCTCTGTAGAGTGTCAATTGAAATTGAATTATACTGTTACTCTATCCTTTTTGTATTTGATCTATGGAAACCACGTTGACATTGTCAGCAACATTGAAAACGTGCACCAATCAGATTCAGCCAAGTAAATCTACTGTCACCGTCGAATGGACGAGCGAGAAATGAGAATAATCTTTCAGTTCATTTTCATTTAGTTTTCTATTTCTTTCTATGTTTCATTGCATAAAGCTGATTTTTAACTAGTGTTCGTAACTGTTATACATTCAAAATGTACAAATCAACCGTGTTTCATTTATTATTTCTGGCAGCGACCCTGCAAATCGCCGTGTCACTTAGAGAAGGAGACTGTGAAGTCTGCGTGAAAACTGTAGAGAAATTCGCCGCCACGTTATCAGATGACGTGAAAAAGGATCCTAAACTTATAGAGGCCGAGTTCAAAAAATTCTGTAAAGGTACACGTAACAAAGAGAACAGATTTTGTTACTACTTGGGCGGTTTGGAGGAATCAGCTACCGGCATTTTAGGCGAGCTTTCAAAGCCTTTGAGTTGGTCGATGCCCGCTGATAAAATCTGCGAGAAGTTAAAAAAGAAGGACGCTCAAATCTGCGACCTTCGTTTTGACAAACAGATCGATTTAAATAATGTAGATCTCAAAAAGTTGAAAGTGCGCGATCTCAAGAAGATTCTTAATGATTGGGATGAGGTTTGCGAAGGCTGCATCGAAAAGACAGACTTCATAAAGAGAATAGAAGAACTAAAACCCAAATACATGGGTAGATCTGACTTATAAATAGATCAATTTCAATTAGGTAAGGTTATAAACATTATAAATTCTTAAACCATAATATTTCAGCCAATTTAAACTACCTTATCACTACTACTACAGCTTAAGGCGCTACTACGAGCAAAACGCTGCGTTAACCGTATTATTTACAGTTTTTAGAGGCTATCTACTCGTCAGTTAAAATAAATAATAAATATTAAAATATATATTAAATTTCTAGAATGTGTTGTCTCCACATTCCACGTTCCAATTATTTTTTTTGTAGAATAAATATCTTACTAAATATCGTAATGAAAAAACCACTAAAATGAGAAATAAAATGTAGATTTCTTGCATACGCTCGTGAACCACACAATATATTAATTTGCAATTAACACTAATAGATAGACAATTTAATAATGAACATTTTAGTCGTTTTAATTTTTCCAAAAGACCTAAAATGGATGTATTAAATAAATTAAACATAAATTATACGCATATTTAACTCTGTAACTCATGCCCTGGGAGCGAGAGTCAGTGTGCCGCTAGCTCCCGTACGTAACACCTGTGTCGTTTGTTGCCGCATATAAATTGTATAAATTTTATTTTACTTGTCAAAGGACACATTGTTTACAAAAATGCCGAAGTGTAACAAAGTTTTACGACAAAGAATTGCAAAAACAGCGAGAATTAATGAAGCTCGGCAAGCATGCATATATCTGACTGCTAATTTCGTCTTTCGGGTTTGCGCGGCAAAGAGGGAATAACGCTCAAGGTCCTTTGCTCGGGGACGCGCCTTAATAATATTTTTAGATTTAAATACTCTTGAAATATAGATATAGTATATTGTATTATTTCACTATAAATCAATATATTCAATACAGAGACTCATTGCCCCCAGCCGAAACAAGTCATTGGGCAGCTATTACTTTTTAAGTAGTAAAATATAACACCTGTGTAACTATTATAAACAAAAATATACATATGTATGTATAACTGAATTCTGATTTTCAATTGGTCAATATGTATATTTAAAATGTTTTAATTACCAATGATGATTTCCAGTTATAAGATTAATTACATGACAAGGTTATTTCCACTCATAATTAACATGTACTTTATTTGTTTCAGAGTAATGACACCAGCCTCAGTGAGATGGAGGGCACAGTGGTCCACACTATGTGGTCAGCAGATTTGTTGCATTTGAGAGAATCTTTGGAGTGTACCGTATGCATGTGTACTTGTTAGCATAAATTATTATTTTGATGAAGTAAATAATATTTTTTTGATAATATTCTATTCTTTCAATTTTTTCTCATTTACATTTATTTCTGTCTTCAGATGTGACTTTGTATCCTGACCTTGTTGAATTTATAATTAGCTACAACTAGAAAGAGGTTGCTGATATGAGAAAATGTATAGTATAACAGGGTAGAAGTTAATAAAAACAATTTAGTACATCACTAGCTTTATTGTTTGAATGAACACAACACCTACAAGAGAATTTCATGCAAAGAATTTGCTTTTAAGATATAATAACATAATGAATTGTAGATATTGCTGTTTCTTGAATGCATAATCCAGATTAGTGGTATTTGTAGTTCCTGTGGTGCTCTGAAAAAACAAAAATTATTTATTAATTTATTTTACTCTTCACGTACACTACATCAGAGAAAATTATATAGTAAATGGTTTTTATAGGTTGACTATGTAATTTTTCTTCACTAAAATTTTTGGACAGTACAAGAATAAGAACATTTCTTATTAGTACATCAAAAGCATACAAAATGTAACTATACAAAGATAATTAACATTCCCTAATGTGCTGCCGTGGCTCACATGAGTGCACAAAGTAATTATAAAATTTTGAGAAACCTGAACTAGGACCAAAATATAATTGAAGCAAATCTAGCAAGGCACTCTCAAATTCCATGTGAGCTCAAAAGATTTTGAGCAATGAAAAACATAATACAAAATATATACTTACTGATCTTGCCGTAGTTGATCACGTAGAAGAAGGTCATGGAGCCTACCAGCAACTGGAAGAATGGAGCAATACCAGTCCTCTTGGGCTGCATGTACTTATGCTGCCACCTCCACCAGGCTACAAAATACATTCCAATTTCATAAAAAAAAATTACAGTAGAACTAAGCTATCACGTTTTATATTCACGATTTGCAACAGTGCTTGCTGACTTAGTAAGAAAGCTAACCTAAGAATAATGTTAAATGAATTACCTCGGCTGAAAGTTCCCATGAGAGCCTGTGGGCTCTTATTTCTACGACCGAGCCATGCTCCGATCTCGTTAACCTTCACCTGCCCGAAGGGAGTATCAGCTGAAAACACAAACTAAATTACATAATCGAATCCTACCTACCCAATCCACCATCGTACTTCACATTACAATCAGTTCTTGACTTACGCTTCCCATAATAACGGGCCGGGTCGTAGGGCCCGTGCACTGCTGGGTTATATTCTTTGGGATAGTCACCAAAACCCATGGCTAGATGGAGTACCGAGAATTTATGAGAATTTTACCAAGTTCACAGCACAGAGTACTTAATCACTACGTTTTACGTTCACAGATTGAGATCTTCCGCAAAGCCATAGACTAAATGTCACAGAGTACTTAATCACTATGTTTTACTAAATGTCACTTGCCTTGTCTATGATAGAACGTCACGTCATATCATTTTCATTCGCAGTTTTCATTACTCGGAAATACCTAATCTTGTGATCTCGGTAATAAGTGGCTTTAAATGCTCACCTCACTCGGATATTATTATTTTATAGCATCAACAAATTTTTCTTATCTGTGACAATAACAAAGTACTCTGTGTGGTAATGTGACATGCAATGTGACATGACAGTATGATACTCTCACTCTTCAAGTTACTTCTATATCTATGCTTCAATTCAAGTTTAGTCTTCATTTTTAATTTTGAATCTGTACTAATTATTAGACAGCAAATTTCGCAGTGTTGTGTTGTGCTTACATTACATCTTTGTTCTTATTCTCATATTTAGTAAATTTGGAGGCAATAAGTTGCTGCAATCATGGTTTTGGAGAGTACTATGATTTGTGTAGATAACAGTGACTACATGAGAAATGGAGATTTTCTGCCCACGAGACTGCAGGCTCAACAAGACGCTGTGAATCTGGTGTGTCATTCGAAATCACGGTCAAACCCTGAGAACAATGTCGGGTTGCTGACACTAGCAAATGTGGAGGTGCTGGCGACGCTGACGAGCGATGTCGGCCGTATATTATCCAAGTTGCACCGCGTCCAGCCCAACGGCAACATAAACCTTTTGACTGGCATCAGGATTGCACACTTGGCTCTAAAACATCGGCAGGGGAAAAACCACAAAATGCGCATCGTCGTGTTCGTCGGCTCCCCTGTCAACACAGACGAAAAAGAGTTGGTGAAACTCGCCAAGAGATTGAAGAAGGAAAAGGTAAACTGTGACGTTATATCTTTCGGTGAAGATTCCGAAAATAATCCCCTTCTAACCTCATTCGTAAACACCCTTAACGGTAAAGATAATGTTTCTGGAGGTAGCCACCTTGTGTCCGTGCCCGCAGGTGGCTGCGTTGTACTCTCCGAAGCTTTGATATCTAGCCCACTGATTGGAGGTGATGGAGCTGGTCCATCAGGATCTGGCCTGTCGCCCTTCGAGTTTGGTGTAGATCCTAATGAGGATCCAGAACTTGCTCTCGCTCTGAGAGTTTCAATGGAGGAGCAGCGTCAACGACAGGAAGAAGAGTCTCGCCGACAAGCAACTACTACTGAAGGTGGTGCTGAAGCTGCAAAGCCTGGTGAGGCACAGAATACAGGTATGGAGCGGGCATTAGCCATGACCCTCGGCCGTGAAGCAATGGACTTGTCTGAGGAGGAACAAATTGCTCTTGCTATGCAGATGAGCATGCAACAGGAAGCTCCTGCGGCTGAGGAGAGCATGGACGTGTCTGAAGAATACGCCGAAGTCATGAATGATCCAGCATTCCTTCAGAGCGTGCTTGAGAACTTGCCTGGAGTAGACCCACAGAGTGAAGCCATTCGCAATGCAATGTCCACCATCAAGAAGGACAAAGACGATAAGGAAGATAAGGAGGAGAAGTAAAACAATAGTTAGTTTACCAAGTGGGGTTTAACTATTTTTATTTAATTCATGCTCGTAAACTTTTACTATCACATAATTGTGTTAGGAACTTAGAAACATATTTTGAATTAAACATATATACAGATGCAATATTCATTTATTTCCATGTGATCCAGTTAAGACCCTCAATTTTGTCATACTCTGTAATAGAAATTATTGGATTTATTAAAATATATAATAAAATAAAGTTGTGCTTAAATACATTGTGACTTAGAATAATTAAACTAAAATTATATGTGTGACATTCTTATCTAGGAAATCTAGATTATTGAATGTATAATATTAAGAGCTGAGTTATTAATTTTTATATCTTGTTCAGATTAATTAAACTTTTGAAAATGGGGGAAAACAAAATCAATGCTACTATTACACTACATTCTCACACAGGAAAAGTTTAACAGAATCCATACTTGAGTCATTCCAGAACTTTTTACTCTTATATTTCTGTTTTATTTCCATCAATTCCACTCTTCTTACATTATCGTCCATTGGGGGCTTGGGTGCTTTAGGCTTTTCTGCAAATTGTATTATCAGAAAGTGACATAGTATTGAATGTATGCTGTCAGTGGCACTGTCCATGTTCTATTACCTTGTGTGAAAATAGGACTGGACCATCCTACACATCCATTGTCAACTGTTTTACTTTGATGTCTAGCCAGTAATCAGTAACTCTTCCAAAGTGATAAGAATGCATACCCAGCCCACTTTTCACTAAAATAATAGAAAACCACTAATAAATAATGCTAACAAATCAAATAAATTAATAAGCAACTACAAATCACCTACTTCATGATATTTTTGTTCCAGTTATTTTTGGACTGTGTCTGTAAAAATAGGGTAATGTCAATACTAGGTTTCTAATTCAAGGGACAATATAATACCAATTAAAATTTTATTGTTTTTGTATCACTCACAGTCAATGTTACAACCATTACAAATTAAACCAATAAAAAACTTTGACTGGACGCAATTTTTAGACTAAGATTAGAGTCACAGTAAAACTGGTTTTGCCTGGAGCTGGTTAAAATTGGTCTACATAATAAACTGATAATGCTCTATTTGGGAGGTCTGGGGTTGGGTAAAGCCCAGATGTCAAGTTATTATTATAATGAGAGCTATGCATCAAAATGAGTGATAGTAGGTACTATAGTGAGACATTGACGATGCTTCGGTGCGACGTTATTATACACTCGGGTGCAATGAAATCGCACATTTGATTTTTTTCTGCAAAATACAAATTATTTTTTTTTCTGAAAGATACATATATATTTTTTTAATATGGAATTAAAGCTGGTTTCATTACCTATCCAACGATACCATACAAGCCGTTATTACTTTATCCTACTGCCAAAAAAAAACACCAATTACAAATTCATCCTTTATTAAAAGAAGTTTCCTTGACAAAACTGTGTGGGAAATGAAGGCTTAAAAAAAAACACCCTTTTCTTACAAAAATACGTTTATTAATACGAAGTGTTACCCCCTCTTACTTGAATTACCGCTCGACACCGGTTTCCCATCGACTCTATCAAGTGATTGATAGAGTCTTGTGGGATAGCGTCCCATTCCTCCTTGAGCGCAGTTTGCAGCTCCTGGAGATTAGCTGGAGCAATATTTCGGTCTCTTATTTTCCTTTTTAAATTGTCCCAGACGTGTTCGATCGGATTAAGGTCCGGACTCCGAGCTGGCCACACCATTGTTTTGATATTCACCTCTTGAAGGTACTGCGTTACAATTTGAGCGGTATGGGGTCTTGCATTGTCATGCATAAAGAGAAAGTTCTCTCCAATGAAACCGCTAAATGGTACGACATGTTCCTGGAGAACTTCTTCGACGTACCTCCGAGCAGTTAGTCCCCTTGTTGGACGCCTTATATTGGCCCCAGTGAGGAAGACAAGCTCAGTTTTGGCTTCCAAAGAGATTCCACCCCAGAACATACACGAACCACCGCCATATGCAACGCGTTCCGTGATGCAACACGGGGCAAATCTCTCTGTAGGCCTTCTATAGACCCGCCCTCGTCCATCATTGCCATGGAGACACATCCTAGACTCGTCTGAGAACAGAACTGTTCGCCATTGGTCGACTGTCCAGTTCACATGTTCCTGTGCAAATCGAAGACGGGCTTGGCGGTGAGCTGGCGCCAATTTAGGGCCGTTTGCTGGCCTATGCGCTGTTAGGCCGCCTTCAGCAAGTCTCCTTCTGACCGTCCACCGACTGACTTCCACTTCACGCACCTCTTGGAGATGATGTGCAAGATCAACGGTTGTCAGGCGACGATTTCGCAAAGCCGTCGTTACGAGAAATCGGTTGTCGCGCTGAGTTGTAGCTCTAGCTCGACCAGATCCTCGTCGTCGTTCATAGCCACCAGTCTCCCGATAGCGCTGGTATACACGACGAACTGAATATCGACTGATATTCAGCTGTCGAGCTACAGCACTCTGGTTCTGGCCTGCTTCAATTAGAGCAACGACTTGAGCGGCTTTTTCTGGCGTAGTATCCATTTTCTTCGATAATTATTGCAGCTGTAGTCACTGGACGTCCTTTCAGTTTGAGCGTTGAAATGCAACTGATGACATTTTACTCAAAACATGCCTTTTTATACCTGCATTAGTCTGGCAAACTACGGTAACCTAAGGGAGTTAATTTTAGGGTTTTTTTGTTGTCATTAATTCTTGGCCGTAGGGTAAAGTAATAACGGCTTGTATGGTATCGTTGGATAGGTAATGAAACCAGCTTTAATTCCATATTAAAAAAATATATATGTATCTTTCAGAAAAAAAAATAATTTGTATTTTGCAGAAAAAAATCAAATGTGCGATTTCATTGCACCCGAGTGTAGTTGATTGACACTGCTTCTAACAGGTACGACTTCAGTGGAAAAAAGGCATAAGCTGAAAATTGCAATTTTACAGGAGAGCAAAAAAACTGTTAAATTATCAGTAAGTAGTAGTCAAAGGAATTTATATTAAGATTTCTTGCACAAAACCGACAAGATCAATGATAAAAATTAGAAAAATATTGAGCATTATGCAGCTTTTGTCCCTCTTTCCAATCATATTCATAACTAAAATTCAACGTAAGACGACTTATACTTTTTCCACTGAGAGTGCGGTATGATGTTATTTAAAATCCCCGTAGCATGTTCAATGTCTTGACTAAAGAGGTCATTGTCCTGAAGTTCTACGGAGAAGAAATAGAGGTACCATCGTCAACAGGCGTGTTTAAGTTCCTATTAATGTTTTTTTTATTCAACAGTAAGTATGAACTTTTGATGTCTTCAAGTTGGGGCTTGAAACTTTTGCTGTTGTGATTTGAAACTGGAACAAAATAAATTAATTTAATCTATACCAATATTATAAAGCTGAAGAGTTTGTTTGGTTGAACGCCCTTGTTGTCCTTGGATTATACCGACTGCCTTCAGTTGTTAGGAGTAGAGATATCCTCGAAACTCAACTTTGGGCGGTTCATTGAGACCAAGGCTAAGGCCGCCCGCACTTTGGATACGAATTCATCTCGTACGTATACTTACGATCGTGGTCGTACGAATTGAGTGCGCACAGTGGATACGTTTTTCTCCGTCAAATAGGTAGTTTTCTAGTGACAACACATTTGTAAAGTCTTCTTTGGTTGGAGCGCGATGAATAATCTGTATGTTCACGATAATTCTCTTATAACACGGAGACTGCGGTGGCGTCGTCGCCGTCGTAGAACCGAATGGGTGCGAGAAATATATTTAAAAAGACACGATTTTGGTGAATTTCATCATATTATGGAAGACTTATATAATGACCACACACTGTTTCATGGTTATGTACGTATGAAAAAAGAAAATTCATTAATTTATGTCCATAAACATAGTTAATGAATTTTTCTACATCCATTTTTTAAGTTTCGACGTACGAATGTGTTTTAAAATCCCAACAAGTTCGGATTGTGTTCGGACGTCGGATGTACACGTACGTATACGCACGACTAACTCGCACCCAGTGTGCGCGCTCCCATAGTACTTGGAAGGTCGGGATCGTTCGTGCGTGTTCGTACGTGTACTTACGAGTAAAATTCGTACGAAAACGTGTCCAAAGTGCGCATGGCCTAAGGCTGCTGCAAGGAAACTTGGTGTCCGAAAGTGCGGCGGTACTTCACACCGAGGCAACTCTTAACCTTGTATAAAGCTCAGGTTCGGCCGTGTGTGGAGTACTGTTCGCACATTTGGGCAGGTGCAGCCAAATGTCACCTTTCTGCCTTGGACTCGATGGAGAGGCGTGCGAAGAGGCTCATTGATGACCCAGATTTGGTTGAGACCAATCTGCAAAGCCTCGAGCACAGGCGTAGAGTAGCCAGCCTCTCGGTTTTCTACAGGGCACATTTCGGAGAGTGCACAGGAATTGTTTGATTTAATTCCCCCATCTCCATTTCTCCATCGAACGACACGACGCACGGCGGGTATCCATCCTTTTGTTGTGAATATCCCGCCGGTAAGGACGAGGCGGTTTGGCTCGTCATTCGTTATACGCTCCGCTAAGGACTGGAATAACTTGCCTGCGTCGGCGTTCCCGCCTGCCTATGATGTGGATGTCTTCAAGAAAAGAGTGAATAGGCTTTTACTAAGTTAATGTGCTCACCACCTTGGACCACATCTCCACTTACCATCAGGTGGGATTGTGGTCAAGCATTAACTTATTTGTGTAAAAAAAAAAAACGCGCTAATCTCAGGAACTACTGGTTCCAACTGAAAAAATATTTTTGTGTTTGATAGTCCATTTATCGAGGAAGGCTATAGGCAATATAACATCATGTATTTTAGTACATAGTTTTTTCCACGCGGGTGAAACCGCGAGGCACAGCTAGTAACATATATAGGTAATTATTTTGTACTAGCCACAGAGGCCGTAGGTACGTACCTACCTATACGAGTATACCGCTCTGCCCCCGGCGTTGCCCGCGTTTTCCGGGATAATATAATAAGTTAGTATCCCAGATCATGGTCTGCCTGTGTGCTAAATATCATGGAGTAGTTTTTGCATGAAAGAGTACTGAGTAACAAGCATCCATACTACCTATATTAAAACCACAGACTTAAAAAAATACAGACGGATTCTCAGCAACAAATTCAGTGAGGCATCCATAGTAATACCAACTCTATTCGTACAAGTATCACACGCACACATTGACACCATGCTGTTATAATCGGCCGCCATTACGGCGTCGGAGCGCACTAAAAATTACGCACACATGGTAAGCGGGCGGCTTCACTCTCGATAAAACAAGGTGACGTCCGGGTGATTTTCACGTCCGTAGTTAAAACATAACTAACATTTAGTTTTGCTGCTGTTCATAACATGCTTCTTCTTATCATTCGTCAGGTCCGGCGACCTGACGGCAGGGTACCGTATGTTGGACTCCTCCTTAAACCTCTGCCGCAGTCCTGTCGGCGTGTGGGAACGGGGAGAGCCCGCTGTCGGGGTTCTCGTTCCTGAAAATGAAATGGCATTTGTACCATTGCAACCCAAAAAAACCCACGCCGGATGGATGTCGTAAGAGGCAACTAAATCCCGCCTGCTGGTGGTAGGGTAGGACCAATCGGAGGGATTATAGTAGCTGGGGGCTTATGAGCCAGATCTATCCTTCTTTCTTCTCTTCTTTACTTACTATAAGGTGGCTCGTCTGCTCATTGTCGTTTATTCACATAAAATAAGTTGAATCCAAAAAAAATTTTTTTTTTAAACGCTTTTATTTCAATGTTTAGTTTATAAAATTAGCTACAAGTTGTGAAAATTTCAAGTCTCTACGTAAAATAGAACATAGAGAATTATGCGTCTAAAGTCTGAAAATCGTTTTTTTAAATTTAACAACAAATAAACAATGAAAATTAGTTTAAAATATGATTTTCGTGTATTGTCATCGGAAATACACATGTCTGCCAAATTTCATCAATTTTCATTAAAGGGAAGTCATTCAAATTAACGTTACAAGATTTGATCCTTTGATCCTCCGAAGTGAAGCTAAATATAAAAGCGATTAATAACCTTATTGCCGTGTAAATAGAGTAGCATTTTGATCATAATATTGAAGATTTGATGCGTTGATGCTCCGAAGTGAAGCTAAATAAAAGCGTTTAAAAATGTAAATAAACCTACCTGCATTCCAACTCTTGACACTGCGCTCCAATCCTGGAGTATTCGTTTGCGTCAGGCTTTTGGTATCTAAAACATAACGGTCATGGTATGTTTAAAATACTAAGTTACCTAACCTACATATTTGCGTATAATAATAATTAGACCAAGCTTGAAGAAGCGTGACCAGATTCAATTTTTGCAAAAAAGTTTTTGTAGTCACTACTTAGATTGATAATACTTTTGTAATCCCAACTACCTTGTGGTTTTCGATCAGCCGAGCTAGCTCTTCTCGGACTAACGCCAAGCCTTTGATGGGCGGGGCCAACTGAAGTCTTCGGTGCTGAAATATTATAGATTATACACATTATTATACAAGAATTAAAAATATTAGTGTTCATTGCAGATTTACCTACCTACTTATTTTGCAAATTAAGTGGCAAACCTCGATAGCCCGATATACCTCTCGAAGTAAGTAATTTTCAGTTAAATAAATAAATGTGGTGTGGTGATATGTGCCATGGACAACGCAAAGACAAATCACACACACACCCAGACCGAAAATATAAATTCAAACTCATAATTAAAATTTCAGCTCGCTAGGAATCGAACTGAGAACCCTTGGCCGCGCGATCCGTTTTGTGTCAACTTACTTAATGGTCGCAAAAATTACTAACTTAATGGACAAAATTCTACGTGAATATAGTTCCATAGAATGGCTTGTATTACAAGGCAAGGTTGAGGGCACAGGACCTCGCGGCAGACAAACTAGTTCAAGGCTGCTGTGGAAGCCTTCAAACGCCCACGATCGCTCTACCAAGAGTGTAACTAAGAAGAAGAATGAGCACGAGTCTCTGCTCTCGAGGAGGCCTAGAGGATCTTATCTTTGGAGTCTTAATACTAACTGTTAACCGGAGCACCACTCTTCGGCCGCCTGTCCAGCTCCTTCCCAACCCCAGCGTTGGACCACCGTGCCTTGTTCCCAGATACCTCCTTAGTGGGTTCCTTAGTGGCTGTCCAAAACAAAACACCGACTGAGACAACTGTTACCACCAGCTGGCACTGCACGTACGACAGACTGGATACGACACGGAACAGCCGCCACAGTATCAAGTGCACCAGTATACTCGTCACCAGATCTACTCTAGGACGCTTTACTGAAATTAAAGCCATGTTGTGCTTCAGGATGGTCAAGTTGCAAGTAGGTCCAACCAGACAAGCTAACGATCCACTTGTTGGCAACGTGACTAGACATCACTGATGTGTTGCCGACCAAGAAAAGAAAGAGAGATAGAAAGAAAGAAAGAAGACAGGCAGGCTCCTGTCGCCTCTTACGATACCCTAGTATCTATTGTATTTACAGTACCAACAGCTGGTCTGCATACTTAATGCATCACTGGTTAACTTATTGCTGAAGAACATGTTTGATGTTTTTAAATTTCTGTGGACAAATAGACCATAAATCGATCTCATGATATTCATGTCATGCCAATTAAGTCAGTTTTCAAAATGGGAGCAATCCCGCTTCAAGTGATCCACTATCAGGCACCTTCATTTAAGAATTAGGTACATTGGCTTCAACCCATTAATGGCCCACTACTGGGTCTGTCCTCTTGAGGAGGCTCCACCATGCTGCTCCAGTGTGGATTGGTGGAGGGGTTAGTGGCCAACCCGAGTGTCGGAAGTTTTCAAACCGCCCGAGGGCCTCCGACATGTCTTAACGACTGTTATCATATGATAACAACCGGGACCGATGGCTTTACGTGCCCTCCGAAGCACGGAAACGCTCAAGAATTTTTTGCCACTAGCGGTCACCCATCCAACAACTGTTGCTTAACTTTATCGATCACTTAAGATCGACGCAAGCCGGCTATGAGCGCTTCAGCTTTAGGTACATTATTATTCTTAAACGTGTACTTAAATATAATGAAGTGGTCATTATCCGACAATTTGTGACCAGTGACAACCGTAAGTGATCCATTGTTATGAGGAACTTCAAGCCCGATTGATTCGATGGGATGGGATGCTAGGAGCAAAATTTCTTGATACTCGTTTCCATGCAACGAAGGGCACTTAAACTTTTCAGATTAGTTTCTTTCGGCTGTCGATAAGGCTCATTTAATTAAGTACGACAAGACCATGATGATGTGTAAAAAATACACTCACATAATTTAGTTTTGCTTATATCCCGCTTATTAGCAGGTATCGAAGGTGAAGACGGGCGATTTTCAGCTAGAAAAACAAAATTAATAAAAAATTACGTAATAATTCATCATCTCTGATCAGTATACTAATACAAAAAAAATCTGTAATAAAAGCACTTACCTTTCCAAGACTTTATAGGGGATCTGCAGCGGTTTACAGTAATAGGAGTGGACAATGTTTTCTCATTGCATACATCTGCAAACAATGTTAAGTATAACACATAATAACAAAGCAGAACAATTAAAAACTAACCAACAAGTAATGGTTTTCGTTTTTTACGTCAATAAGCGATAAGTGAGCAGATACAGTAGCGGCATTAGGGTAGGGCGCGGTTCTCGCCCAGGACGCTG
The DNA here is from genome assembly GCA_963932265.1 of Thymelicus lineola. Taxonomy (NCBI): domain Eukaryota; kingdom Metazoa; phylum Arthropoda; class Insecta; order Lepidoptera; family Hesperiidae; genus Thymelicus; species Thymelicus lineola. The sequence goes on from OZ010691.1 coordinate 3,280,273, forward strand.
GTAGTATTAAAATCGGCACTGAGCAGATAGACCACCTACCAGTATTGTAGAACCAGTAGGGTCTATGAAATGGCCATGTCCGGAACGCAACGAACATGCAATAACATGATAATGATAATTATTATCGGGGGTAACCAACGGGTGTCACCAACACAGCCTTCAGGTTTTCTTAACTTCAAAGCGGTTCAAAATAAATTTCGCACATGCACAATGAAATGAAAAACGATGAAATGACTGAAACGTTAAAATGAATAAAAAAATGATTGTCTGTAAAGTCGGTTTACGGACGGTAGTTTAACGTGACAACGTTATGACAAAACATTGATGAAGTAGTGCTCGAATATAATATTATCTCTGGAAATTAACTTATAATTAGAAACTTTTATCTTTATACTACAACGCCATCTAGAACTCCTGAACTAAACTATTTTTTCAGCAAGTTCCTTTCTGACTTAATTGTGTATATAGTTTTGTTCATAGATGGTGCTTTCTCCATTGTTCGCTCGCTCGCGGAACGCGACAGATGAGTCATGATTTTTTGTGCGTGCACCCGGCATCGATTTAATAGACGTTATCACGTCAATAATGAAATGAAAACGATACGATGAAAATAATTTCAAAAAGAATTTACTTGCACTTTCTCCAGGCGGTAGACATTTTCTAATGATCAAATGTTTATGAACGGGAGTAACCAGTGGTTTGCCGTATCCACTTCTGCCTTCTGCAATGAAAGTTGAAACACTTTAGGGTAGGTCATGCCTCAGTCAAGTAGATTTATTGCTTACAAGCTGTGCCTCGCGGTTTCACCCGCGTTAATTTGTGGAAAAAACTAACTAATAATATAAGATATATGACGTTATATTATAGCTATGCTAGCCTCGAGAAATGGACTATCAAACACAAAAATAATTTTTCAATTCGAACCAGTAGTTCCTGAGATTAGCGCGTTCAACCAAACAAACTCATCAGCTTTATAATATTAGTATAGATATACTGAAAAAACCACTGTATTGGGCCATTAATGAGTTCAAGTCAGCCATTCACTCAAAGATTGAAAGATAACACAAAATGTTTCTTAATCATTACCTTTGGGCGGTCCGTTGCTGAGTGTACTGTTAATATTATTGATCTTTTTCTCTGATACTTTGTCAGCAGGCGGCGAAACAGAAGTTGAATTCAACGTCCTTGAACGGGCTGCAAATAAAATTGATTCTTCAAGCAAAATCATCAAAAAGGAAATAATAAAGTCTATGTCTTTAAGATCTATCATAGGAACGAATACTATAAATTAAAATGGCTTACTATCGATCACATGCCCTTTGGATATCACCTTGGATCTCTCTTCCTTATCCAAGTTTGAGGATTCGCTAGCAGTGCGAGCTGGCAAAAGAAATATATTATAAACTCAGACAGAGAAGCTTAAACAATACTGAAAAAAAACAATAATTTTACATAGATACTCGCATGAACTTGACAGTCAACTTACCCACAGTTTCTTCAAAAGGTCTTTCCGGGGACGTATTCTGGCTATTATGTGACTCTACAGAATAAAAAAAGATAACATAAATAAAAATAATAATAAGTAGATTGCGTTTTTTAAGGTATTGCATACAAGCTGACGATGTTTTCCTTCCCAAATGTATTGAACTAAATCTGTGTACTGCCATTCCTAATAAGATCTAATGTTAAAACCATTATGTTTATGACCTTTTCAACCAGGTGGACTGATGACCTGAGGAAAAAAGCGCTGGATTTAGAAGGCTTAGAACCAGTCAGATTGGTGCAAATTAGGAAGAGCTTATGCCCAGCAATGGACTCGTAAATGCTGATGGATAGTGTATATTATATACTTGGAGAGGCGGTATTAGCGGAGGAGGCAGACCCGCTGCGGCTCCGTGTGCAGCGCCGCTTGGTGGGGGCGGGGCCCCGTCTAATCTCTTGTCTCAGTCCTGTAACACATTGTCTATTTAAATTACATTGTAAACAAATCATTATTTTATCGAGATGTAACCTCATAGCCACACGCTAGGATTGCCTGTGTCGTGGATGGCATAGCTAACACAAAAAAACAAGAACATTTACCTACACCCAAAGGACAAGGACAAATAAACTAATGATTAAAAAAAATGTCATTGGACAACTAACCCACCTTTTGAACGGTCCGGCGAGGTAACCATTAAGGCCACACGGTTCATCGAAACACTATAACAATCTTTCATTGCACACTCATCTGTTGAGCTCAGATTTTTAATAAGTCACAGACAAGCATAAGCTTGTAAAATTAGTAAAGTTCGGTAAACCTTTCACCATATCTTTAAACTACCTGTGAACCTGATTTTCAGTTTTTTTTATCGCCTAGGTACTGTGCCTAAGTGGTGTAATCTATGTCACTTGGAGCCAGTTAAGTGCATCGCGACCATGGTATAAACTATGCTATGGGCTATAATCTATGTTATATAGTAAGCAATATAATAAAGACATCGACTCACTAGAGGCGTTGCTATCTCTGTACGTGGGAGCGGCCGGCGCGGGCGCACTGTTAGTACTTTGACAATTTTCGGCAGTTACATTGTTATCTGTAAGTTCACAACCAATAATTCTTAGAGTATGAGCTATAAAATACTATTTATAGGAGGTAATTAATTGAACGCACATTTTTTATAAACTCCCCAATCTTGCTCTAATATACGTATTGCAGATGGGATGAGCACAAAACGATGTACATACATAAACTGCCAAAATTGACAACTAAATAATTTGTTTATCACGTAAATATTGTTCCAACTCGGAAACGAATCCAAGACTTTAATTTCTACTAGTTCATTTTACTGTGAAAGTCTACTAAATTTTACTTTACACAAAATAAATTTGAATCTACACAAAGAAGTATCATACGAAATTTACTAAAACACAATTATATCAAACATAATTTATTTATAAGGTTACAACAGTCATTACAATCAACAACATACAATGCAATGAAAACTATGAAATAACTCAAAAATAACTATCTTATACACATTCAGTTCTTTTAAACAAAAAATTATAAACATACATGGATTTTCAAACGAAATACAAACTGTACAATTGTACATGTCAATGATCTACGCCATGTAAGTGATGCCACGTAGCCTAAATCTCATTTGTCGAATAATGATAAGTATTAAAAAAAAAATTGTAACAGCTGAATGCTGCACTATACATACAGACTGAAACCACAATCCTGTTGGCTTTGAGTCAGATAAAAAGGATCTTATCTCTAAGGCCGCATCAATAAGCGCGTAATACACGATTCCATCGCATCACTTATACAATTTATATTTGTACACTAAAAATTTATATTTATTTTATGGTTGAATCAACTCTACTGTACATGATTACTAAATACATACTAATACATTTAAAAATACAGTGTACACTTTAATTTTCTCATTGCATATTTAAGGAGGGTACATCGCAATGTTAATGAGCAAAGTTAATCCATTTATACCAATCGCATGCCGCGGTACTGTTCTATACCACTGAACCAATTTTTTATGGTGGATTAATGTGTACAATGCGCACTCACATACTACATAATCATTATCTAAAAGCGGCAAACTAAAGGTCGCTGCAAACGTAACATGAACGGGGCATAAATATACGTGCGTGCCCCGTTCCCTTCCCGTACGTGCCTCCGAAATTGCACGTCCCGTCCCGTACGGGGTAAAAACACGTTACGTATGCATCGACCTTTAGTCACCCACGAGGTTAACCGCAAGTGGGGAGGAGTACTCAATTCTGATCATGTTAGCTGCCATTGGCTACCGAGTTATTCTTATCAACATCACTGTCACCGGTGTTGTTTGTGTGCGTGCTGTAGTGTGCGGTACCATGCGGGGGGCGGGTCGGGGAGCGCGGGGAGGGCGAGGAGGTCGGGGAGCGCGGGGAGGGCGAGGAGGTCGAGGTGCGGGGGGACGAGGGTCGGGAGCGGCGCAGGGCGCGCTGGGCCGCCTTCATCTCCAGCTCGACGCAGTGCTCCGCGAACATCAGCTGGAGCGGCGCGTACATGTGCGGCAGGAGCTCCAGGTCGCTCATCGTTATCTGGTACAAACATTGTTATCGTATCAGGAAACTACTATAAAAATCGAGGACATAAAATGCGATTTTATTACGAATCTATAGTGCCTAGATAGTATTATACATATATAGTAAAGATACAGGAACAACTACAACTAAGGTCGACTGGCAGAGAATGCTTATAGCATTAAGTCCACCTTTTGTACCACTTAGTTATAAGGGTATATTAAAGTGAAAATAAATAAATAAATAAATAAACTATGTATTTTGGGTGTTAAAACGATTGCACCATTCAAATTCGAAATCATTTTAACGGTTACTTTATCATCAAAGAAAAGAAAGGAAAAAACCGAGTCTGAGCTAACAAACTATTAAGAGTAAGTTGGTGTTAAACGAGACAAAATAACCAAAAAAAAAACTGGATTATTGTCGAAACCGAATCCTTGATCAGTTGCCAATCACTAACAAACCTATCTACCCTATCAGTGGTCACCAAACACCTGCAACCCACCTGCATATTATCAAACGCGATCCCAACGCTGGTGTTATCGTTCAGTATGTGCGCGTTGAGTCGCGGCAGGCGCGCGTACCGTTGGCTGAAGTGCGTGAGCACCGTGTACCGCGCGCGCATGCGTCGCCCCACCTCGATGGCTTGCGACGTCGTCGAATGCATCTTGATACGCGCCTCGTCTGCCAGCTCGTCCTCCATTGTCGCCTCGTGGATCAAGAGGGTTGAGTCTTGGCCTGTCGACAGGGAATGAGGGCGTCAACATTGCCGTGCTCTACACGTTTATGAATATTTCAAGATTTGTAGTGTAAACAAAAACTAGCAATCCGCGATGGCCTTGAATGGTACAGTACGGCCGACGTATTTTGGCGCGTCTAAACATAGGCTGAAGCGCTCATAGCCCTGCGGCTTGCGTCGGTCTTGAGTGATCGACAAAGTTAAGCAACAGCGGGCGCGGTCGGTAGTTGGATGGGTGACCGCTAGTGGCAAAAAATTCTTGAGCGTTTCCGTGCTTCGGAGGGCACGTAAAGCCGTCGGTCCCGGTTGTTATCATATGATAACAGTCGTTAAGCCATGTCGGAGGCCCTCGGGCGGATTGAAAACTTCCGACACTCGGGTTGGCCATTAACCCCTCCACCAATCCGCACTGGAGCAGCGTGGTGGAGTATGCTCTAGGCCTCCTCAAGAGGAGAGACCCGTGCCCAGTAGTGGGCCATTAATGGGTTGAAGCCCAAACATAGGCTTTGCGAACGTTAGCGCATGTTAGACAGAGATAGCGACACGAACATGCTAACGTAAGACTGAGACATAATACGCCGCGTACCGGCATTGCCGAATTATGTTACTGCGCAGCCTTCTGCGCAAAATTCAGACGCACCAAGATACGTCGGCCGTACTGTATCTAATCTTGATAAGTTCGCGCATTACTTCATGGTCGCAGGTCAGTTTGCCCATCCCTGATGTAAACCATCTCTCAGTCACCAACTCATCCAATGATATTAAACGTTAGATAAATAGATACGTTATGTTATAAATCAACCAAAAAATCTGTTCCGTCCGAGCTACAACACACACACGTTTATCTTTTGTTTCACTACATCAATCACTATTACATTGGTAAATTATGTAAAACGGATGGCACTACTAAAACTATAATAGTGAAAAAGACAGCTAGACGGCCTCACTCAGAGGCAGCTATCAACTGTCTGAATTAAAATCGCTACACTTGTCTAAATTCGACTGACATAATTTCAGCGCCATCTTGGCATATCTTGTATATAATATCATTGAACTCACCAAGCTGAACGAGCTCGTCACACGGTATAGTGTCTCCAGAGTACGTGATCTTGTGTCCGTCCACTGTGACGGCCACACCGAACGCGTTGGGGCAGTGCGTCACCAGGCACGTCTGAATGGCCTGCACGCCCATGCTGGCCAGCACCGCCGCCGGGGCCTGTCTGGAGGTCGGCGACTCGCCTTCCGATGACGACAACTACACAGTTATACCATAGATATATCAATTATATAGATTTGGTGTAATGTCATATAGATACTTAGTAATGGAATAGTTTAAAAGACGAAATAATAAACATAATGGCGTCCTTGTCTAACGTATGAAATAAAAACAATCCAACTCTATACGCAACAGCTTCGCAATAACTGTTAAATTTTTCATGACGTCAGACGTGTGCCATGTTCGTCATTTTGGATTGCTCTTTACTACAGTGTAAATTGTGACTTATTACCAAGGTACTAAGGTACTAACTACTAAAACCCACTTTGACAAAGGAATGTCAAAGTCACGTCAAATTGGACATTAGTAGGAACAAAACCGCCATGTAAGGCAAAGTGATTGACTGATGTATAAACGCACATACCAAACCCTTTAGGACTTAAAACTTAAAATTACACACACGTATTCCTCTTATGACGTAGGTATCCACTAAGGAAGGACTTTTCAAAATGTATCAAAATTTCTAAATATAAATGTGAAATAGGAGATAAATATGATAAGCATAATTGCCGCGTGCGAAGCTACGGGCAACAGCTAGTAATAAATAAATAATTTGAGAGTGCAAAAATGTTTAGTATTCAAAATGTGTTCACTTCATATCTGTAAGTAGGATTGTATCAACTGTGGTGAATTAACCAAGTAAAAAACCATTACACCAATACTTCCCCAACCTCCCAACCCTTTCCCAACCCCCCCCCCCCCCCCCAAGCTCACCAAGTTCTGTGTGGGCAGCAACGCGAACTCGTCCCGGATCCTCTCGAACTGCGCATCGTACGTGCACAGCCAGCTCACGATCTGGCCCGGCGCCAGCAGGTGCACCGGCTCTGACGTCACGCCTGACGTCTCCTCCAGCGCCTGCCGTCGCGCCTGCAGCACGCCGATCAAACCTGCAAGTGAGGTTTGTGCATCAGTTATGTTTAACAGATCTATTTATTTATTTATTTAATTATTTATGTACACACAATAATTCACAGGACAGTTACAGTAGGGATATAATGACAAAGGTACTGCTTATCTCTAATGAAATTTCTTCCAGCAAATTTATTCTATGTTTGTATTAAGTACTTCTAGTATGGTAACTTAAGTAGATTCATCCAGCATTTGCACCCCTAAATTACGCCATTAAGGATTCCCCTACGGTTTTCGGTCTTCCGAACTATGTATTATTATTTAAATTTAACTTACGTTCCTAGAGAACATTTTCTACGCGACCATGGCTGACCGTGATCACTTACCGTCAGTGAGCAATCTACTACGGTTCAGTTGTCGACTAGAGACTAAATAAAGTGAAAGTACATAATACGTGTTTTGCTCTAATCTCTCTTTGGTCAGTCTCTCACAAAATGCTATTTTAAAAAGGTAAACATACCTTTAAAAAGTAAACATGCCTTTAAAATATAAACATGCTCTCTACAACACAGTGCAAACTAAAGTTCAAGACAAGGAATCCAACCATATTTGTAATTATGAATAATAGGAAATAAAGAAATTTGTAAAAAGGACCCGGTAATCCGGCCCCTGTCTAATCCGGCACCCCCTGTAATCTGACATGGTCTATTATTTATTATTGAACATTTTTTTAACAATCTTCGCTAATGCATGATTGAACAACCAACACTAATTGTGCTTTACGCGTAGGGTATTGTTTTGATTATGATTGCTTAATCTGAATTTGACTACATGTGATAAAGATAGCGGTGCAGTGTGTTTTCATTGTTTACTGTTCATTGTTGTTGACATACATAATGAAGTATGATTTGTACTTCAGAGTACATATATATAACATACAGAATCTTATCATTGGATCTGTAATTTGTCAGATTACAAGGTACTCTTTTGTAAAAAAATCCGGACTATAGGGGGTTTTAACTTTTAAGGCAGTACTCTATAATCCGACAATTTCGATAGTCCGACACTGCCCTGCAAAATGTTTGTCGGATTACCGGGGGTCCACTGTATTTGTATACCGATATGATGATCCGCGTGCAAATGTGAGATGTATATCGCCTTCAAGGTTCGCAGGAACGCGTTCACACGCTTAGGGCCGTAGAAGCGCACCAGCTGGCCGAATGTGCCCTCGCCGCAGTCGAGGAGCATTGACCGGTTCTCGCTGAATAACGGTGGAAAGGTTAATAATATATAGCTGTTCGTGTGTGGATATTTTTATTATACTAAAACAAATTTACATCCTATCCTACCGCTTTAAGTGCCACCCTAAACTAATTGTATGGAGCATTGACTTATATTTTTAACCGACTTCCAAAAAAGGAGGAGGTTCTCAATTCGACTGTATTTTTGAAGTGAAACTTCTTTAGAATCGTTGTGATTTCAAACCGGATGCAACGGAAAGAACGACAGGTAAGAGACACAAATACAAAAATGTGTAGGAAAGAATGAGACAGAAATATACTCGGCAAGCATGCATATAATATAACTGCTAATTTCGTCATTGAATCTAACTTCTCCGTAGCTCAATGGTCAGGACGTAGATACACAATACCTGATGCGCAGGTTCGCGTCTCTCAGTATTTCTTTTTTTTTTAGTTTTATTTTTATACTGTTTTTAATTACTTTCAAATGCTCTTTTAAATATTTTCAAAGAATTTATCAACAAAAAATAAGAATTTCATTTTCGTTGTTTAATATCTGTCGATCGACCGACCGATTATACAGACAGTAAAAATGGTAAGTTGTATTCATAGATGGCGCGAGGAATAAGATAGAAGATTGGTTTTATTGCTAGATAGATGGCGCTAGCTGCTCATTTTACTCTTCATATTATGTTAAGAGATGGCGTTAGGTACCACTGTTTTCTTTTTCTTATGTTCGTGGTTATCTTTTAAAAAGTGCTAAGTTGTATTCATAGATGGCGCGAGGAACAAGGTAGAAGATTCGATTTATTGCTTTTCCATCTCATACCACGTGTGAATTGCACACATTTTCTTTTTTTATTTTGTTACCTCAAAACTTTGGACTGGGTGAACCGATTTTGATGATTCTTTTTTTAATCGAAAGTGGTGCGTTTCATGTGGTCCCACATAAATTTTTTGCATTAAGTATGTGCGCGATAAATGGGCGAATAACTCAATATCACGCCAACTGATTTCGACGATTTTTTTATTGGATGTACTTCATTTGAAGTCGGTTAGTTTTTTGTTAAAATTTTAGATTATAATCAGTAAAATAACCCTGTGGTATAGATATTTGTATTTGCCTCTTGTTATTTATGATTATTATAAATTACGTGCACATATCTACGCTGTTTTTGTAAGTTAATATTCAACTCATATATTTCAAGTAGGTTAATATCACAATTATAAAAATGAAACATTTCGATTTTACTTATAATTCAAACTACAAACACTCCGAATACTCACTCAACATGCAAAACAATAGCACTAGTGTTCCTAGTCTTGTTGGGGATGCATGACCCCGTGCCGAGGAACACCACCTTCGGGTACTCCTTCTGGGAGCCGTTCTTGGTATACCGCATACTATCCACCAGCTTCCGGAACTGCTCCAGGCTGGTAGCGAACCCGTCCACGTCCATTGTCTCTTGAATGTAATCCTGGATTTGGAGCTTTGGCTCCGCTGATCTGGTTGTAAATTACAGTTATTTGAAAGAAAGACTTACTTGATTTTATTTTATCAGTTTGTCGACTTAATAAATATGTACATAAATGTCCATGCCAAATTACAGCTTTCTGTGTTTTGTGTACTTTCTGTGCTATGTTACAGACAAACAGACGGACAGACATGACAAAACTGTAAACGGAACGTTTTGATTATAGAACCCTAAAAATGACATTTCTATCTGTACTATCAATAAAGTTCCATGTCTAATGTTATCTATGTGGCTTCTATCCCTTCCAGGTTTCTCTGTATTCGCTATCAACAATCATACCAACCTTGAGGGAAGTTTTAAAAAATAATATTTATATTTTACTTTCTACTTACATGTATCTATCTATATCAACTCAACAAATATAACTCACCTATCAAACTCTCGCTTGGGCCTCAAGTGGAATATGGACAGAGTGCGTCCCACGAGGTACTCCATCTTGTTGCCGCTGGCATCCTCGCCATCCCCCTTGCACGACCCCTCCATGTTAACGATGGTCTGGAACTGCGCGAGCGCAATCTACAAATACATTTACATTCTATACCCACACCGTAAAGCCACCATGCACAATGTTCGACAAGCAACATTACAAATAAGTTATATGATGGTGTGAACATAATTTGTCATGTGATGAAAAACATTAAATAACAATGATATGTGATGTATGGGATGGAAATGTAGGTGCAGATGTGAAGGCGACGAATACAACAGCATGGAATTTGCAATGAATGTGCACCAAATTTAAGTAGATTTCTGGTCTTGCTTCATCTATACTAATATTATAAAGAGGAAAGGTTTGATTGTTTGTTTGCATTGAATACGCTCCGAAACTACCGAAACGATTTGAAAAATTCTTTCACTGCTGGGAAGCTACAAGGCTATATTATATTTTTTTTGTTTTAAATATTTTATATGTCTTCAATCTCCTGGAGCTGCTCTAATTTACTGAAGAACTCACAAAACCTGTCTAAAGGACTCCATAATTTTCTTATTATAATATATATTGTAAGTCTGAATTCTGATGTAGTGAGGAGACCTCAACCCATTAGCAATATATCAGAGCAAGGATTTCTTCTCGTAATTAAAGAAGTCTTAGGGCCTTATCACACGTCACACTGCGCACCCGTTCCGCTTTGAATCCGCTCGGACACCGTCAGTGAGATAAGGCCGCTATGGTGAAGTCTATAAACCGTGCTCAGGCTTCGCTCTGACTTGAAATTATGTATAAAATATTAATTAAACCGCTTCCTTCATAGCTATACATTATTAGACTATCAATGTTGAAGATATCTATAGGGGTGGGGGGAGGGTGTCGCAATAATTGTTCTATGCATATGCAATGACAATGACATTCAACCAGCCTACCTTATTCTTAAGTTCCTCCATCCCTTTCAACTTAGTGGGGCTCTCAGTGTTAGCGACGGGCGGGTGCGCGTGCCACACGGCGGGCAAGCTCAGGTCCTTCAGCAGCGGGAAGATGTCCGGGTCCAGGAGATGCAGCTTGTGCTGCGTGCGGTGCACCGCCTCGGACCCCAGGCACGAGTTCTGCGAGTTGACCACCAGGTGGCGCGTGCGGGGACCGAACATTGACATGAAGGCGCGGTACCTGGGAATACGTGTTAGGGAACATTCATTATATAGGACAATTTGGACCATTTTTGACCTTTTCATCCTTCATGTAAGAGCATATAAGATTTATTGGACACCCAGATGGTGACCACCCTATCTGACGTTTATTCTGGTTTTAGAAAAGGATAAATTGCACTAAAAGTCAAAATTTTACGTAAATCTAAGATAATTTTTGTCCTTGTTATCTATACTAATTGTAGTGGTTCGATTGGTGCCAATAATAAACTAATCGCTTTCACGACACGTCCTACTCGGTCGGCGTCCGGACAGAGAGTGCTCGGCAAGTAGTGGTGGGCGATTATGAGATATACTGATGGAATCATTCGATTATGAAGATGTCTCGAGATATCTCGATTATGATCGTTAGTAATTACTAATCTGTATCGCTACTAATTCGCTATACACTACATCTACCTTTTACAAAATAAGAAAAGAAACAAAATATTATCTCTACTTCTGACACAGTCATTTAACTTAAAATAAGTCGAACTCACTTATTCTTTATAATCAATAACAATTATCACATTATTCAACATAACCTGCAACATCTGTTTATGAACCTCGTTATAGTGGTTGTACCAACAGAATGTTCCAGACTTTTATCTACATATACCTTCCACTATCCATCAACACATTTCAGGTGTACTAAATTTCTCTATTGTCCATAACCGTCGTTTTGCCGTTCTACATCATTCCCTTCCTTATTGATTACTGCGTGTGTCGTATTCTCCTTCGTCACATTTTCCACGTATACTATTTCTCCAACTTGAATAGTAGATTCCGTTGCATGTCTAGGTCTACTTATTCTTTCCCTTTCGCCTTCACGTTTGCATCTTTACCCTTTGTTTCTAAATGTACTTCCGCAACTCAACATCCCCAACTTACTCGTATCTCTAAGTTGACAACTGTGATGAGAGTTGGATTAGATACATCTCTAAAGTTACTTCTCTGCACTGTCGTTCAACAATTTTTTTTTTTAGGCAAGCTGATAGTTATTATACATTTGGCTGAGTCAGGCATAAATAAATCAAAACACTTTAATTTTAAGTAGTTAATTAACAACCACTGTTAACTTACACTTCATAATTACAGTATGAACCTTTCCCTTGGTACTATTACTTTGTGGTGTTTCTCTTTAAAAGGTATGAAAACCGAATAAAACAACTCATAGCCGTCACTTGGCGACGTTAGTAAACGTATTGACGTTGATTTTACATGTAAAGAACCCAGAGAAAAACCCAAATTATTGTCGTTCTGCAGATGGTTCAACCAGCTGAATGTAAAGGCTTGATTCCACCAGTGTGCTGAACTGTGCGGCACTGTAATGCACAGTGTACGACACAAATGTTCACGCTGGTCGAGTCACTCGGGCATACAGTAACAAATTGCGCGCGAACATTTAAAATTGTTCACGCACATCTGTATACTTTTGTGTGCGCACACATGTACGCAGTGGACTCGCGTCGACGCGTACACGCTTGTTGTTCACGAATTCAGTCTTGCTTTTATTCTCCGTTTCTTTTTAAGCAAACTAAATAACAAAACACAAGCTGCAGCACAAAGCACTACGTTTTCCTGCCCGTCCATATTTAACATCTGAAGACAGAAAACTCTTCTCAGTGAACATGTTCGTGCACATGTGCGTTATTTGACAGCTCAAGAAGATTGCCATTTCCATTGCAAGTAAAGATATTAAATGAAAATACTACGATCTTCTGAGTCTGTAAGTGCTCATAGGCTTGGATGAATCGTATTTTTCAGAGCTTTCTCCAAATTCTTGTGGATTGTTATCCACGAATTGTAAAGAAAAACATATAAAATAATAATTAAAAGGCGAGTCCGCTACCACGAACTCATAACTGCTAACTGTCGTTTGTCACACTTTAATCTGGCTCAAATATATGAACATCTACGAATCATTATAAAATACTAAATTGTCTATAACGAGGGTACGTGGATACGAGTCGTCATTGTACTTTTCATATTTATCTTGTACTTATCAATTGCAAAGATTAAATAAATGGAATAATAACACAATAGATTAATGGAATAAAATATAGCATGTCGAAAATCATTGTATTACTTTTATTCCTTACATAATTCTTGAATCCTGATTACATTAATATGTCTTTATTTGATATTTGTGATTCATATTTATTGAGGTGTTATTTGTTTTTTATTTCACGTTATTCCACGGTTTCACATCGGTATGGCTGACAGTGTGGGAATAATCTCCATCAGACACCTTGAATGGATGTCACATGAATCATATCCACAGATATATTTGGCTTTTAATAATATTACCGTAACATAACGGCGAAATGCCTCCAATGACTTCCGGCATAGTAGTATTTCAATATATCCATTACTTTGGCTTATTCCTTAGAATTCGAAATCGGTTCAATATTTTTTATAGTTTGGTTGATTCTTTTATGTTCCACGTCACTTTATCCAGAACTTTGTTTTTATTTCTCTCACAACCAACTTTAAGAAATCGCGAACATATTTGAATCAAATACATTCAAACTGTTTGTTTTCAACAAATACCAAAACTCACTTTTATTTATACAACAAGGTATTAAGTATATGACAGTAATAACAGGAACCTGTTGCTGGTAGTTTTGTACACAAGTACATTAAAATACTCCTTGAGAGCCTTGTAAATGTTTTCTCGCCCTTTGCGGGCCTTTTAGTACACATAGTACATTAGTTTGCTCCTTAAGAGCCTTGTGAAAGTTTGCATGCCTCTTGCCGGGTTTTCTGTACACAAAGTACATTGGCGTGCTCCATACGAGCCTTATAAACGTTTGCGTGCCCAATACGGATCTTGTACAATCTGTGTGAACCTTGATGCAGCTATAGTTACCAATATTACATTGAAATTGATATTGACTTTAGCAATAAAATAATTAATAAATTGCTGCTTCAATATTACTACGTAATACAGGTAGTAAAGTATAAACTTTTTTACACAATCATATGCATGTGATAGATATATTATAATATATATATTTATCACACACTTCGAAGTTACTTTATAGGTTCTTTATTAAAATGATTTTATAGGTGTGATCGTCAAATGGATTGTATTGCCATGACAAATAATATTTCTGTTGAACTGCTGACAAATAAGCAAAATTATGAAAAATAACAACCACAACGTTATACGTGGGGTAGATTACCAATCGTTTCTTATCAAGTCATTCAAAGGGTAATGTGTTTTGCGTTTTTATTAATTACCCACCAAATACATAAAAACTTGTATATTATCTTATCTGACTGATCCGATATCGATAGCTTTATTTGAAATAAGAACCTCATATGAATTACTCTTCCATTTATTGGGACATATTTCTGATAGCCATAACATAGTTGTAATAAATTTATGGCTTATTGAAATAGTTATAATACTTGAGGCATGCCTTTGTAAACGAGGTGAATTGCATGGCCTTCAATAATAAGTATATTTGAATTATTTTTTTTTAAGCTTACAACCATATTCTGCACAAATCTGGCAGCATTTTCGTTACATAATTAATTAAGTGCACTTATTTAAGTACACACGATTTATTATACCAACGTATAAATAATGTTTTGTTGTCATTTCCATAATCCTTCCTCTCCCATATTTCCTTTTAGGATATTTTAGGTACCGTTCCGATTTTCATCGCACTACCTCTTGGGATATAATTGTAGGTACCGTTCCGATTTTCATCGAACTACCTCTTGGGATATAATTGTAGGTACCGTTCCGATTTTCACGAACTACCTCTTAGGATATTGTAGGTACCGTTCCGATTTTCATCGAACTACCTGTTTAGCCTTTATTCATGATTATGTAATTATTCTTTTTACTTTACCATCATTATAGCTTACCAACGCAAAAAGATCATTTAAGTACATTGAAGTATTATTACTATTTAGGTACCGTTCGGTTACCCAAACTATCTCTGACATTTAATATTAACCTATTAAGGTTGTCAAATAGTAATACGTTTTAAAGATCATCATCATAATATGCACTGATCTGACTACGAGTATAAATTAATTAGTAATTTAAGCACTTGGTCATCAAAGGTATTATTAAAATAATAACTTGTGGGATAGACTTACTAAATGTGTCTTTATAATTGTATTTCATTGGTCTAAAATAGTTACCCTGCAGGTTTTTTTATACGTAATTATGATGATTAACTACGTAACATAATGCCCATCTAACTGTTGGCGCGTCTGTGCAGCAATAGTACCGTACGCAACATAATTCAGGATTCCGTGTGTGTACATATACTAGACCAGTCTCGACTTACCTTCAAGTTGGGTGCTGATGACGATGAATTCTTCACCGGACTTACTTGTTTCAGCTTGTTTGTTTGTCCGAACTGTATCCAATACACATACACACACGATGACACGACCTTCGATAATAGTAGACTGTATGGAAGCGGTACGACGCGGTATAGAGAAAGAGTTTCCACGATGGTGGAAGATCAGCGGCGCGGTTGGGCTCAGAGTGCAAGCGGTCAGCCCGATAGCCAGGTATGGACTGGTTAACAACCGAACGCGCAGATTACCGCGTTATTAAATGTAGTTGAGGGTGGATTTAAGATTTTGCCTTACGGGCGCGAATACTAACAAAGTTAGATTATTTGTGAGTCTAATAGGCACCTGCGCATCTTTGCCGGCCAGTGAGAATAATACAAGTTGCATTCCAATTGATATAAGCGGCCTACGATTAGATACAATTTATAATCTAACCGATGCAGTTATTCAAAATCGTTGTTTCTCACGGCACTTATATATATTACTTTTATGCTGACAACAAAATGAGGCATTATTACTCGTAATATAATTACGTGACTAGACGTTTCTAGATTTTTTTAGGTACCAATCAATACTACAAGACCGGTTTTATATTATCGAAATAAATGCTACCGTAGCAGCCACTTTTCATAGCAAGCTAGCTTACTAGATCATCTTCATTTCATTATTATAAATTTAACAAATAAAAGTTTACATTAAAGTTGAATAATGACAGCAACACAATATTCGCAATAAAACGTAGTAATAAAATCGGTCATGTTTAGTGATTTACCTCTAAGTTTCATTTTGTGATTTGTTTACTGGCACATACGTAAATTAGATCTTAGAGATTTTAGATCCTGGCAGGGTCGCCACTTGTAGTGGTTCGATTGGTGCCAATAATAAACTAATCGCTTTCACGACACGTCCTACTCGGTCGGCGTCCGGACAGAGAGTGCTCGGCAAGTAGTGGTGGGCGATTATGAGATATACTGATGGAATCATTCGATTATGAAGATGTCTCGAGATATCTCGATTATGGTCGTTAGTAATTACTAATCTGTATCGCTACTAATTCGCTATACACTACACTAATATTATAAAGAGGAGAGATTTGATTGTTTGTTTGCATTGAATAGGCTCCGAAATAGGGAATGCAATCTCGATCTCGCGAGATCTCGTTCTCGCGAGATCGAGATTGCATTCCCATCTTTTTTAGCGAGATTGATCTCGGACGAAAAACAGGGCGAGATCTCGCGAGTTTAACGAGATTGCACTCGAGCATAAAATCGTCTTATTCGAAGCGCAGACTGACACGGACGGAGCTGCGATTTGTCGGCTTCGTTCGGTGCGCGGGAGGCGGAACAAATCTTTCATTTGATTGCTATATTTTGTTAATTAATCTCTAATATCTAATGATCTACTGAGTAGATATAGTTTTATTTAATCGATAATAAGTCAACTCAACTTAGATAATTAGTTTTTTTTTTACTTCTCGTTATTTTGTTTGTTATAAAATAACTGTTTTACTACTAAAAGATTTTTGATTGATATTAGAAGAGAAGACTGGTTGTTTATTTCATTTGTTATTTGATAGCTACGTACGTCAAAGTTTACTATTAAGAAGTTTATTAAAAAATTATAGACAGATACGTCAAACAATGTTTGGTACATAAAAGTCTATTGAAAAAATTCATGAAAATAAATGTTTATCTTGTAATACTTACAATGTTTATTATTTTTTTCCTAATTTATTCAAATATTGTGATTATTTGCAAAGAAAACACACAAAACTGCCAATCTCGCGAGATCTCGAAATTGGCGAGATCTCGCAGTATTGTTATTCATAAACTCGCGAGATCTCGCTTGAGCCCCAATCTCGCGAGATTTGCATTCCCTACTCCGAAGCTACCGAACCGATTTGAAAAATTCTCTCACTGTTGGGAAGCTACACTATTACTGGGTGACATAGGCTAATTATATTTGTTTTTATTATTCTATTTTTTCCGAAGCGAAGCGAGGGCGATTTCCTAGTTAGTATATATAGACTAGTAAAATATTTCGTAAGAATGTCTTTACCTCCTGCTCACATCCGAGATAACGACACGTACAGATTTTGAAGATTTCTTTTAAAATACACCTGTAACTTACGTGGGATGATTAAAGACATGCGGCGGGGTGTAGTGAACTATGAGGTCGGGCACATTCTCCGGAGGGTTGGCGCCGTTGTCGAAATGCGCAGAAAACTCCGCCTCTTTTAGGTAAGACAGATCCGGTACCTCTAACACTGCAAATTAGAAGTTTCAATGATTTTATGGTTACTTCACTTAACTTATTAACTTTTTATTCAAAAGATCTTTTTACATTTTTTTTTACACGTAGGTATTGTACTTTTATTGCATTTTTATTGCATTTTTTTTTATTTTTATTGCATATTTATTTTTTATTTTATTGCATTTTTATCCTTAAAGGGTTGGTATAATTATTGATAAAACGAACTTACCTGTACGTGAAGTTCTATCAAAATTATGCGAGCTGCTCAATTCGAAGCGATTAATATTTACATGTACTATTTCCAGTCCACGGCCTTTAACACGATAAGTTTAAAGAAAAACAAAAATATTATCAATCTGAAACATAAAATAGTTGTTAATCTGGCTTATTTCCTCGTTCACTCAATGTTGTTTAACACTCAAGCTTCCGGTCATCACTCTTCTTCACCGCTCGGTTGCCATTTTTGCTTCATTTAGTTTAAAGATAAATTAAAGGATACAGACTGCTAGGGTGGGTCTTTTCATTTTATGGGGGGGACCTATTAATCGCTTCGAATTGAGCAGCTCGCATAATTTTGATAGAACTTCACGTACAGGTAAGTTCGTTTTATCAATAATTATGCTTCGCTGCTCAATTCTCGCGATTAATATTTACATGTAGATGTTTAAAGTAGATATAGGATGTATCCTTTAATACATAATATGGAATATAATATGGAAATAATTAAGTATACCTATGATACAAATTTTTTTATCAATAATCAGTAACAAATACAGATTGCACTAGCATTAAGCTCGCCATTTATTTATCTGTTATTATTGTTATATTGTGGTCAGTAATAAATAAATAAATAGTATTGATTAATGTCCCAATTACTTTTAATATATGCGTAGAGGTTTTTGCTTACATAAGTAAGCTTAATATAACATTAAATATAAGGACTATTCGAAGAAAGAAGGGAAAATAACAAATATGATTGAAAATCAAGAATGGATCAAATGAATATGAAATTCTGTTAAGATAGAAAACTATGATTCTAAAACCTTATAAAAACTGAAAAATGCGCTCCATGTGGCTGTCTGCCTTATTACATGCACGCTTTCTGCCTTTCTAGGTAGAAGCAAAAACACACCACTCTTGTGGGTGTGCTCCTCTGGAAACAATAAATCAAAAATTAAATTACGAAGATAATCAGTTTTTATTTTTATAAGAACATGTAGATCTCAGCTAGTCAAATAGCATAATTTCTCATATAAAATGTATCTAGTCACACTTCAGGTTTTTATGGATGTAATCAAAATGTATATTCTGGTTTATTTGTTTAATATTATAATTGTTATGTAATAAAAATAATTATTTGATATGTAACATGAGTATTAACTCACTCTCCATCAGCATATATTATATTAATAGTGTAGATAAGTTAGATATTTTACTTTTTTAAATTACAGTATTCGTATAAATAAATACTTCACATTTAGAAATCCGAACCTTAAATACATTATATCAATTGATACATTAGATTCATCCAGAGAGGTATATAATATATACCTATAGCTATGTCACGTACAAAAAACAATTATTAAAAAAATTGTCTGGCATTACTCCAGAACAATTATGTCTATATAATGTTTTGCATACAAGATAGGGAATTTATAATCCATTCAAATTCAAATTAATTTATTGTGAAATATATAGGTCCATAGGTAAATAAAGTTCTCATGTTATATAATTATAATATCCGCCATATCCCTGCCACAGATGGGCATACAATATTAATTTAAATAATAAGTAATTGATCGAAAGAAGTGGAACACTAATTCTTGTTTTGGTATTATATTAATACAATTTTTATCGTAAATTTTTCCGAAAATTTAGAGAGAATCTGGAATACGAAATCAACAATTTATAATTGGGCTGTCAATAAATTATTCTTGATAATTTTTATAATTTATCGTTATATTATGTAGTATACTAGACAGGACTGAGATAGCCATCTGTGACTGTGATTACTTTATTTATTAACATTTTATTATGTATTTTTTTTAAATAATAGCAATTGTGGTAATGCACCAAAAATAATATTCTGCCCAGGATATCCTGTAATGATAAATAATTATGTTGCATATATGGTAGGCCCACAGGGTAGGTCCATAATTAGATTATATAATATTTCAGTAAATACTACTCTTTGTTCAACACAAAAGACAGTTAGATACTTTGTTTTTTCCCGTAACCCTTGGAAAAATAAGTGAAAAGAACACTAAAATAATAATTATATATCACATAATATATCTCCCGTAGTTTATAGCCCTTTCAGTAAGGATTTATATGGCTGCCAGTAATTGCAATGCTATTTGTTTATATAGTAAGAGTTTTCTATAAATCGTAAGCCACTGCAATGAGCACTTTGCTCATGTTAATGCAACAAAGCATGAAGTTCAAACGAATGTTATGTGCTGAATGAAAAATTATAATTTATTGCATTTATGTCTGATTTTGTAATTTTTTCATAAGTTTAATGCTCATGGCTAAAAATTGAAAAATTGCAACCAACTATATTCTAAACCTTGGAGGTCTTACTATATGCATTTTGGATGTGAGTTTAACTCATCTCATTTTTCCCTTGGAACTTTTCTAAGAAATATCACTTTACGTGTAAAAGGCTAAATAATATATTTCTACCATAGATTACACAACTATTATCATAATAGATAGGTATAGAGCCAAATTTATAGGGCAAAATTAGTGCTATCAATTGTACATTCCGTGTATCTATTGACCTACCAACTGGTAAACCATCTCATTAAAAAATAATGTTGAATGATTCAGTTGATAATTGATTTCAATAGTAGGTTAAAATCAAGCGGTGCAGTAACTGTCAGTAACTGTAGTATTCGAATCACATAAAGTCGTAAATAAACATTATCTTTAAATTAGAAAAAAAAGTATCTTTAAAAAAGAAACCGGTGATTCTAAATAATATTAGCAATTTTTATAAAAGTTGTAGGTATAATTAATTACCCCTGTGTTAAAGCAGAATGCAGTACTTACACAAGGCATCCATCTTATAATGGGTGCGAGCTGTTCTGCTTAAAATGAATCTTAAACTTGTTATCAGGCTGATTAAGCTATATGAAAGTAAAAGGAGAGATTATTGTTGTAAACAAAATCTAAATTTAATTATGTATCATATTTAGATACGACTAGATAATGATAAATCATGTATCAAATAACCTGCTTATTTCAACCCTGAAATGTATCAGGATTATTATGCGGGTGTTCTTAGATCTTCGGCTGGAGGTTTGCTGAGCAGGCTGAACCGTTTATCACTAATTCAATAGTGGATAACTTTCTTGGTGATTACACACTTTTTGTAATAATTACACCATGGTTTACAGTAATAATATTGTAATCTGCAGTATGGATTTACTTATATTGTAGGTATACAATATTTACGCGAGGGCCATTAGCCGCAAAGCTTAAAATGATTCACGCTGCGTTAAAAATTAAAATTTGTCAACTGACATTAAGTATAATAATTATTAACATATAATAATTATTAACATTAAGCTTTTGACCATAAAAGGCCACGACATCAAGCTATGAACTGTAGCGAAATAATTTGCAAGGTTTTGTTTGCAAATTGAGGTTGGAATGACGCTTTTAGTGAAACATTCTAAGAACATTCCTAGGATGCCATTTGGATGGACAGCCGTTTTACTCTCCGAGTCATGTAGTGGGCATTTTCACGACTACTGTCCTACGTCATACTGTAAGACCTATAAAGCCAACAGCAACTTCCATTAGAGTGCGCTCGCGACAGGGCGCGGTGGCGATGGCGGCGGCAGCACAACGGCGGTTTGCGCAGAATTTCCCGAGAGTGTAAAGTCGTCTTCGAAAAAACTTATCCCGAATGGTTCAATAAAGACTTATGTTTTAGAAATCACTAGTTGGAATCCTTTTTCATCCTGTCTTGACATGATAATGGCTTTCGTAGCTTTTGATTTTCCAGTCTAACCACAAAGAGAGAAGTAAATTTTCATCTTCTTTGATGTATTCTTCAACTTCTTAGTTGTAGATATCAAGAAGAGGCGTCAAGTATTATTGACGTTATAGTGATTGTGTCGATCGATCGACAATTTAGCTAGTCTCAAGAGTCCTCTGACTCTTATAACTTTATAGCCCTACTAGAGGGAGCAGTTATAAATCTATTTGGTACAGACGCGCAGCAAAGAAATATAATTGTAGGATGTCCGAAATGGTTGCCATAGTACAGGCATTCAGTACTAAAAGTGTCCTTAAAAAAAGGGCACAAAAAGAGGGCACAATTGCCGAGTACTGGATTTTGTATATCAGAAGAGGACCAATCATATCAGGTAGGTACTGCTAGTATGTGGTAGAAATGAGGACATCAAAGTGCACAGGATTCCAAGTCAATTTCCTTTTATAAAGTCTATGAATAAAACTTCATTTGAATTTCTTTATTTTGATTAAAGATTATGTATGACAAAAGATTGTAACTACTAGTACTTTTGATATAATTATATCACTAGTTCTGGTTCTTATTTGACACTCAGAAAAAGTGCATTATTTGTGAAGGAAATGAACCCAAAAGAAGCATTCGCATCACTTTTTGTAAGATCAACAAATTAACCACAAAAGGTCGTTCTGTGAAGGTAGCAGTCCCATCGTAGTGCTCGCATCACTAACGTTGATTTACATTAAAAGAACCAGGATATCAAATTATCTCTTCAGGTAATTAAACTAAAACACATATAAACGTTTGCGTCATTGCTTTAATTATGCCATCGATAATTGTCTCAATTATTTAGTTATATTTCAACATCTCGAGGAAGTTCAATTATATTGCGAAGGTGGTCGAGGTTCATCCTCGGAGAATATTGGAATCACTCTGTGTAACATCAACAGTTGAAACGCAAAGGGTAGTATGTGAAGGTAGCAGTCCCATCGTACTACTCGCATCACAAATGTGAATGCACATTAAAAGAATCAAAATATTAAATTCTTTGTTCACATAATAATTTTGTTGAATATTCTGACGCTCGTATCATAATTGTTTTTATCATGCCAATAAAAAGTAGCTGCCACTTGAATTCATATAATAATGTGGGTATCTTCCTAAAAATAGAATTGAAGATAATAATAAATCGTAAAACACTTACGGCCGGTCTCAATATTATACTGTCAGTCGAACTCTGGTACATAGCAGAGATAAAAAGTAAAGATTTATCTGCCATTAACTGCCGTCTCTAAAATCAAAAGTAAGCAAACAGAAGTCAACTCATCGGTAGATAACATTTCAATGACATTTCTATTTCCGGTTTTTATGTCCCTCTGAAAATTTTGTTTTTGCCTGACAATATCATTTTTTATACTTTTATACTTTTTATAGTTTTTATTATAAAAAGGAACTCCGTGTTTTTGATTATAAATTTATTTCATTTTAATATTAAAATGATAATTTGTTCCAAATGTGCTGTAAATTTTGCAGATGAAGTTAATAAAATAATAATAACTGTAACCTCGAACAATGCTTCACTAGTAACAAAACGCAGCATTTGAAGTTTAGTACCTACTGATAGGTATCCCGACTGATGACGGTGACATGTTATTATCATTTGACATTCGTTTGTGTCGCTTGGTTACCCAAAATACAAACAACGTATGTGTTCTCATAATTTTAGTAATATTAATTAGTTTTATGAATAAATGAAAGACATTGCTCAACAATTACGTGAGTATAGACTTTATTTTTTATTAAAATAAAATATACGAGTATCGTATATGTTTCGCAAACACAAATTGTTGCCAAATGTACTAAAAGCAAATTTCTTTTCAGATGAAGTCCAGACCCCTCAAAAGATGATGTGCCTTTCTTTTTAAGGCCAATTTAGCTATTGATGTAGCAGGGACACACTATTATTTCTGAAAAGGCAAAATGTTTTTGTTACAATGGTGGAGAAACTCCAAAGAAAATTCTTAAGATGGCTTTACCATAGACAGTACGAATACTTCGTAGGTTATGTGAGAGAATCACTCTTGGTTCGTGCAGTAACTTTGCTCAATGGGATCCTGGCTTGGAACCCAGATCTGGACATATTTTACTCGACATCTGCTGTATTTCGCAGAACGGCCATAGATTATTTACAACGTGTAAATTGTAAACGCTGTTAAGTTGAAATGAACCTGTTATCTTTACATTTATTGGGAAATAAATAAATAAATAATTTCAAAATATATTTTACTTAAAAAAAGCTTTGTGTTCTTGTTTTATTAAAAAACCTACTTACCTAGAACTTTATAGAAAGAAATTTTCCACAATTCTCATTCAATGCCGTTTTGTTTAATCTGAATCTAGGTACCTATATTATAAACAAATTTGGATTCAGACAATACAGTCATTATATTTTTACGAGGATAATTTCGGCGATCTTGGTATTAAAAAAGTCGGAATCAAATTCACAGGCTTCACACCATTCAATATCACTCATCACTGATTAATAAATCCATGATTCTTTGATATATTTTTTTACACTACGAGAAATCTACAAATTATCCGTCGAAATCGAGTGATATGAAAAATTCCGACAGTTGGTAACTTCTAATACCGACAGGTATCTGTCAAAGCGTTATTGAGACACAAGTTTTCATTTTTGTATAGACCAACATACTCTCCGGTATGAGTAGGCCCTCCGAACGGTAGATCGATGTCATCGGTAGATATCTTCTATCCACCGAAGGTTATTGAGACGCAAAAATTGACAGATATGACAGATAACATACTAATGTTTGCCCTATCTACAGTTTGTTGTACTGACAGTATATTATTGAGACCGGCCGTTACTGGTAAAGGTATCCTTTGATCCACTGATATTATACGTAAAAATTGGTTGATTCACATCTGAATAACACTTTTATCCTGTATTTCCTCCAAATATTATAGTTATTTTAAAATTTTCTTCTTTTCTTCACACCGTTTCGTTAACATAGACTGTCCGTTAGGGAATCTCTAGTAATGAGTCTAAGGACAGTCGAGACGTGTTGAGGCCGCGACACGAAAAAAAAAATGAAGCAAAAATGGCAACCGAGCGGTGAAGAAGAGTGATGACCGGAAGCTTGAGTGTTAAACAACATTGAGTGAACGAGGAAATAAGCCAGATTAACAACTATTTTATGTTTCAGATTGATAATATTTTTGTTTTTCTTTAAACTTATCGTGTTAAAGGCCGTGGACTGGAAATAGTACATGTAAATATTAATCGCGAGAATTGAGCAGCGAAGCATAATTGTATTGATACTATAATTTAGCCGTGATGCGATGCAACTGGTTTCAATAACGCATACAACACACACATAAGTACCCGTTTCATAAAAAGGATACATTTTTATCAGCGTGTGTGTGTGCTATAGTTTACGTATTCACACGCACGCGTGCATATTAGCCAACGTACCAATAAACACAGGGCCGGGATCGTCGGGACTCTTAACGTCCTTGGAGAGTACAAGAGTGCCGTCCGGCAGTACCACGTCCTCGCCCATCTTCAGCTTGCCCAGCAGTGGGCCTGGCTTCACCCCACGCTCCACACACTTCTTCAAGTCCAGGGTACCGAAACGTTTCTGTCAATAAAGATCATCATATACCAGTCTGCTACGACCCTGACCGCTCATTTACACGCGCGGCTCGCGGACCATGTCGTGGCTCGTCCGTAAGCCACGCCCCCTACGCGCGCGAGCCCTATTTTGTGTTTAGACGCGCGCTGCGTTCAGATGCGTTCGAACGTTCAAGGATGGAACACGTTGACGTAATACATCGTCATCCAGTCAATGAAACCTTTCTACCATGATTTATAGGCAAAATACTCAATGTAGATTGTACTACGGGTAGATTTCTGTACATTAGGCTTTTTTTAGTGCATTAAGCAACTAAATATTTTTTTTAACTAAAATGGGGTAGAAATTAGAATGATGAGTTTTAATTTCTATTCTTTTTTTCAGTGTCTGTTCGGTTTGCGTACAGATTCTTATTTTTAAAATAAAAGAGCATCCTAGTTTTGAAATCTTTCCAGTAGTTTTTTTAGTTTATTCATTACAAACAAAGGAACAAAACATCAAAATTTTTTTCTTTATAATATTAGTTTCAATATACGAAGTCTTATTATTAGTGGTTTAAGGTTCATTATTATTATCATTCAGTACGATATTTTATTATTTCATACATATAATTTTGCGTAAAAGTTAATACGATTTCGAAAAATACGAATCCAATAGAACAGGTATGTATGCCGTTGTTGAATGAAGCTCGCTCGTGTGTGAACACCGCGCGAGCCCCTTTGGCACGCGCCCAAAAAACCGCTCCCGACGCGAGCCCTGCGAGCCAGGAGACACGCGCGCGAGCACCCTGTTTACACCCTCGGGCTCGCGTAGGTCTCGCGGAAAGTCTCGTGGCTCGCGCGCGCATCTAAACGGGGCATGAATGTTGCGCCACAAGTGGAGTTCATTTTAGGTAGATGTACATATTAGTGATGGGCGATTGTTGCAAATAAACTATCGACTGAATCGAAAATTGTGCCATTGCGCATTCGATTGTCGATTTAGTCGATCCTCGCGATGATTATTCGAATAACAATCGACAAACTACTAACTGCTAATTGCCTATATTTCAGGACGAAAAAAGGGTCACCGGCCGTCAGAGTTGCCGTCTAAAAATTTGCATTGGCAACTCTGACTACCGATGACCTTTTTTTTCGTCCAACTGGTAACTTGGAAACCGTGTCGGTTATCATTGTCGCCGCCGCGCGCCAGTCCGCCGATGACAATCGAATAACATCAATTTATTATCGACTTTATCGACTAAACTGAACAATCGACTAATTCGATTAATTTAAGTAATAATCGCCCATCGCTAGTACATATTTATGTGCTAGAGAAATGTTTGTACTTAGGATGTACTTATTTACCCTTCTTCTTCCACTTCGACTTTCGTGGATACTTTTCATATTACTTTTGAAAACAATGCATGCTGCATATTTTTTGGTAAATGACGCATCGATGATGCTTTAGGCGTTAGTTGTGTCATGGGCAACAGATCCATGGGGGATGGGATCTACGAGCAAGTGGCTTGTCTGTTCATTTGTTGGCTATTAACATGAAAATTTTAAAATTACCTTGAATGTGCATATGTATGCTACAGTGCAATTGGATTTCTTTTGTAGATTTTGCAAAACCTTTTCAGATTTTGTTTTAATTTGATCTGTAATTACTGAAAAAAAATATGGTGAAATATTAGTTGATAAACACAAAATTCAAATGTATTATGTGACATAACATACAATACATGATATACAACATTTTGTATATATTCTTTTACCTTTTTCGGGATTTCTAGATTTAGTTTTAGCAGTTTTATTTTTATCAGCCTCTATGTTTTTATTTGACTTATTGTAGTAATCTGTGTCATCATGTATGAATTCTTCAAAAGCCTTATCCACAGTGTCATCCTCCAATTTGGCACGCTTCACTGCAGGTTTTGGGTCATTTTCAAGAAGCTTATCATCTGGACCCCTGATACAAAATTTCAATGATCACTTAAGAGTTGTATGGTAAACTGGTCTAATTACGTAATTTCTTTAATTTCGTGATATTAAAACATCCCAATTAGTTTCCAATTGAACACATAAAATTAAAACATTCCAACTAAATTGAATTTGCCTCGAAATATTACAAATTAAACTACTAAAGTAATTTGTCATTTCGAATAAGTCCACATTGGGACTATATACTATTGAAACTAGCTATGTATGTATATCTACCATCCTGGCCGTGATTTAACAAAAACTTTACTTACAGCAATACATATTTAACACTCATGACATTATCAGTAAAATCTTCACTCGGACTGCATTTTGCCATCTTTACATTCATGTCTTTCATAATAACAAATCGCCTGGTAGCAGTGTATAATTCATCCTGTAATTTAAAAGTAGTAGTAAGAATTTCTTTCTTAAAAAGATAGCATATTGTATTTATAGGTGCATTATTGCAACATATAATAATATATTAATATTTAATATCAATATTTATTTTAGCCTTGGTAAGACGCGCCAAGGGAGGGCTTTTTTAAACACTAATAGAAATGGTTGCATTTGAGTAGTAATAAACGTGCAATTTTTACTATTATAAAGCTAATACGATGTAGAATAACTTAAAATAAAAATAAAGTAGGATGAAGTCGGCGATTTATCGAGAAATTTTAAAATTATTGTAAAAAGGATGAAAAAAATACCATATTTTCATCATATACCTTTTTATTCAAATTTTATGGCGTTTATTTTTTTCAAAATTATTACTTTATTGGCACGGCCTATTATTAATCATCATTTTAAAATTTATTCCATTTTGATAGGACATTCAGTTTAAAAGTTATAACTAATTATTTAAATAGGGTTAGCAGCTGCAACTTAAAATTTTAAAATATTCATAAAAAATTGAATTATAATTTTATTTAATTTTTTGGCAATTTTTCCATCGATGAAATTGTGTGTAGTTTCCCTGGTTTTGATATGTGCACTTTATAAAGACTCACACTGTATAAATATGAATCTGATTTTCTTTATATCGCATCAGCAATACCATAACAATAAGCCAACATCAAAAGATGAAGAAATTTTCTTATTCCTCTAGTTGTAGGTGTTAAAAAAAGTACCCTATGTTTAACCCTTTTGGGTACATAAATATTTGTTTCCCAGGTGAGAATGCCAGACATACCAATCCTTCGGGTCCATGAAGTGTGAGGTTGGGTATGCCAACATCTTGAAGAGTGAGCGACAACCCTGGCAGTCCTCCGATGCTACTCCAAGTCTTGCTTGTAATGAACACATGCTCCAGTTTCCCCAGTTTAGCTTTATGCTCATTGGCTAGCCTTTGTGTTCCCTCACCACAGTTGAATAGGTATCTATGGTATTATAACATAAAACAAGTTAAATATAGGGTAATAAAACCTTCCTCCAATTTCAAACATTTTCATGGATACATTAACTGTTTCTTAAGATCAAGGATGTGACCCTAAGCCTAAGATTTCTAAGATAATAGGTCTCTACTGATACACTACCCTTACTTATTTACTGGCGTGGCTAGTGAATTTGATTATTTTTCATATATAATATTTTGTTAAGAATGGGAGTGAAGACTACAATTAATAAAGATATAATACAAGTATTCAAGTTACCGTGGACATACCAGATATTGCATCAGAAATTCAACCTAGTAGTAGGTAATAATAAAAATTAGGCTGAAGCTAGTTACTTCGTAAAAATGATTGGTTACCGTGTTTGATCAGTGAAAAGATATAAGGTGTTTGGAGCTCCGCGAGCTCCTGAACCAAGCACTTGAAGATAAATAGTGCTTGCTCCCAGCTTTTCATGTTTCTTGGCGATATTTATACGCTGACGCTGCACTTCCGATATTCTTTGAGAGTTATCCTTCGGCATGTCGGCTAGAAATTCCAGCAGCTTTTTAGAACTTCCCTTGCTCTTAAACCGAGGTCTAAATGAACTAACTACTCGTTTAAATAAGGCAATTTTACCGAACATAAGTTTGTAGGTTACTTTTATTTTGACTTGAAGTTTACGAGCATTCCTACCGGGTTATTTGACTATGAATTTAGCACTTGAACATAATTTCTATTTATTTCGTACTATACACGAGTACTTAATCACTACGTGATCAATGATTACGTGGTACTATTAATTTAGAACGTTATCTTATCTTAAACCCTCAGTTTATATTTTTGGTGTTTTGTTTTCCTTTTTTACTTTTTTAGGCTATTTTTCAATTTTGACAAGTTGACATGACAGGACAGGTACGTTTTCTTTTTTAATTCATTCAAACCACAAAGTACACAATACTATGTGCCATGATTTGTTTTATAATCCTAATTTAATAAATATAACAAAAACTTTAACTGTGATGATAAATTATTGATTGCGTATTTATCTGGAAGCAGTAGTTCATTGCTTGGAAAGGAAATAATATTATTACATACGATTTGTTTTATATTTGTTTTCTCTGTGACGTCAGTCGACCCATTAATGTTTTACATTTATAATGATTATTAAAAATTATCACGAAAACGGGAACGCGAATATATGATTACGAATGTAAAGTTATTGTAAGTTATTTATAATAATTTTTTTATAGTGAGTGTTGCAAGTATTTAATACGTGATTCCATTCACAAATTATTTTTTTACAGTGTGCAACATCGATAACGAAAAATGGCGTTCTGTACAGCTGTGGGTTGCGCAATTTATATGTAAATGTGCCTAAAAATCTCAATAAATTCAATATTTTATGTGTAAAAAATATACTAGACTTTGAAAATGTTGTTTGTATGAAATTTATAGTGATAATATTGTACAGTGTCCGGTAATATTTCGTTAGTGCAAATCTGTCATGGACCGTGTATTTTTTGTGTTGTGGTGATGTATTAAAATAATAAATAATGAAACGAAAAATAATACGGCTGTGTAAATAGTGTAATAATGATGAGTATGTTATGGGTCGTTTTGTTAGTGGCCTCGACGGGCTTCCACTTTGCGCAGGGCCTACCCCTACGATCAACGCCGCAAATCTACCCTCACGGTGAGTTGGTTTACAAATTTATTTTCATGTTTTGTAATATTTTTAGGCTTAGGGCTGAACCAGCGTTAAAATGACAATTTTATTTTGTCTTTATTCTTAATTCCGAATGTAATATTTCGTTATGTTAATTAAAAACATTTGTTGCCAATGAAATGAAACATGAATAGTAATTTTACAAAGGTAAAAAGGTAACCTGCCTTTGTAAAATTATTATTCATTCTTTACCTACATTGCAAGGATCAAGGATCAATTTTCGTATAAGGTAACATATCTAAATATAATCAGGGATATTTCTTTAACAAAATAGAGCTTTTATTCAGTTCAATTTGTTCAGGTTTAGGCATGGGTAAAGATATATCCTCAATAGTATTAATCTACCTTCATTTAGATATAGTTTTAAAAGATTGAGCAGAACATTTACAATTTCATTAAAACATTCAAAGCTCAGTTAAAAACTATTTGTCAGCTATTTGTTCTTTTAGCTAAATAAATAAAGATTTGGCATTCAGTTCTACATGGGAGCTATCTTTTTAATGCTCTGTAAATTTCAGCACATACAATTTAGTCAATTTATTTAACCTACAACTGTAATTTACAGTCACAACTTCTTGTTAAACAATAATAAATAAATTAGGTATATTATAAATTGCTTACAAAATACATGCTCTTATTCCCACACTAAGATTCCCTGCTAGTGTGGAGTTATGAGCTACTACAATATCTGCGTGGCTGGGAACACTACCTGAGACCCTGAGCTATGGAGTCGTCAAAATATTAAAATATTAATAGATGCACGCCTTTTTATTTAGGTTATCTGGAATATATTTTATATGAATATATTACTGATATTATAAATGTGAAAGTTTGAATGGATGTTTATTACTCTTTCTCGTAAAAAATACTGAACAGTTTTTCATTAATTTTAACTCTCAAGTAAACTATGCTTGTAAATAAGAATAAAGGTACTTAATATCCCAGAAAATATGGCCAAAGCCACAGGCAATGTGCAGTGGCGGTACAGCCATACAAGCTGAAAAGCTCAGCTTACTATCATTGCTTTACTATCATCACTCTGTAGCTGTTAACACTCATATTATTTGTTGGTAAATATAATACATATGGAATGAATGTTTTGTGTCATCAAAGATACCGAATTCCAGGTTGTACGACACAACTGGGCTTGCCTTGTTCTGACAGCCTAAACACGCCACTGGCAGTGAGCTGATTGATATTATACCTGTTCAATTATCCACAGTTGTATAGTTACAGTAGTCACATAGCGTTAATTTTACTTATCTATTTAAAAAAATATTCTCTATGTGTTAATGTCTCTTGGCAACACTTATGTTTATCATGTCGTGTTTTTGTTTTGATTTTTTCACGTTTCTATAAATGAGAATATAAAATTTGTTAGGAGGCATTAATGAAATTGATTAAAGATTGATTTATTGTATTGTAAATTTGTTGATTCAGCTTATTGTTGGTCAAAATTTAGCTCCTCATAGTTGCAATTTTTTAAGTTTCTAGGAATTTTATGCAGAAAGTTAATAATTCTAGTGTTTTGCTTTTTTGCTTTTATAAATGAATTAGGTACCAAATAATTCATGACATAAATAAACCTTTACTGACCACTTATAGAAATGATTGGAAACAATTTTATTCTTCTAGTAATTTTTTGTCTTCTGATTTTTTTTGCAAATACAAGATGCTATATCAACAATGTTTACAAAGATGATATTTATATTGACTATGTAAATATGTTATTATGGTAAATCTGTCGAACAAGGGTTGCAGCTTAAAATGCACTGACATACATGCACTAACATTTGTTATTATGGTGTGGAACATTATCAAACACCATAAAAATGATGATAAAAATACATTTATTAAATAGTAAAATTTAGTAAAAACGTACCTAAAATTATCATCTAATAGTAAATTGGACGTAGTTTCTGAAAAACGTTCCAATCCACATTTATGTCGAAATTGAGTTAAAACTTGCAAGTCTTAAATAAGGCTAACTAAAAACTTTAAAACGCTTAATATCTACAGGTTATCAAATCTTGAAGATTAAACTAAAGTAATTTGATGAAGTAAATACAGGGTTGAACTTAAAACTCGATTTTCTCAAAATGTTATGATTGTGGATTGGAACGTTTTTCTGAAACTACGTCCAATTATGGCAACTAAATATTCAATTTAAATTCAATTATTCAACAAAACTACAGTTTGTCATAAATTTCGATGGAATCTCGCTTCGGTGGGTCCCTATTTCGTCATTAAAAAAATTATACAAACCTAACCTAACCCATTCCGTTTTGGATTGGAGCCTCCCTTGTAGGGGGACTTCGCCCCCTTCCCCTTTAAGCGGAGGGCTCTGCCCCCCGCCCCCCTTAGAAAAAAGTTTAATGAATTTTAAGCTGCA
Organism: Thymelicus lineola; assembly: GCA_963932265.1. Taxonomy (NCBI): domain Eukaryota; kingdom Metazoa; phylum Arthropoda; class Insecta; order Lepidoptera; family Hesperiidae; genus Thymelicus; species Thymelicus lineola. Next base: position 3,313,264 of record OZ010691.1, read on the forward strand.
ACAGTCCTGGTATGACAGATATACCATTATGGTGTGTATTTGTATCAGATCAAAGTGAGCCTGCGGCATTTGAAGTATGGGGTTCCGGCGGGCTGTATGCAGCACTACCAGCGCTGGCGCTGGTCGTCACTGCAGTAGGGCTGGTGTTTGGCTGCACATGGTGTTATAGGCACAAGGATTGCAAGGTAACATTTGTGATTTACTCTTTTTATATTTGTAGCAGAATTGTTGCTAGTGTTACGTTAAAGCTAGCAACTTAATCATGTTCAATAGTTCACATTTATGTCAAAAGCACTTAATCATGCAAAATTGTTACAAATATATTTCTATAATGGGGCTATTTTAATAGGTTATCAAATTAAGTCTAATATACATCTAAATAAATACAGTTGAAACTCAAGAGGAGTAAAGGTAATTGTTTGAGAGACATTAATATCATAGATGCACTGTATATTTATTTTAGTATTATTATAAATTTATGATTATGTGACAATTACAAATAATGTATAAGTGCATTATCCAGGTAACAAGATTCACCCAAAAATGGATGATAAAATTAAAATGTAAACAAATGTAATAGATCTAGGGAGGCAAAATTCAGATCATATTGCATACTGGTTACAAAATATTTCTTCTTTTTGTTTAGTCATGCAATCACTTGACCTGCAATGCAAAAAAGGTTTTTCATAACAACAGTCAAAGAATTCATTCAATTGGCTATAGAGATTAACTTTATTGGCTGAGTAACTAAAATGTTATGTAAAGTGTCTGTTATTCTCCCTGACATAGTTAACAATTTGTATGATGATGGAGATTTGACAGAAAAATCGTATCAAAATAAAATATTTTTTTTAATAATGCTTTTAACATTATAACAGAAACATACAGATAAATAAATAAAATAAATATATGTATGCAGTTCATCAGGAAATTTTCATTAGGCGGATTAATCCATCAATGTTCTGATGACTTCAATCCATGCGTGATCACTGAACTTCTCTCTCATGGTAATTGAGGAATTCCATTACCACCACACTGCCACAGCAAGAGACTGATATCTCACAAAAACAATAAAAAAACAATCTTAAATACAGTTATATTAGCAGTCACCTAGCACACTGTTGAACATACTGATACATTGTTGTATTATAATTGCGAAAGTATTAGAAAATTTATTGTTTCCATAGTAAGTTGGGAAAGAAACTTTAATATATAGTATGACATTAGCCAGTGTGGCCATTGCTGCCATTGCTAATCACACTTCAGAGACTGGAAAACACGTAGTGTAAGTACTGTGTGGGAAATGAAAATAATTTGAAAATTATAATGCACTTCAATAAAAACAATAGAAGGCTTTATAATATAAAAGATTGGCAATTGTTGTGCTGCCTGCATCCCTGCATCGGCCGGCTTTTCATTGTAAACACACAATGTCATATCTCGTTCATAACAATACAGAAAAACAATTGATTATTACTTGAATGTTGTTATTGTATGGACGTGATGGGCAACAGTAAACGACAATCGTCGTGGTGACAGATGTTTGAAGTGACATCAAGAAAAAAACAGTCGTGGAAATGTGATCATCGTGCTGATTAACTTTTAAATAGTCTGGTTTGTTTTTCTGGTTAGGTTCTCGATACTTCATTACGTTTTAAAGTAAAAATTTTTTTAGTTGCTTTAGTTGAGCAAAATATATTTAATACTTTTTATACATTGGTCCCTATTGACTGAATTGTCCCGGTCTTACGTACACTTGTGAGATCTAACTAAAAATTTCCACATATGTATCCCAAATGCAGCTTTACATATTTTACGGGATGCAGAGAAATTGCACTGCGCGACGCGAGCATGAATCGTATGTGAACTTTGCGAAATTGCTCGGTCTATAAAATATGTAATCTCGCGTTAGACTACACTGTTCTTGTCTGGTCCATTCGCAAAGCTCGTCGTGTCAGAGTTCAATGTATAATGTACGTTGAATGTATGTGCGTCGTTAATAAAAGTTGCATTTATGTATCTAATCAGTTGCGGACGGATGGGGTCGACGCACCGCGTGCCCTCGACTATCGTCTATGCGGACAGTCACATGAAATATTTGGCCACATATTTGCAAAATTAGCCAATTTTAATCAGCAGTTAAAAAATTGTTGGTAAACAATTCGAAAAAATTCACTAATGATCAACTGCAAATGTAACACTGGGCCCGATAAACTGCAGCTCATAAGTAATTTGAAACATAATTAGTCTCGAGATCTTAAGTTCTGATCGTCTTAGCCATAACTCAAAAATTTAACCATCTCAATCATTCGCGTCTGATAATGATATAAGAAGCCAACCAGTCTGCAGTCCAATTCAGTCGGACGCTATTCGAGCACCCGAGATCAGGTTTCAAGGGGTCACTACCCACCACCCCATGTACTTAATTAATCCACGTAGACAATAAGCGGTCTGAGTCATCCCTGCAGATGGGTCAGCCCGCGACAATTACTCATCGTCTCGTAGTTGCTTGGCAGCATCTCCATGTTCTATTCTCCGCGTTGATGCGTCCAGCGCCTCGGAACGGATGTCTGTCATATAAATTGAAGTATCGATTTTATCTCCGTTAGTCATTGACTTATTTCTAGGTTTTATTGCTGATATTTGCTATGAGCTGTTGCATTCTGTAATGTTATACCTCTAACCGGGTGATTTTGGATCGGGATCGTGCAGCAAGGTCGATACGGACGTATAAAATGTTTTGCGAGATCTGTCCAGTCCGTAGGCAGACGGTATTTTAAATACATACATGTCTGTGGTATGGATGAAATTTTTATATTTTTATTATTGAGAGTTGTTCGTGTTTGGAATCTATTAAAGTCATCAACGTCTTCGTGATACGTCTTATAATCGCTCGCATTGTATTGATCACGTAATTTAAACCCTACTCTCTTAAGGCGAATAATCATGATATCAGGCAAAGGAATGAATTAATGTGAACAATGAACAAGACGTTCTGTTATTGAAACTGGTTTTGGAATTGTTGAATGGATTACCGAATAGGAAGAGATGCATAATCTAGATACCGGCACAATAGATGCAAGGTCTATGACCACAGTTCCTTTATATAACCACAGTTCGGGACTACTAGCATTCGTGTGTTGTCGGTCGAGAACCATTATATCTGCATCATAAATTAAGCCATAAGAATTAATATTTATTTACGAGTCCTTTCCTCTGATGTGGAATCTGATGCCAGCCTTATGTGATTCAAGTTAATAGTAGGGCCTAGGACACAGATCTCTTATTAGTAAGCCTGCATCGTTTTCATCCACGCATTTTCAGGACTAGTTAATTTCTACCTCTCATGGTATTTTCTTTTTTATGTGTGTTACGTCATTACTTTTACTGGGTGTACCGATTTTGATGATTCTTTTTTTATTCGAAAGCTAGTGCTTATCATGTGGTCCCATTTAATTATGAGCGAGATCTGACGAGCAGTTTTTTAAGTTATCCCTAATTTTGAAATCGGTTATTTTTTGTCAAGAAGTATTATGCTTCTATGAAACCTACATCCAATTATCATTATGATACCAGTATCCGTTTAATTTATTATAGTGTACGTATTATGACGATATCTTGAAGAACATTGAATGTGTTATTAGTAATCAATGTTTCTTGAGAACTTTGAACGACTGTAATAAAACATGATTTGTGTTCATTAATAATTGCTTAGTGATGATTAGCATTGAATGGTTTAGTTGTTTTTTTTCTTTAAGTGATATGTAAGTATTTAAACATTTTGCAGAGTCAATATTTTTAAAGACCTTTTTAATGATATCCACCCATCGAACACATACCCATTGGGTACACATACCCATTGGGTATGTGCTCGATGTATCCACACTATCGGTAGACGGAAAAAAATCATCCTCACTTTTATCTATAGGGGAGAAACTCTGAAAAAAAAAGATTTTATTTAATTCTACTTCCACGTTAAAACAAAAAATAATGTATATCCACGATAAATTACACTTTCTACCTCTAAGGAACTGCGCTATGCTACGGATGGACGGACGAACATGGGGAAACTATAAGGGTTCCGTTTTAACTAAACGGATTTCATTAATCACAATTTCAATGTCGATAATAGCAACATTGACCTGAATACGTTAACCGATAACCAATTTGGTCTATTAGTGAAATTGGAATACAACATTTTTTGTGAAAGTGGCGGAAATTGCTTCCATATTTCACCTATTATAGCGCGGCGGTTTCCAGTGAATTCGCGACGGTACATCCCCAATTGCATGCCCATTTATGTTGTGAACGTAATAACTAATAACGTAATGACTAGCGTTTGGTACTAAACGTGAAATAGCGCTATACGTAGTACTAGTTTTTAATCATACTCTAGCTTTAATTTTTTTAAATATACCTCTAAGGGAGGGACACTATCGCTTAATGGAATAATTTTTCTGATTAGTTTTTCCTCTAGTAACTGTTTTATCTCTTTCTACTGATATCAATTCACAATAATATTAGGGTGCACGTAAAAACTTTTACTGTATCAAAACTGTATTATTGATTTATTACAGTTATTTAGTTAGACCTACACCAGCAAAAATCTTTACTCTGTTTCGCGAGTGATTGAATGTTCCTACTCCTTTTCTCCGGTCTACGTTTTCTAACAGAGAGGATCAGTGAGTGTGAACCACTGTCGTGATTGTAAGCATCCATTGTTCCGATAGCTGCGAAAATGTGGTCATTATGTTCTACCCTGCCTTGCTACCAGGAATACTAAGGAGTAAGGAGTTCCCCTACAGTCATGCCCCCCGTAATGCCAAAGAAGCTGTATGTTTGCTTGACTCTTGTTTCTACTATCTAACGAAGTGTAGCTTTGAAGTTCTGTCAGTCTTATGCAAAAGCGTCTGCCCCTTTGTTACACTAAAGGCAAAAACTCCATCCATATGTATCATTAGATAATAGAATTCACGCCTACTAGTGGTACAGGTATTGGAGTCTCTCCTCCTATGTTCTTAATAAAAAAGAAGAAGCTCCTAATACGTTTTCTCGTCGTTACCTTCACTATCGAGGAGTCAATTTTTGACCGCAGCTGGATGGTCAGTTGCCTCGTAGATGACATTTTTTGGAAATAGTTGTCTCTGTGGCCCAGATTGGCGTAATCTATCATTTACTTTACTATCTAGTAAAGTAACATTCAACACCTGAATCAGTTGGACGTACATAAACGCTTCTTCTTTTACATTTAAATGTAGTAAAACAGAGACATACAATGCCAAACCGCACCCGTTCCACGACATCGAATAGCTCCCGCCCATGTAGCTTCACAGCCATTGTAACAGAGAGGCCATTGAGAGCTTATTCGATTTCAATCCACAAGAATCTACATTCAATCGAGTATGGCTGCCGTGTGAAAGATAAATTGCGGTAACTCAATGTCGTTGGAATAGAGTTGGATGTTTTGTCGATTTTTAAATGGCGATCTATCGAATGACTATAGATAGCTGTGGCTCGCATGAGATGTTTCTTCATTTTAGTATTATAAATCCGTGAATGACATTGAATAGGACTGTGATGGATTGACTGCTCGATCACCTTATATGAAATTATACAGCTTCATACAAAGAATACTGTCGAATAATTTAAACTCTAAAAATGTTGGCGGTTTAGTGATTTTTATTTATGCAAGTTTTTGTATGTATGATTTTGTTCAACAAGTAAAGATAAGTAAGTATATTTTTAATTTAGTTATTTCACGAACAATATACAAGAAAAATCATGTACATATTACGCCTAATTTAATTACAACGCATGACGCAAAATATGTACAAGCTTACCTTATTTGATAAAATAGCTAAAAGGCGCCAAATGATTTTCTACGAACGCTACTCCAAAAATTGTGTTTACAAACACATACTTGGCCCAGATTTGATAGCGTGTTGAGTTGCCCGATTATTCATTGGCACAAAACAATATATAAGTACTTAAGGAAACGAACAAGCAGACAGACGATAAAAACTCTATCTTATCATGGATGAGGTGAGTCAGACGCCCACCTGCGGACCAACGGACCACGAGACGATTCTGCGTAAACACATTACGCGCGTATTTGCCCTGAAGCGCACTTATGACAATAACATATGCGAATAGTCACGCTAAAACGACCCTTACCTCCAGCGCTATCTGTGCGATTATCGCGTGCAAATGACCAGCGATCGTTCAGCCATCGTACACGTCTAAAGATCCCAATTTGAGGTAAATTGTGAGTATTATCCTTAAGTTACGGCTGATATCTTATTAGACTCTTTTTTGCCGTGGTCAGTGCGCACTATCGTGTGTGATAATTATTGTTTATGCCTGATTTGAGTAACTTCGCGTGTTGCGTGTCTTGGGTTCCACCAGGTGATGTGAACCAGCGACCGCACAGGGCACTCTTCAAATTACTTTCTTGTTTATTAACGCTGTTGTCCTACTTTATTTAATAATACATAGTAATCTAGCTCATCGCTTCTCTTCGGAGTCTGGATCTGTACCTACGATTTTTAATTCTAACCACTAGAGACAAGACATGAGTCTCGATTTTCATCGGTCTTTTTCTAAACCTATTGGTAAAAACCTCATAAATATCAGTGTGGCAGTTTTTAGACTTAAAGAGGATTTCTTTTATGTATATTGTGTTTCTCAACTTAAATACTTGTATCGTGTAGGTAAGGTTTTTTTTTGGAAACAAAGTCAAGAACACAAATACCTGGCGACGAAAATAAATTTTATCAGTCACCGTTGGTTCAACTTTCAGTAACGACGCCGCTCGAATTCTTTCACGATGGACTTTGAGACGCTTCACACGAAAGTCCTAGACTATACCGAGACATTTACACTCCATAACGGCCGGCGTAAGCCACAACTCGCCGAGCGTGAAAGTGAATCTTACGTTATTAGTAATAGGAGTTACGGAGGGTTAGATTTATGATGGCGCTGACAGACGATGCAGTGGGCGCAGTGGCGCTTCGCGTTGGCACGATGCCCGGGACGCGGGAACCTATCCACCTCGCCACCTAGCCCCACCCACGTCCCGGCGTGCCGTCGTTCCGTCTTTGCGCGCCTCCCTCGTTGCCACTCTCACTAATGCACGAAAACAATGCGCAGCTGTTGACCCAGCAATGTACCGGTACGCCTACAAAGCGTCGCGGACGACGATGTCGACGATGCAGCTCGGGCGCTCTGCCGCCTCAACCCTGCTCAAGTGACGCTCGGAACGCTCGATATTTACGTTTTGTACCGCGAGCGCGACCGGTGTCATTGTTGCTCTACCTTAACAAACGGTCGCGACTCGCGGTCGGCCCTTTGCTCTCGCCGAGATTTATGAGAGAAGTGATCCATGAGTTTCTTTTTTACACGTGCATCGATGTCAGTACGTGGATACTATTAATACCCGGGCAAGTTTATATTAAAGTACTAGATGTTCTTTGATGATTTGTGTACGTTTTAGATTTAAATGTACTCCTGTAAATATTTTTATTAGGCTTTCTTAATATTTCCTGTCGCTTGGTGATAAGAGTTAGCATTAAAGGTCGTAGCTCATTTATACGACACTGATCCCGCACCGCAACCGCACAACACCGCCTGTAAAGCAAGCAGACAACTCGCTTCCCCGCGCTTACTGCTAGCAGGCTACACGCTTCCCCGCGCCTACTGCTAGCAGGCTCCACGCTTCCCCGCGGCTACAGCTAGCAGGCTACTGCCTTTCACACGTAGGAACAGTGCGGCAACATATCGCTATCTCGCTCTTACATGGAATGCGAAGTATTTCCGTAATATTACAGTATGCTTTCTATCTCTGTCTATGTTTAACTAACATTCTTTACAATTTAATATAGACTAGCTGATTTGGCGAACTTCGTTTTTTTCTAAAACATTTTTTTTTCTAAAATAAAAGTAGCCTAAGTCACTCCTTGTTACATCAGCTATCTGCCAGTGAAAGTTTCGTCAAAATCGGTCCAGCCATTTCGGAGATTAGCCGAAACAAACAGACAGACAAACAGTGATTGTTGAAACATCTCGCAATCGCGTTTCGCTACTTTCGAGAGTGTGGCCAGGCCCACTAGTGCGGCGGGGCGGGCCGACCTCCATCCATCCGCGCACGTACGCCGTCCGTTAGCGGGCTTCAAGCCAGCAGCCGCCGTGCTAAAGCATGCGGGCCGCTCGCTTACGTGTGCGGTACGCCAGACGTTAACTATTGAGGAGGAAGGTTGCGGTTAGCTTGCTTCCCGCGCGCGGCCTGCTAATTTTTGTTGTTACTGTAAAGTGCACCTACAGAGCACGATTTTAAGTTTATATTTGAATTCTCATACTTCGGTTGGATGGGAGCGGTGTCGTATAAGTCAGCTACGACCTTAACTGTTTACCTCAAAAGAACGCGTTTATAGGTACGTGTCCTTGATCATGATGTAAAGCAGCACGACAGACGAATAAAATAAGCCTCGCAGCAGAAGCACGATAGCCATCTGTCACGACTCACGAGCGCCTCAACAAACTGAATAAGTGTCTGACAAGCTGTGAATCAGCAGATAAGAGCGTAGTACAGAGATAAGGTATTCACGGCTTGGTGTTGGGGTAGGTCGGGTTGGAGTCTTGAAAAGACTAGGTTTTGTTCGTTGAATACGCTTTGAGTTGAAATTGCAAAACATCTTCATAATATGTATGGCATACGAAGCTCGACGGTCCTTATAACAGCGTGTTATGATGAAATAATCTAGCATTCGTATTTAATAAATATTTTTTTTTTATAAATAATATATGTGCCAGAGTAAGTTAAACTTCTTTACATTTAGTTTTTTTTTTGTATTGACTTTGAATGTTTTAAATATTAATGGTACGAATTTTTCGGGGAAGCCCTCATGGCCTCATGGAGCCGTGATGGTAAAACGTTACAAGCAACGTTGCATATAGATATAATATTTTTTTGTTACTCTATTTCTGCGCTATGTCAATCACTGTGTACAATAATCACTTCAAAAATCCTACCTAAACATACCATCATATTGAATTGAACGATTAACAATTACTCAACAATTACCGAACATCCTCCATTCATTGTAGACATGCAAATTTCAATTCACTCGCATCCACACTCTGGTCACGTCAAACCCATCGGCTCCCGACTGCGTTGTTTATTGCCGTGCATGTATAAACAAGCCATTTACCCGGCAAATTAGCTGGGCTCATTAGCCGGTCGGTTGATCTCGCTAATTTGTTGGAGAACTAGCTCCAGTGCCTCCTTGGACTGATTGCGCTAAATATTGAATTATGTAACCGCGCCAGTTGCGAGGTTTCCTCCTTCAGCATAATAATCTTAATCTAGGTCATAGGCATTTTTTACCCTCAGCAGTTTCGAGAGAAAAAGAGGTCATGAGATGAGATACGCTACACGATACAAACGTAAACTACGTTTGTAGCGTCATGTAATATTGACGAGAGACAATTCTCACACATCAGTCACATCACACAACACATGAATCAAGCCAACCAACCATTAACAAAAGTTCGGGGCTCAAAGTGATGTAGTACCAGAATGGTCCTGAAGTAATTCCCCAAGTAGCGTTACTTACTACGGGGATCCAACAATTTATTGTGACGTTAAAGGGCCAACGTTAAAGAATTATGGGACTCTGAAGGGTCCATAGGAAGGTGTGCAGTAAACAACACTTCAGGTAAAGAAACTAGTGGAGAAAATATCCGGTAAACCCAGCATAAAGAACTAAGAGATACCACCTACCTATTAGATTTACTTGATACATACATACGTATCTCTTGGAATTTTACGACGTATGCAATTAGTATTTATTATTATTAGTATTATATGTACATCATATAGTATGTAATTTTATAGTCAACCTGAGCATATTTTCTTTTACTCGACAGCTACGTTAATTGAACATTCATATTTATTTCGTTGGCAATTTATACATATCATGGTATAATTGTACAGTCTTATCTTATTATAAATCATATATAAATGTGCTCCTGTTGCTGTTGTACGACATAAATGTATCTATCTATGCGCAGTTACGAGTATGTTACAGATAACCTATAAATCGTTGATCATCACTTAATATACGAGCTCCACCGTCCACGACACAGTGGACTCGTTGCCAAGTCCCGGCGTACCGCGTAACCCAATCGCGGCCCGTTGGCGGCGCGGCCGTACATCGTACTTCGTCAGCTAGAATGCCCGCCGTCTCATAAAGTACGCGGCGTGCATGCGCTGGCGCATCACCCAGCGAACGGTGAGCCGGTGACTCATGCATTGTGCTCACGCGCACGCTAATTACATTGTACGACGGACACGTGCATCTGATCCCCTTGAAATGGCTCACCTGATAAATACAGAACTAGTACGGTAACCGCTCCCGGTTTTGCAAGATTAATCATTGTTGACGAATGATAATATGTCCAGTGGGTTCAACAAAATTGAATGGGCAATTTATGGCAAGCTAAGGTCGGCGAATACATCTGCTTTTGTCTTTTCTGAAGTTAATGTAAGCTTCTGTTTATATTTCAAATTGACAAATGGTTTACGTAATCCTGGGTGCGCCGCAAGTGCGCCGCAACCATGCAGCGGTTAGCTCTGGATGTGTCATGCTGTAATGCTCGTAGTACGTGGATGTGACTTAGGTTCGATAAGGTTTGTTTATACATTGAGCGAATTCACCGAGTATCCCTATCGATTCTATCACCCCAGCATCCGTTCCAGTTAACTCGACCGTTATTTCTCACGAGTGTCCTTCGATGTTGCCGCGTAAATTGCTGGCTTAATCATTGGTTGTTCCGTTTATTTTTAGATGCCGGAAGTTATTAGTTTTCCTTTTAAGTACCGTAGAAATGAATAATTTATTTGTCTGTTCTGTAATTACTAGGTAATCTCTTTACGTAAATTGAGGATGAAGCTTTTGTTAAATACAAAGAACAATGGGTAATTTTGTATGGAACCCGTACCCACCGTGTAGCATTTCAGACTAGGTGTCATTTAGAAGAGGCATAAGTGACTGACAGAAAAATGAATGAACGAATGAATGAATGAATGGGAGACCGAAGTTATGAGAACGTCTTTTTTGCATTTTTAATTGCCAAGTATTATAACAATAGCACTTTTTTCTGTTCTATATACCAAATTAACAACCAGACATTCTTTCATTCTAAAAAGAGACCATCTTAAAAACTAAGACGTTCTCTATTCGTTACCTCCATACCGTTCGTTTTTGCTACGGGCAAAATATTAAATAAAAAAACCATCAATCTTAAAAAGCACAGTTTTATTGCAGAACAAAGAATCATTTTTATATTGTGTTGCTACTTTCAATAATTACATCGTCCCAGGCATTTGCCGGACCAACGAAGTTATCTAGGTGCCTACCCACACCTAAGTACCATATTATGCTAACAGTGTGGGCACAGGCGCCTAGAGTTCTCATACCTGTCATGCAGGAACAATAATATGCTGCGATAGCTTCTCTGCCCTGGATATTCTCTTTTAGCAAAATGTACGTGTAATATATTTTATTCGAGACGTGCCTCGATAATATGCGGCCTCTAATTAATGAGCAGTTTTCTGTCACTAGCCCATACTCCGACATACTAGGGCTAGGGCTAGAAGATACCTCTATATTATATATACCATCTTCACCTCGCAAATGCTCGGCAACGTACGATCTAGCGAGTTTTAAGTGGTATGTTCCCAAACTGAATAAAATTATGTCTTCTTCCGTCAATTGTGGAAATGGTATTGCTGTAGCCGTCATTGTAGTGAACACCGCCCGTTGTCGATTCATATTTTCTGTGACTACATAATTGCCCAGTCTATTGGGTTCGTTTATTCTTTGAGCTATTATTTCTATAAAGGCTTGGGCATGCTCATTGTCTGTCAGAGGCTGCCTAAATGCATTTATAAGTGCTCCTGCAATGCGAAAGTCTTTAAACACGTGAGGGAGTGTTTTGTTAATAAGTGTATTCCTGAATATCTTGTAATCCCTTTTGAACCATCCGTTTATGACTTCAATGACCCATCGCACTATTGTGATTTGTCGAGATTTATTTGCTTGTTTGTCTGTGAGCTGTGTGGCATGTCTGTTTTTGCTCGGCGGCATATGGGCAATAAAACCTGCACTTTCTATTTCTGGTATAGAGTCTCTGAACCCTCGATCTAAGATAAAAACGTCATCCGTTTGTAATATTGTATGCACTAGGGACGTGGTATCATTCATAATATCACTCATGATTTGGGCATCCGTTTTGGTTGCAGCGTATGGTCCAGATATATCTATAATATAGCCGTCTGGGCATGTAATTAAAAAGGGTTTTAACAGGTTTTTGTACTTGTGTAAGCTGTAGGTTTTTTTTTGAAACAAAAAGTTTTTACTTTTCTGGACGTATATATATGAACCATCACATATAACTATAGCCACTGGATTTAAAGGGTTGGAGTATAAAGATGATGGTACTGCAAGGCTGTGAGCTATAATATCATCACGGCTTATATGATTAAAACCTAAATGGCGAACAACAAAGTCTTGCGTCAAGCAGTTTCGTGCAGTTTTAAGTAAAACGCCAATCGTTTTTCGAGATACACCTATTTGTGAGGCTATACGAGTATTTGGTTCACCAGACCTAAGTTTTAATAAATAGACTCCTAATGCAGTTTTTGGTCTTCTACATTGAGCTAAAAGAGACGGTGTTTCACTTAAAATAGTTGCGAATTGTTGGTGTGTTAAGCCAGTTAGGTAAAATAAATCCTCAGGTGAAATGTTGTTTAAATCGTCAAAATCTATATTGGTCTTATGTTTATATGCAGCTCGTAATGTGTCGATCATGTCTTTTAGCTGATCTGGCGTGAATATCGTCTCCCCATTATCATACAGGGAGCTCCAATCATTTGAGTTGATGTGATGTGCACAAATGCGTGCATTTTCAGCAACGTATACGCTATAATCAACTAACAAAAGTACTTTTATAAAGCTGGACACTCTATGAAGTTCTTGGTTGATGCACCCGCGGAATAAGCAGTGACGCGCCGTATTTGCAACCCTCCTATAAGTTGGAACCGACGTTGGTTGCATGGTTGGTTGCTCTGGATTTGCGAGTTCTTGGTTTTGTTCTTGTTCGAACCTGGCTTGCTGTCTTCTTCCAGCTACCCAACAACGATGACACATATATTGGACTTGATTGACGGCTATCTAAAAGAAAAAAAACCTCAAGTTACGTACTATTAGGGGTTTATATTAAATAATACAACATCTTGATCTTCATGTTATTTTTTATTGAGGGCATACTTTGACGTTACGTATTAGGTATGAGTAAACACAAAGACACTGCAAGAGCAAATACTACTAAGTCATATGTATGATAAATGAAAACAGTTATGTTTTTACTAACCTCATTTATGTTAATCCGTTCCATCACGTACTCTGTGAAGCCTGGATTGTCTTCCAAATAGTCTCGCGTCAGTTCATGCCGGTTTCGGTCACGTAGTACTGATCTTGTACACGTAATACACACTACACGGCGTTCACCTTCCATTTCGTCAAATCCAGTCGTTAAGCAATACACTAAAGTCCGTTGTGAAGGCTGAGGTTGTAGGTAAAAGAACGATAAAAAAACTAAGATGACAAAAAAGCGCGCGCTCAAAGATAGCTCCAAACAGGTACTAACTAGTAACTTGGCGAGAACAAAAGATCGAGGCGGCGCGGCGGCGGTGCTGACTGCACACTATCTATCTCACTTGCACTTATGGGTGCGTCGGCTTTACTGTACTTCCGCAACTCCGGATACTTAAGTAACGACACACCAACGTTGCTAGCGCATTTATATCGCGAATACGTTGAATGCGCGTGAGGTAAATTCGCAAATGATTTTCGGCATTTTTAACGCCGAATATCTTTTTTCCTCCATGAGCTACAAAGTTGGCCCCATACAACAAGTATATATATTTTCAAAGACCTTTCTAATGACACCGGTTTCAATTTGCTACAAGGGTGGGTACGTTTTGTTCCATGTTCTTTAAGACTGGTTTTTGGAATCGATATCAGCAATCATGTGGTAAATTTTTTGACTGAAATCGTTTCAATGCTTAGTTCTTAGTAATCTTCACATCCAGTGATCCTTCTACTTTAATAATATTATATCTTATATCTTTAAACGAGCAATTCTTGTAAATATATATATAATTGGAATCTCGGATCCGGCTCCAACGATTTTCATGAAATTTAGTATAAAGGGGGCTTCGGGGGCGATAAATCGATCTAGCTAGGATTCATTTTTAGAAAATGTCGTTTTATCGGTGTTTTCAGGCAATGATAAACTTCTACAATATACTCTTCCTGACATCTATTGGCAAGTAGCAATACTAAAGCTACTTCAGTACGAGTAAATGGCGTCGTTAAGCAACACTAAACCGAGCAAAGCTCGGTCATCCGGGTACTTGTAGCATTAAACATAGTGCAGAGTGTTATAAATGCACCGCTTGTTCAGTAAAAGTGTAGGGTAAACGGCCCAATATCCGTGAAATTTTGATATTCGCTGACTTTGCAGGTCTGTTATTTAAAAACTAATAATCTTATTAAAACGAGATATACATGACTTGGTAGGTAATTTATTCTAGTTCTCAGATTATTGTATCGTTTTATATTAAAACAAAGATTTATGCACAATAATTTCAAAAAAACTAAAAATAGGTCATTTGTCCCAGTATCCGTTAGATTTGTACTAGTATTCGGTAAATTGTCCTGGAATCCGGTAAATTTTACCGCGAATTTAAACTCTATTGCTTGACATTAAAGTTCACAGAAATATTGCATTTTTGTCTTAAAACAGGTTTTATACCAATGAATACACGTTAATTTTAATAAAATATACAAAATATATTTAAGACAAATTATACATATATATGAATCACATTATTTTAAGTACTACTTACTGCAATTATTTGTGAAATTGTAAGTATTAGGTCTTTACCTATGAAATTGGAGATTTATATGAATTTATATAAATAATTTTGCCATTTTGATGGCACATTTTGATGGACGCGATGAAGTCCGCGAAAGCGTTTTGAACTACCTCTCGGGTGTTGAACTTTTTTCCACTTAAAAAATTGTCCAAATTTTGAAAAAAGTAGAAATCTGTTTTGGCAAGGTTCGGTGAGTACGGCAGGTGACGGAGAGCAAGAGCAGCTGTAACTCTTGTAGCTTTGCGATGGTCTGTTGTGAAGTGTGAGCTCGCGGTTTGTCGTGGAAAAGCAATGGTGAAGAACGATTGGCCAGTTTTGGTTCTTGAATTGCGAGATTCTCCATCTTTGTTTACAATTCGTGGCAATAGACATCTAACGTTACTATTGTGCCATTCGGTAAGAAGCTGTGATGTACAAGTCCGGCACTGGTCCACCAGACAGTTACCATCACCTTCCTAGGAGTAATGTTTTTTAGCGCACTGATTAGGTGCTGTACCCGGGTCCACCCACTGAGACGAAGACTTAGGGTTGTCGTACAAGATCCACTTTTCATCGCAGGTAACAGTTCCATTTAGAATTCCCTCGTTTCTATGATGATTTAATAGTGCTATGCATGCTTCGACGCGCAAGTCTCGCTGTTGGTCGCTTAATGCGTGTGGCACCCACTTATCTAGCTTATTTATCTTTCCGATTTGACGTAAGTGCTTCAATATTGTTTGAAACTAACTCCAAAGCTCGCAGCAAGCTCAGCCATGGATTGAGTTAGATCCACTATCGCCTTCAATTCGTCGTTGTCGACAATGGTTACAAGTTGACCGTGAGGCTCGTTCTTCAACTTAAAATTTCCAGATTTAAAACGATTGAATCAATAATGGACCATGTTTATGCAAGCAGTGTTAGGGACGGCATGTACGGGACATGTCATTAATGTTTCGTGTTGTTTGTGCAGCGGTACTTCCACGTAAGAACTCATATTCGAAAATTGTACGAATCTTCAATTTATCCATGGCGCCAAAAACTACCACAATTTCACAAAAAAAATCACTATCTAAAAACCAGATGACTGAATTTGAAATTAAAATAACACGGCTTTGAAATAAAATTTATTTGAATTTCGAATTGCTCACCAATACACAGATAAGTAAATCTGAAAATGCTGGTTATAAAATGTCCAATTTCATAGGTAAAAAAGACCTATTTTATCATAACTTTGGTAACAAATATCTATCTAACAGGCTCTTAAAGTCCACTGCTGGACATAGGCCTTTCCTAATTAACGCCACACCAACCGGTCCTGGGTCTTCTAAATCTAGCGGCTTCCCGCTGTCTTCTTTAGGTCATCTGTCCAATTTCATAGGTAAAAAAGACCTATTTTATTATAACTTTGGTAACAAATATCTATCTAACAGGCTCTTTTTTTTTTTTTTTAAATCGTTTATTCACAAAATAACATGCTTATAACTAATACAACAACCACTTAAAGTCTTAAAGTCCACTGCTGGACATAGGCCTTTGCTAATTAACGCCACACCAACCGGTCCTGGGTCTTCTAAATCTAGCGGCTTCCCGCTGTCTTCTTTTGGTCATTTGGTCGGGGGACGACCAGTGATTTACCGAGACGTGGCTACAATTTGAGGACTTTGTGACCCCATCGGTTATCTGTCCTTCGAACGATGTGGCCTGCCAATTGCCACTTCAGTCGGCTAACATTGTGAGCTACGTCGGTAACTTTTGTTTGCCTACGGACTTCATCGTTACGAATCTTATCTCGTAGTGAAATACCTAACGTAGCTCGTTTCATAGCGGGCTGCGTGACTTAGAGCCTTTGAATGAGACCAACGCCAAAAGACCACGTCTTGGGTACATAAGTTTACACTGGCAACATACATTGCTCAAACACTTTCGACTTCAGGCACTGAGGAATTTTGGATGAAAATATATGTCGTAACTTCCCGAACGCTGCCTAGCCGAGTTGGATACTTCGAGTTAGTCGTTCGTTCGAGTTGTTCGAATTCGATGTTGGACTTACCCATCTGGATCATTTGTCCCAGGTAAATTTACTCGTCGACAACTACGAGAGCAGTGCCGTCAACAACTATCGGTACGGGTGTGACATGGACATTAGACATGATTTTTGTCTTGTCCATGTTCATTTTAAGACTCACCCGTTGTGAGGTACTGTGAGGTCCCCTAGCATAGTCCTAACATAGGATTACTGTATCGTCAGCAAATCGAAGATGTGTGAGGTGTCCACCATTGATGTTAATGCGGAGCCCTTTACACTCCATTAGCATGAAAATGTATTCCAAAGCAGTGGTGAACAGTTTCCGGGAAATAACGTCCCCTTGCCTGACACCCCTCTGCAATTGGATGGGGTTCGTGATTCTATTGTGTAATCGGACTGACATGGTGGCTGATTTGTATAAATATACATGTCAACACCTCGATATATCGATGTCTGGCACCGCTGAAGAGACTCCAGCACCGCCCAGGTCTCGATAGAATCGAAGGCTTTTTCGTAATCCACATAAGCTACACAGAGCGGCAGGTTATACTCTTCGGTCTTCTGTATCACCTGCCTGAGTGAATGTATGTGGTCCATGGTGCTATAGCTTTTTCGGAATCCGGATTGTTCGGGAGGCTGGAAGTCTTTAAGTCTGCGTGCTATGCGATTAGAGAGTACCCTTGAAAACTGCTTGTAAACGTGGCTTAGAAGTGCAATGGGCCTATAGTTCTTCAAAACTACTGATAACGGAATCAAACAACTTCTGAAGCACTAGTAAGAGAGACTTTCCTCCAGCTTTTAACAGCTCAGTTATGATTCCGTCATCGCCCGGTAGCTTGTTGTTCTTAAGCTGCTTCAGGGCTCTTCCAATTTCATACAGACTGACGTCCGGGGTATCTTCGGTATAATGTCGGGTCAACTTAGCTCGCTTGTCGTTAGCCTATCCTGCGATCCTGCGAGATCTGCTTACTGAAGCACCTGTACTCTGCCATAGAGGCTGGAGACTGCACACACAGTTCTCGTCTATCCCTCATAAGACCGAGTGTATGTTCTGAGAGAATCCGAGAACTACCACGGAGGCGGGTTTTATAGAACTTTAACCCTGCCTCGTGGACTGTTGCTACCATCCTGTTATTGTACTAGTCAACTGTATCACAATAATATAAGCACGCGAATCGATTCTGCAACTCCAACTGAAAGTTCTCGGAGCCTTGGATTTGGACAGCTGTTGGGCGGAGATTTCATTTCATTAGGTGAGACCGCTTGAGCTTGACGTTGATATTTAATGTGCCTCGTACCATTTGGTGATCTCTCCCGGTTTTAAACCTACTAATCACTGAGATCATCATTAAATATGTGCCGTTTGTCGGCTGACAAAGATAGTTTTCATTCTGGCTAGAATGAAATCTATTTCACTCTTTGTGGAACCGCCAGAGCTAATCCAAGTCCACTTGCGGTGAGGCTTCTTCTTGAAGAAGGAGTTCATCATATAGAGGTTTTCTTTTTCCAGAAAGTTAGCCAGCAAGTGGCCTCGTTGGTTCCGACATCCAATGCCAAAAGGCCTCACCTTTTTTTCGTCGCCATTTCGCATGCCTATTCGAGCGTTGAAGTCCTCCATCACAACTGTGAAATGAGATTTAGAGGTATTCATGGCTCTACTATAATAATATCCTCACTTAACCTCCACCTCAGCGTCAGAATGTGTCGAAGTCGGATCGTAGTACGACCTTCAATGAATACCGTTTGGATATTGTGAGTGTAATACGCTACCCTGGTCGACACGCTCCGAACTTGTATTACGTTGTTGATGAGGGACTTGTGGATAAGAAACCCGACACCACCTTGGGACAGTTGTTCGCCCTCCCGGTGATAGAAAGGTTGCCGGATTTGAGTATTATCATGTCCTCCCCCTGTCTTCGGACTTCGGATAGTACCAATATGCTCCAGTTCAACCTGTTCATCTTAGCTTCCAGCTCGTAGGTATATCTTATCATCGGTCTTCATTGTCCTGGTATTGAATGTTGCCAAGTGCAGAGGTCGTTGTTGCTTGTGGTGGTAACCCAATCTCTTCTGGCGAATCTTCGCATCCCCTGCCCCACCGTTACCGTGACCGCTACCGTAGTCAGGAATAGTGGGACTGCCGGGGACTGGGGGCCGTGGTTTTTCCGTGTATGCCATAGGTGATGACCGCAGGTAATATGACCGGTATTTGTTCATCTATTGGATTTTAATCCTATTAGTCGCCTTTTACAACATCCCAGGAAAAACGGGAGTGATGCTATTCTACAAAGTGAACCCGGACACCACTTGGGTCATTAGTAACAAATATGTATACCACTAACCTTACATGAATCAGTATATCAGATAGAAAACGCTTAAATACCCGTACAAAATAGAAGAAATTGAACTTGCTATCTATCTAGTATTCAAAATAAGGTAACTATGCTTTAACTTATGGCTTAATATCAACTTATGGCTTCATTTTAACAAACTCTACATTTGAATACAATCAGGTTTACTGAAAGAACTAGATATAAACAACGTTGAACGTGGGATACCGTACTGCCTGGTAGCAGCTGAAATTAAGGCCCCTTTTTCGACTGCCTCCATGGCCTTTAATATGGCCTTCTGCTTCTCAGTAATGATTGGCTGGAATTTAAAAATTAAACATCTCTTGCAAGTTATGCCACATGCCTTAATATCCATCTTAATCTTCTAGCAATAATATAGAATTACTACAAAAAAACGAAAAAGCAACCAAAATAAACTTGGTTGGTACATATTATTAATTCCAAGGAATGTGAGACTTTAACTCAAGGCAATAAGGACCATGACAGGTTTAGGGGCAAGTGTTAATGCACGTACCAGTATCCGGCAGAAAAGTGTACAGTTTCAAGCTAAAATGAGACTTATGTGAAGGCAATAAGGTTCAATAACGATACTTTAACGGGTTATGGTACAAGTTTGATGCGCGAACCAATATCCGACAGAAAATGTACGATTTTGCCGGGTACTAGGTCCAGTAGGGATTTATGAGTACCAATAGATGTGAAACGTTAAAATATTAACATTCCAATTAAATTCATTTAAAGTTGCAGGTTATATCGCTAGATAATTTATTCAAATATTTAAATAATGTAATCCTCCTATCGTATTGTTATTCGCAGCAGCATGGAAAGCTCAACAGTATGACGCGGTGACGTCCTAGTTCAGTGACAGAACTTAGCACTTTTGTAATAAATTCCTTTATGCCACTTTTAATGTTAAACAGTTTCGAGACCATTGCACTTTTTAGTCATTATTGCATTAGCATTTGTGCAAAATATTACCAAGAATATGTTGCCAATAACAAACTTTAAGGTAATATTGGTAGAATGGTGTAATGATAGAAAAACTGACTAGTTACCGGTTACTCGGACCTTACCGGGAATACGTACTTCTACCCTATTCGTAGATATCCGGAACAGCCCGTTTCTGCCGTGGGAATTTCACCTGTCCGATGAGTAAATCAAAAATCTGCTCGGCTATTTTGGTACACTTAAAAGCTTTTCGGTCGGTGCCTCTTCATTATAATTATGTATAATGCTGAAACGCTCCCAAATGTTGCAATAGGAGTGTGGTTTTTTCATCTCGTCCACTTTTCTACCTTATATATATCATCCACCAAAATGTACATATTATATGAATAGTTTATTTCTTTGAGGAAATTAATTTAAAAACTTCATCTTCATTTAATTTGGCTTTAAAATGTAGAACAGAGAAATGTAAATGTTTGTTGGTGTCATTGGAAGATTTTGTCTACATTTTGGGTTAGCTATAATTGTTATTATTATTAATCGCATATAAGAGTACGTAAAGCAAAGCAACAACCCATAATTGTCCCACTGCTGGGCTCGGGGTCTCCTCTCACAATGTGAGGGGTACAGGCCATAGTCTACCACGCTGGCCAAGTGCGGATTGGTAGACTTCACACACCTTTGAGAACATTAAGGAGAACTCTCAGGTGTGCAGGTTTCCTCACGATGTTTTCCTTCACCGAAGCAAGTGATAATTAACTTGTAATACGCACATAATATTTGAAAATTAGAGGTGCGTGCCAGAATTTGAACCTGGGCTCCCGCGTTCGGGAGACCAACGTTCTAACCACTAGGCTATCACTGCTACTAAGAGTACGGACCTCTTTTTTAATTACAAAACAGACGATTTCAAATTCTATTTTAACACTTTTCTGTAATGCTGATATACAAAATGTAAATTTTTCAATGTGAACATACTTCTCATAGCGTCAGCTTTTAATTAAATTAGGACTGTTAATTAAAAACGCGATGTTCGTTGTTAATTATGAAATATCTCGTGACTTTTGATCAGTGCCTTTACGAGGCAGGGCATGTGGAGCCTATCTGCTGAGTATGGCTGAGTGTTCATGTTTTTAGGTTAATGAGGTGGGTACGGGGCGAAGGATATTCGCTGTAACTATGGCCAGTAATATTACCTCGCTGTGAAGAGATACTCTTATTATTATCATTAACGCTTATCATATCCTATCTTGAGTTATTAGTATTGTTACTGTTTATTTATTATTTATTTATTTATTTTATTATTTATGTACACACAAGAATTCACAGGACAGTAACAGTAAGGATATAATGTACAAAGGTACTGCTTATCTCTAATGAAATTTCTTCCAGCAGACCTGCGACTGGAGAGGTGACAGAAAGGTAGACCGTGCGTGTTCAAAAACAATATATACATACCCATTTCTACATAATTATATATTACATAGTACATGCATATATTATTAATATAATATACATATATACATAAATATATACATATATACATATATATATATATATACATATAAAATACATACTTTATAACATTACGTACGATATATAGTGAATAATAATATGTATAATAATAATGAAACTAAACTAATGACAGGTAGTAGTCTCGGACTTTTTTCTTGAATAAAGTTATTGTTTTCAAGTCTCGGATATTAGGCGGGAGCGAGTTCCATAATCTGACTGCATGAACGGAGAAGGAGTGGGAATAATAAGAACTGTTGTGTTGAGGGAAACTAAGTAGGGTTTTCAAATGAGTACGGCAAGGGGCAAAGGATGGACGAGCGTAAGAAAACCTCTCACGTAGATAAGTTGGAGATGATGGGGAGTGAAGGATGTTAAAAAGCAGACATAATGTCCTAGTGTTTCTGCGAGAACGGATTGGGAGCCACTTGAGTTCCTTGCGAAGTTGGGATACATGATCATATTTACTAATTCCGAACACAAAACGAATACATAAATTTTGCAACCGCTCAAGCTTATTAAGGAGCTCCTCAGTAGCATCCAAGTAGCAGGCGTCGGCGTAATCCAAGATAGGTCGAATTAGGGATTGAGCGAGGGATACTTTAGTTTGAAAGGGCAGGAATCCTTGAAGGCATTTAAGCGTGTGGAAAGAGTAATGCACCTTTCGACTAGTCTCACTGACATGAGCACGCCACGAAAGATTGGAATCAATAGTCACACCAAGGTCTTTCACAGTATCAGTATAAGGTATCGGAATACCGCCTAAAGTTACCGGAGGTAACGAATTGATTCTACCTCGAGTGTGCCTACTGCCAACAATAATAGCTTGTGATTTAGAAGGGTTAATTACGAGACCATACGATTTAGCCCAATCATAGATGCGGTTTAAGTCGCTATTAACCATATCAACGCCAATATTGACGTGTTCGGGAGTGAAATGATGATAAATCTGCAAATCGTCTGCATAGAGGTGAAAGTTAGAATTAATTACAGAAGTAACAGAATTAATAAAAATAGAAAAAAGTAAAGGAGAAAGAACGCTACCCTGAGGCACGCCCGAACTAAGATTGCATGCGTCAGAGAAAGAATCGTCAACTTTGATGCGTTGCGAGCGGCCCCGAAGATAAGAATCAAACCAAGAAATAGCGGTAGAAGAGAGATTAATGGATTGGAGGATGCCTAAGAGAATGTCGAAGTCAACTGATAGAAAAGCGTTGCTAAAATCAAGCAGCACTAATAACGTCAATTGCTTATTTTCCATAGCCCACCGTATGTCATCAGTAACTTTGACAAGAGCAGTGACAGTACTGTGGCCAGGACGGAAGCCAGATTGAAAGGGGCTAAGGACGGAATTGGCTGTTAAAAATGAAGACAGTTGATAGTGGACAATATGCTCAAGAACTTTAGAGAGGAAAGGTAAAATGGAGATAGGTCGGAAGTGTGATGGCAAAGAGGGGGAGGACACTTTAGGAATAGGGACCACATGCGCTTGTTTCCAAGTTGACGGAAAGGAACAGGTAGTTAAGGAAGTGTTGAAAATAAGAGTGAGAATAGGAAGGACAAAAGGGAGGATAAGAACTATCATTCTTGAGCATAAATTGTCAGAACCGGTTGAAGCAGAAGAGATCGAGGTGATAGACTTCTTCACACTTTCCTCAGTGACAGGAGTAAAGTTAAATGAGGAATAAGTAGGCCTTGATAGATCCGATAGTGTCTGCAAAGTGAGAGATTTGAGATAAGGATCGAAGTTAGTGGGACACAGAGAGAAATACTTATTGTAATCGTTTAAATCAATATCCCTACCCGCAGACGACCGAGACTTACCAATGCCAACAGATCTTAGGAACCTCCAAGCATCAGCGGGACTGCGATTAATAAGAGAGTCGTGGAAGTAGCGTCTTTTTGCTTCTCTACACAGACGATTGCAGAGATTACGTAACTCTTTAAAGCGTAACAGGTTGCTTTCGGAAGGTAAACGCTTGTATCTCCGTTTAGCTTTATCGCGGAGACCCATTGCATGTCTGATACGATCCGTGAGCCATGGCGTGGGGCTGTGCTTCATCCTGATACGACGAAGCGGAGCATGTCGATCGTATAGCTCGAGAACAGTTTTAGTGAAGCCCCGCACCATGTCATCAATATTGGAAGCATCAGAAACATGTGACCAATCCAGGGCTTGTGCGTCTTCCCGAAGTGCCTCCAGGTCAATGCCTTTAAAGCTACGAAGAAGGAGATATTTCGATTTACGCTTAGGGTTTCGAATGCGGTATGAGAGGTAGACCAGATCATGATACGAGAAAGAAGCAGTAATTTGACCATGGGAAACAACGTTACCCGGGGATGAAACGATCATGAGGTCAAGAAGGGAAGGGGTGCAGTTGGGAAAATGGTGGGTTGCAGAGAGGGGTAACAGATGAAGATTGAAGGAATTCAACAAAGATGTAAGTCTACAGGCACGGGAGTCATCTTTGATCAAGCACGTGTTAAAATCACCCATTATGATACAATGCTGATATAGAGGGCATAAATCGCTAAGTACTTGATCTAAGTTGTTGAAATAGTCAACAGTTAGATTGGGGCTGTAGAAAACAGCAAGTAATATTTTAGTATTATTTACGGTTACCTCGAGGAACAGATACTCTGCGGATTCAGGGTACTCTGAGGGGGACGTACTGACAACCTTAAATGGAAAATCGTCACGTATATACATGGCAACCCCGCCACACCCTTTGCCGGTTCGATCATTGCGCACAAGAACAAAACCAGGCAATGCGTACTGGGCGGAGGGAAGAGAAGGTTTGAGAAAAGACTCGGAAATAAGAAGTGCGTCGACAGAATTGCCGCTAAAGGATGCTAGAAGATCGGAGAAGTGTCGGGGAACACTTTTGACATTTATGTGTGCAATATTCAAGACGTTAGGATTAGCAGTACGGAGGGATGAGAGTCGATCATGCAGTGTAGTGTTGTCAGATAAATCGCTATCCACACTAAAAAAACTGCTCTCCACCGATGAACATGTAAAAAAACTGTCGTCAAAGTCTAGTTCATTCAAAATATCCATATAATATATCAAAGTTGACAAATATAAAAAAGTATGTTATGATAATAATATAAAATAAAAAACTAATTTAAGTAAACAATAAATATATATTTATATATTTTTTATTATAATATAAAGTAAAAAAAATGTAAAAATAAAATAAAAAATTGCAACTATTTAAAAATAAAAAAGGCAACACCTACAAAACCCCCGCGCACTGGTATGGTGGAAAGAATTTATAGCACTAAACTAAATATAAAATAATGTAATTTAAGAACTAATAGAAACATAGATTAATTAAGGAAAATATCAGTTAAAGGGAAAATCAAGTTATATGCGTTTACAATAATAAAAGCCTTGAAAAAAAAAATATTGCTCATAACGGGTTTCAAGAAATTTAAATTACACTAAATAAAATTACAAGAGAACAAAAAAAAACAATTGCAACATAATAATAATATAAACACATTCAAAACGACTGACCACAAATATTTAAAAAAAAAAGAAACTTAATATTTAATTTTAGTCGACTGTAAAGTACTCTCAGTTATGTAATACATAGGCAACAACTTTCAGAACGCACCGCACTAAAGTTCGATTGACATTTGCCTGACTGACAGCAGTAAGCGTCACTGACAGCTGACTGTCGTCAATGTTTGTCTTTGTCAAATCATTTTACAATGAAACTGTAATCCAAGTTATTTTAAGAATTTTAAATATTTTCCGTGTTTAACAATTTTAAAGTACCGGCAATTAGTTTGAAATATTAGAAACGAAATGAAGGATACCTACAAATACAAATAAATAGTAAAGTGCGGCGCAAACACAAGAAAAGTACTTACATACTGACCAAGTTTAAAGTTATGGATGTTACAGCAATTTAAAACAGAGAAAGGAATTATAAATGCTAACTCAATTACGTCTCCGTACCCTTTTGGGAGGTTGTGAGACAGCTTTAGGCGATGCTATCTTCGGGGAGGAAATATTACCACCATCCTCAGGAGATTCCGGTCTTGGGTATTGCGAAATTATAGTATCTAGCTCCTTCATGGATTCAATTCTCCGCCGACTTTTATCCGGAAGAATGATAGTGATTTTGCCCTCTACTGTCCAACACTGCCTTACTCCAAAGTGGCTACGGGCAGCCATAAACACTCTATGCCTATATTTAGTTAAGAACTCGGTCACAGTAATGCCGGAACCTTTCAACTCAATTTTGTTGTCCCAAACCAAGTGCCTGTGTTCCATATGATGAAATCTAATAAGAATGGGTCTGCATTTGGTTTGCGAGGAGCCCAGACGATGACAAACTTGCAAGTGATCCCTTGTCACATCTGACAGTTTAAGTTTGTGTGATATTACATCAAGAGCAACGTCATTTGTGATTTCATTAGGCTTCTCAGGAACACCGTGGAATAAAAGCACCTTACGCCGCATAACATTCTCATGCCTATCTAATCCTAGGGTAATGAGTTCTAACTGGGCTTTCATTGAAGCAAATGTTTTCCACACCAACGATTTGAAGTCAGCAAACTCACGTGTCAGCAAAGAGAGGTCCTGAGGTGCAGGCACTGATCCAGCGGTGGCTTTCTGCAGTTTATCATCATATACATCCATACGGGAGTTTATTAGCTTCTCTAGTGCCTCCATGTTTTGCATAAGTTGAGCTTCCATTATATAAAGTGAAAGTTGAAAGTTTTCGGCCAATATACAGGTGAAGTGATATTACCAGTGAGTGCAGGTGGGTTTTGCAGGTTATTATTACATAAACTTCATTTAAAAAAACTTTCAATTATATTATAAAAATACAAAAAAGTAACAACAGGTAAAAATGCGTGTTTATGTTATTCCTACCCACAGAGGAAAAAAAAAAGTTATTATTTATTATCTTACCGTGGAGCCTGCCTGGCTAGTTACCAGTTTCCACCCGCTTGCTTGAATCAGCCGCCAAAAGTTTTGTCGTCGTGTTCAGGTTTGGGGACTTAGGAGCCATTTCTTTCTTTTTTCCTGTCTTCTTTATTGGTCAACAACGTATCGGTGATGCCTTTAATGTTGCATGAGTCCAAGAGTGACGTTGGCTGCTTACTATCAGGTAGATCTGCAGTTTTCTTTCCGCTCACGTTATTTAAATAGATTTTATCGACGATGAATTGTAAATTTTATTTCTGTTTCATAATATCTAACGTAATTCAATCCATCGATTATTACTTTTTCTTTCGCTAGCCATTTTTTTCTTCTCATCCCTTGGGATAAGGTGGGTCTCTTTAATCAGTTCGAGGGGCCATAATGCATAAGAAAAATTTATTGTTTCCAGCTTAATATTATTACTAAACTTATTTTTTATTATAAGTATGGTTATAATAAGCCATACTTATCTACAAAGTCTTTGGAAAAGAGAAAAAGACAGAAAACTTAAATACGTACTTGTATGAAATTAAACTTTATTGAGATAAAGATTTATGGACTTTGAACATAACTTTTGTATTCAATATAAGAGAAGATGTCTTTATAAAAGGAAAATGAAAGGCTAGGAGAGTATCTTTGATATTATATTTTAACCATTGTACAAGTTAAAAACTCTGTATATAACTACTGTCATTGTCATTACAATCATAAACATAATACTCTTGAAGTCATAGATAGCTAGATACATATATTCAATGTAATGTTATTGTGTATTCTGTTTCATCTTGTTGTTTTTCACTTGTTCAGTCTCTTTACGGACTTCAACAAATGAACTGATTGGCATTGGCGTGCCCGTCTAGTCGTTTTAGACTTTTTTCCCTTTCAGATGGAACGCTAATGAACTAATTCTTTCTTCAAACTTCATTCATTTCATATTCGAGTTCGTTAGTACGCATATTTCAAATAAGACCTAAAAATTTAATTTAATTCTTGCCCAAATTGTTCCCAGTCATTGCAAAAATGTTAAAGAATGTCAATGCCCACTGCGCTATTCGAATTATTTTGGCACGAAAACAATGTCATTAATATTGATACTATTTTCGGTCGATATTCGCGTATGTATGTAGGTAGGTTTTTTTAGATTAATAAATGCATTTATTTCAAACATTGATTTTGTTATCTTCCAAATTGAAAACATATCATTAACAAAACATGACGTTTTTTTCTAATGATATATTTTATTTTATCCATTACTCCTTTATAATCTGGTTTTTTATAACAGTATGCGTGACTCAAAGCCTTGCGGAAATGTTTAAGTTGATTTCCAGGAAGTATCTCAATAGCTAATGCATATTGTGCATAAATATTTCTGATTGAATATTGTGTCTCACCATCTAACATAATATGTGATATTTCATACTATGTATTTTAATGATGTCAATTAAAGCATGGTTTAACAATTTTTTAAGTTGGAAAAATTTGAACACCCAATAGGCAGTACAAAAGGCTTTCGCTGACTTCATCGCCTTCGTCCGGCAGACTTCTATAGTAAAGGAATAAACAAACTGCCATCAAAATGCCAAAGTTGTATAGATAATTTGGGCCAGTACTTTGATTAGCTAAAATAAAAAATACCAAAATTTTCGAACAAATCTCCAATTTCATAGGTCAAGACCTATTAAAACGATCTTTGTTAAACTCTCTCTCATTGAATCTCAACAATGATTCTTGATTGTTACGCTACAGCGCCTACGGCGTCTTCCGACTTGATCATCCGTTTACTTTCCCTGAATCTTGCGTCTATCCAATTCTCATTGATGCATTGTGTGCAGATTTGAACGGCACATAAAGCCTTTACGTCCTCATTGTTCAGCGACACTGGGCGACGGGCGACGGGCGACGAGGAGTGCCATGTTCTTACCAATCGGCGTCTATTGTCACGGCGGCCGCGCGCATGCGTGAAACTGTTGTGTTTAGTTTTTGCCCGATTGTGCAACTACGGTTTCCCTGATTATCTATGTTGTCATTTCCTTTTACATACGGTTCTTTTGTTTCGTTGTTCAGACAAAATGGCGCTAAATATTCAATCACGTTTTTAGGGTTCCAAAGTAAAATCGGAACCCTTATAGTTTCGTCATGACCGTCCGTCCGTCCGTCCGTCCGTCTGTCTGTTCGTACATCTGTCCGTCTGTCTCCAGAATCGTAGAATAAAATATTGAAAAACATTTTTTTCAGGGTACCTCCCCTACAGGTAACGTGAGGACGAAATTTTTATTCGTCGCCCTATAATAATAATACTAATAATAATAATAATTATTATTATTATTGTCACTATCCAATAAATCTCCTCAAGCGCTTGGCTAAGGCCCTCGCTTGAGGTTGTATTACAACCCTTGTAATCACCCTTCTAGCAAGGAGAAATTATCATATGAAATAATAATAATTATTATAACTCTTTATTTCTTTAACAGATTACGTATTACAGTAGCAAGTGGCCAGAGCCTCCTTTTAAGCACAAGAGTGCCTGTATTAGGAGCCTCTACTCTTCCTATAGTGTGGGGTGGAAAAAATGTTCCAAAAATATGTATTATGGGTCTTAGACCATTTTTGGAATTAGGGATCCATTTGCTCAATATTTGGCTTTAAAGTGCTAATTTTGGTTATTAGAGTCAAGTGTCCGGCCCCCCTTTGCTGGCTAAACGGTTGTAGTTGGACAAGTGAAAAAATTCTGAAAAATAGGTTATATGCTGAATTTACAAGGAAAACTATCAAGCTATGTTAGCATAAGTAGTTAATGAATAACTTACTATTCGGAACCCTACATTACGCGAGGTCTGACACGCATTTGCCCAATTTTTTACCTCTTTCGTAAGTATAAGAATGTTATGTCGTCATGGGATAATTCGATTATTCTTTGCTTGTAATCCAGTTTGTTACAGTCTCTTTAAGCCTCCTTAAGTCAAAATCTTCGTAATATTTCCAAGCTCACTTAATTGATAAATGACATGATCTGAGACAGGTCATTGTTTGATTTTTTTACCAGCAACACCGGCTTTGGAACAGAGTTGTATTGGTTAAACCAGAGACACTAATTTAAATACACAAACAAAAAAACCTTTTCTTAATTCACTCAAAATTTAAGTGTGATCTTCTATGAATCTACGTTTTTTAACTGTGTTTGCGTTAGTTTGTTTTGCCGCTCCTAACCGAGACTGCCTTTGCTCAGTAAACATCGTTTGCAAAGTTTCGTCCGTGCCAAGTGTTTGGCTTCTAGCTTGATAGGGGAATTTTATGGATCAAGTGACGTGTTGAAGTTTCAAATAGGTAGCCCTACGAAATACAAAACATTTCAATACTTTGTGATTATTGATCAAAATAACCTATTTTTGTAAGATTTTATGTATTTAAGTTTTTGTAATACAGTAAAAAATAGGCCTTAATCAACGTGTTTCAGAACGAATGTTTTGTCATTGTCATTGTCATTGTTTTAATTTAAATATTTTTTTGTCTGTTGATAACCATGTACGCTTTAAAATAGCTTTAAACCGTGTGAACAGTGCCGTTAATTTCCGACCTTGCCGGTTCATCAGTGCAGCCGCGCCTGTATCGAAATCAGCATGAATAGGCATTAGTTACAAATTGGAGCGCGTTATTAGACACACCTACCTAATAGCTTATCGATCAATTTTCAGTTACATCATCCGCGGAACTAAAATTGGGATAGACGTTAACCAACCAGTAGTAGGCTCTAATAATAATAGTAAGGCAGTTACCGGTTGCCCCCTTTCTCACGGATTGCATGACGCCGATTGATGCGTCGACGACGACACTCGGGCTTACTACGAATGCTACGTCATCTCCTTGCAAAGATTCACATTCGCCACACTCAGATGATTTCATGTTTGTTTCTTGAACATGTTTAAAAGTTTCTATCATGCATTTTTCTACGGTTTTCGGCCTTTGGATAATATCTAATATATAAAATTCTCGTGTCACAGTTTTCGTTGCCATACTCCTCCGAAACGGCTTGACCGATTTTGATGAAATTTTTTGTGCTTATCCGGTATCTATGAGAATCGGCCAACATCTATTTTTCATCCCCCTAAATGTTAGGGGTAGTCCACCCCTAAATTTATTTTTTATTTTTTAGACAAAATTTTTAATTTCTATTTTTTTATGATACAACATACAAAAATACATACAATCCTCAATTTTCACCCTTCTACGATCAACCCTTATTTTTTAATAGCCATTTTAGTAATTTAATCATTGTTCATCCCGCTCGAAAACTGATCAATTGTTAGGCGATACGAAGTTCGCTGGGTCAGCTAGTTAAATTATAAATTATGCCGTTACCAATTCAGTTATTATTTGATGTCATTTGTGAAGGATCTGATAAAGTTGTAAACATTTAATGATATCTTCGAAACATTTTTGAGACAATGATTCTATTAGCACCTTGTAATAGTTGTAATGGATACTTTTTTCGTACGGGTCGATAGCGATCAAGGTTGATTAATAAGGCTTCATAGTAAGAGGTTCTTACTGATTACGCTGGCAAGTGAAGTGACTCATCGTAGTGCTTACGTTGTACTTGTAACTAAATGACCGCTCAAGCATAGACAAGTCAACTCTTTCACGTAACGTCTTCAAAGACTTTATTGTTTTCATCTTGCCAGTAAACTATATGTCCAATTAACGTTTGCTTATCATTATCATTTGCTTTAATTTAGTTGATGTTGTGTGCAAATTATGCTTTATTATATATCTCATCATTATACAAAAATGAATGCGATTCTGCTGTATTTTCAAACCTCGAAGGTTATTTTCAGGATCCAGTCTCGCGGGATACAAGAGGCTTTGTCATTAATGAAATGCATTCGTTATTCAGTGCGGGGTACAATTGTGGGTACTCGCGGAGTTTCGGTTGACAGAAGATCATACAATACTCTGCAATGCCTAATTGCAGTATATACATTTGCGTCGGTGATTCCTTTGGATTATTTTGGGTTGATAACGAAACGATACATTTGAAACAATTTTATCTGACAAATTATTGTTTTGTTGGAAAGTTTGCGTAAGATTTTAGGTCGCATAGAGACAAGTTACATATTAAGTGATCGATTAACAGACGCTTGCTGGATTAATAAATCTGAAGACGATTTAACTCCTGAATGAAATGTCAGAAGATAGCGATGGCAACTTAATTTCCGGTGGACTGCATGCATAATAAATAAGCTCGAAACTCCGCGTGCTGTATTGAGAGGTGTGCTTGGTGTCTCATTAAAATGATTAAACGAACGAATTGGTATTATGCTAGTCCCATTGGTACCGTACCTGAACTCGAGCTAACTTTCAAAACTTTCTTTCTTTACGTACTTTATGGCTCTCGTAAATCGTCTTTTTCTGTGGGTTTCGACTATTGTCGTGTTATGTAACGGAATTACACACATTAAACCAGTCTAAACCAGCTATTTTGTTATTATGCTTACCAACGATACCGTGTAATTTCACATCGATATTCCGATCATACATGACTTACATTGCATGATGCAAAATTAATCTATCAACAATCTAATAGTCAACAGTACATACTAATAAATTATCATCGCCCATATCACAATGCAATTAGCATCTTATTGTCTCATATATCATTAGTCATCTTTGTTGATTGTTTTGTATGGACGTACAATCATATGACTTAATTCAATTAGTAAATACATAATATGAGTACCTGAAAAATATTCTGTTACATTTACAGATGGTACACTAATTGAATATTGTCGTTACACTTTAGGAATATGAATTTACTGTGAAGTGTTTGGTGTGTTATATAAAATGTTATTCACAAATATCACACGTGATAACTCATTGTTTGTTACATGCAATATCCAATTAAATGTTTGTTTTCTCTTGTCTTCAGCCGAACGAAGGGACGGACAATCAGGTACATAGACCATAGTAGTTAGAACTTGTATTGTATTAACTGTGTGTTTGTCCAATTTGTTTAATTGTGCTGGATTTTAATTAATGCAAATATGTTTTGCGATATGCCCAATTGTAGGTTAAATTTAAGTAGGGTTAGATTGGTAGTATCATGCTACGCATATGCGTTAACGTACTTATGTGGAATGTGTTAAGGATATTGGACTGATTTGGACTAAGTGGAGCTGTTTTGATCTTAAGACTTTTTTATATCTTATAAGTTAATTGCGATGTAAAAGTAAGACGTCGTATACGACAAGAACGACGTAGACGCAGTTAGTAGTGCCTTTATTTTTTAATTTATAAATTATCGTCCTAAAACTAGCTTAACTACTAAACTGAATGTCACCGATGATAAAATATAGGGTATATTGCAAAATAACGATTTCTTTCTGTAGAGAATAGACTTGAAGGAATCTTTTGCCGACAGGCAAAGATAATGTTTGGTAGAAGTGCCAATATCGGTTGTTGAACTGTTGTCAAATTGGATTTAATAATAACAATAATCTATAAGGTAAGGTGCACTAGCATTAGACAAGTAAAGCCTGTTGAAATAAAATCACTTTGTTCTCATAAAAATGTAATTAACAATGCCACCGTAATTCATATTTGTGTTTACAAACTGTTTGAGTTTCATGATTTAAACAGCTACATAATAATTATGTACATAATTATTTACATTACATCGATCAAAAGTAAGAGTCGACACGTCGGTTGACGACTATTCATCAAACACATTGCTTTTCTTGGCGCTAACAGCGTGGAAACAATAATTTCACATGTATTTACGTTGTTTTGACAGTGTTTGTTAATAGAAGCGTAATACATAACACATTAACTTGCATGAATATTTTTTATGTTTTAACATCATTTAATGTAATTTATTGTCACATTCAATGGAATTAATGATTTAACCTGTTTTTAATTACCTGCATTATTTGTTTAATTGTTCAACATTTTTGTTTATTCACTCAATATTTGCACGCATGTGTGTAGTATATAGACTTGGTGGAATTACACGTTTTTGTTTGGTGTTCTCATTTAGTTGATTGCAATTAATGATGCGTATTATAATGATGCGTTTAGTCATCTTCTGGTTATACTGTGTCCTCGATTCGTTAACGTCAAGTGTTTAGGCTAAAGCTATGTTTACTTCTCTAGTGACATAAGTATGTTAGAATAGAAATGTGATATCCCTAGTATCAGATCTACGTAATTGTACAAGTTTATGAGACCAAAATGTCGAGGGGTCAGCCATTATCAATAGATACTTATCAAATTAAATTAAGTGGTCCTACAACATTTTCGTTTGATTTGATTGAACTATGCGCACGACATCGGACATAACCACGACTTCTGGTTAATATAACGGCTTGGTAGCAATCATATTTTTGTAACGTTAAAAAAATATAATATTGCTTTCACTATCATAACTTCCAATCCTGTTTATTATATTTAAAAGTCATCCTATGCAGTACAGTATCACACTAGTTTCCTATTTTACCATTTCAAACCCACAATGAGGGATCGTCTTAACGTCCACTTTCTCAGCACCTTTAAAATATATTTATTTTTAACTAATACAAAACATTTGTATTTGCAGTTGTTCACAGCGAGCGCGACCCATTTGCACGATGCCCGCCGCTCGCACCCGCCCGACTCGGGCTTCTCGGAGCCGGTCAACAACAACATCTCCGAGGACAACAACAACGGGCCCATCTCTCTGCGGGAGATGCAGAACATCGCCAACAACAACGCCGCCGCGTACATCGTCAGTGAGAACGAGGAGAGGAATAGGATAAGCAGAGAGTCTGTCGTCGAGTTTGAACCGCTGCCGCAAATACGAGTCGTTGATCCCTTGGAGCAATGCGCCGATTGGTTCGGTGAGTGTTTTATGGGGTTGTTTGATCGAAACAACACAAAGTGAGGCGTCTTCAGCTAGTTAGCTGGTTACTAGCGCCACCCACTTTAATCGCGCTGGTCAGCACTAATTTTCTCTACTTTGTGCCGAACCAGCGCCGATAAGCGCTGAACATGACTAACGAGTGGCTAGGGCTTACTATCCGGATATTCGGATATTCGATTTATCCGGATATCCGCCGAATTTTAAATCCGGTTAATGGGCTTGTTACTATCCGGATAATTCGAATAAAATGGATAGTAAATTTATAGTTTTTTTATATGTTTTTTTTTATTGAAATATATTTAAAGAACCAAGATGTAATATTTTAAACTTTATAATCACAAAATAGATAGTCTGTTAGCCTCCAATAATATAAAATACGACCAAATGCCAAAAAACAAATTAGTTAAAAACCCGCATATATATAATTTTTATGAGATAACTTACAAAATACAAATAATGGCAGCTCGATATTTATACAGAATACATGCAAGAAGCGTCCAAACCGTGTTCTAGTAACTTCCGCAATTTCAATAAAATTTTGGTAGGCCCTCAAGAAAAATGGGGAGGCATTTGCTATCTCCCTTGATGTCTCGAAGGCCTTCGATAATGTCTGGCACACTAGCCTTCTAAGCAAGCTTCCAGCTTACGGCATATCTCCTGGCCTTATCCACTGGGTAAAGGACTTCCTGAGCGACCGGTCTTTCCGCGTTGTAATCGATGGTTGTTCATCGAAAACGATGGCTACAAATGCCGGAGTTCCTTAGGGGTCCATTCTCTCCGCCTCTCTTTTTCTGCTGCATATAAATGACCTGTTTATGCCCGGTATTTATGGGTACGCGGATGATAGCACAGTGGTAAAGAGATACCTACCAAGTTCCAGAGCCATTGGGGACGAAATTCAGTCTGAAAGAGAGGCCATGGTTGCTCGTATGAATCTCTCACACCACACGAGTGGGGCGAAGATAATCTTGTGAGAGTCAACGCCACTAAAACGCAGACGTATCTATTCACCGCCAAGAGGAGCCCACTTACTTTGGCTCCTACTTTTCCTACCTACTTACCTACAGAAAGGTGACAAATGTCACCTTTCTGCCTTGGACTCGATTGAGAGGCGTGCGAAGAGGCTGACTGGTAACCCAGAATTGGTTGAGACCAATCTGCAAAGCCTCGAGCACAGGCGCAGAGAAGCCAGCCTCTCGGTTTCCTACAGGGGACATTTCGGAGTGTGCACAGGAATTGTTTGATTTAATTCCTCCATCTCCATTTCTCAATTGAACGACGTGACGCACAGCAGCTATCCATCCTTTTGTCGTGAATAAAAGAGTGATTAGGCTTTTACTAAGTTAATGTACTCACCACCTTGGACCACATCTCTACTTACCATCAGGTGGGATTGTGGTCAAGCATTAACTTATTTGTGTTAAAAAAGTAACATTTCTACGACGGATTTAATAGAAAAAATTTACCAAAAAGACCGACTTCAAATGAAGTACATCCTTTCCAATAATAATAAAAAAGAATCATCGAAATCGGTTGGCGTGATATTGAGATATTCGACCATTTGATCCCATGAAAAGCACCAGCTTTTGATTAAAAAAAATCATCAAAATCGGTTCACCCAGTCAAAAGCTCCGAGGTAACAAACATAAAAAAATACAGTTGAAGAACCTCCTCCTTTTTTTGAAGTCGGTTAAAAAGGGATCGTTTGGGGCACTATTTCGCGGTGCTCAGCCTAGCCCCTAAAGGAGAAATGGTTCTGGAGAATCCACATGCCGCTCTACAAGCACACTGTATTTACAGCATAGCTTAAAAATTTAGTTCAGAAATCGAGCAGTTCTATGGCAATCTTCCTTGCGTCGATGTTCACAGTGCTGAGCTTGATGACCTCCTCAACGGATCACTTTGTCCTTCCAGCACTATCTTGCACCAACGGAGCCTATACCCTGCAGCGTGGATGGCCTCGTGCATCCTGCTGTCAAGAGTGGTGTGGATTTGATCCGACTAGCGTATCGGAATTCGGACTGTGACCTGTCCCCTGGACTTTGCTGGTGATGACTAACTTCTCAAGATTGTCACCGTTCTTCCGGGCGATGTGGCCTAAAATACTCCAGTACTCATTGATGGCAGATGGTTGGAAAGCCTCTTGGTCTCCTAGGTTTCCTGCTTTTGGGCTTTTCTATGACAATAGAATACGGAAATTGAACAGCTTTGCAGATAGGGACGCTACCAACTAGGCTACAGTGTCGTCCTTGAGGATTCCTCCTTGAGGGTTCGCCATGATGCTGGCACCCAGGTCGAAAACCTTGAGGTGTGTTAGCTTTCAGGAGAAGACGGTACTAGCTCGATGTGATGTGGTTGAAAAATATACGTGTAGAAATTACCCTAAGAACATTGCTAATTAGTTTATGACTAGATGCGACTCTAGGATGAAGCTTAGCAGCGTGCTGATACATCTCACAAAAAGTATTGGGTTTTGAATTGAATTTTGAACGAGTTTCGTAATAAAAATATTGATTGTATTCATAAATTATTTGTATTTTACCTTATTATTCGAATTATTCGTATTATCCGAATATATCCGGATAATGATTAGGAACTATTCGAAATATCCGGATAACTAAATTGAGCGGATAATTGCATGCCCTACGAGTGGCTCGACATATTGTATGTTATTAAATGTCCTAACATAAACACTGATTACCCACACATCGGTTAGATTGCCACTGCAAAATGCAAACTGTTTTCCATATGAATACGTCTGTACCTACCTGGTAACTGATATGTTTTTGAAAAATGACTCTAAAAATAAACCCACACTGCGGTATTGATCCGTTAGAAGTTAGAACCACTGACCACTTTAAACGCACCTCTATCCGCGTAAAGTTGAAAAGGCCGCTAGAGCCTTCAACGCTGCGAAAGTTTTTTCATTCGCATTGATTTCGCAAGTTTTATACAGAAATATAATTCTTCACCAAAAATGTTACGATATTACTGATCTGAAATAGTTCCTCTCATGGGACAACAAAAATGTTTACTTTTTTACTGAGTTCCCCTCATGGGTTATTTAAATGAATACTATATTACTGAATTAACTGATGGGTCGTACGAAAATGATTACTATATTAATGGCGTTGACTGAATTCCTTCATGGATCACCAAAATGTAGGCTGTTATTGGTCTGAAATAGTTCTTTCTCTTGGTTACTTGAATGTAGACTGATGGTTTACCTAATAAGTAGGTTTCTGAATTTTCTCAACTGGGTGTGGTCGATGGCTTCTTGACAAACAAGATGTCGGCCTCGCCTTTCTTACTGAATATACTTGAAACTGATGCATGGGCCACCAGACGAGCTCGGCTTGATCGCAGGCAACGGGTTTGTGAATAATGACTGACACTGACTTTTTTATATCACTTATATTTTCTGAACTTTACATTCTGTAATTATTTTAGACTGATACTGAGAGAACACTTCCGTTCGGTACGAGTGTTGCGAGAACAGAGAGAGACGACAGAGTAATGACATATTACAACATTTTAACATAGAGTAATACTGATTCGTACTGATTTGGTTACAGACTAATAATTTATATTAAAGATAATGAATACACGTGAATTTGCGTGAACATTC
The DNA here is from genome assembly GCA_963932265.1 of Thymelicus lineola. Taxonomy (NCBI): domain Eukaryota; kingdom Metazoa; phylum Arthropoda; class Insecta; order Lepidoptera; family Hesperiidae; genus Thymelicus; species Thymelicus lineola. The sequence goes on from OZ010691.1 coordinate 3,351,542, forward strand.
CTGCCACCGGGCGGGATGGAAAATCCTGATAGGAAATTTACATTGAACTGAAGGTATTTTTCATGAAAATTGAACATTAAAAACAATTGAAAACTGATACACATTATTTAAATTAAGTTAAATACAATAGCAATATAAATTACTGAAATTTCAAAACATAAGTACATTTTATGAAGTTACAATATACCTTCTGAAACTGAAATGACTATCTCTTTATCATACTGATAACATAACAATGAACAGCTTCTTATGAGCCGTAATAATATTAAATAGAACTGAAATATTATGAAAAACTGATACATACAAACTGACCTTAAGATAATCTTAACTAGGCTTAATGAATAATGATTTTACACATTGAAACAAACTTAACTTAAACTTAATAAATAAACTTATTACTTCTGAACCCTTTATTAATCATTTGATTCTGAGACAATATTTGGGTTCTCCAAACAATCTGATACAGGTAATTTACATAATTTTACAACTGGTCTGACTAATTCTCCTGACTGAGTTTTTAATTTTACAGATCTGATAACTGAGTCCCTGCCTGGGTACAATTCTATGACTCTACCTCGCCTCCACTGTAAAGGCGGTGCATTATCATCTATTATTAAAACTAGGTCATTAAGTTTAATATTATCTGACTGATTATACCATTTATTTCTGACTTGTAATGAAGTTAAATATTCTAAATGCCATCTAGACCAAATATTTTGATACATTTTCTGAATAGTCTGAAATCTAGACAAACGAGACATCTTAGTGTCTTTCCAGTGTGACTCTGGTAGGGCTACTAAAGGCTGACCAATTAAAAAATGACCCGCGGTAAGTATTTCTAAATCGCTAGGATCTTCCGACATTGCAACAAGTGGTCTAGAGTTCATGATGGCTTCAACCTTTGTGAACATGGTTGAGAGCTCCTCATATGTGAGGATGGTTTCACCTACCTCTCGTCTGAGTAGATTCTTAGCGCTCTTGACAGCTGCTTCGAATAACCCACCCATATGGGGTGATGCTGGCGGGTTGAACTGCCAGTTGATGTTCTGACGTCTGAATTCCTCCTTGAGGACGAGCTCATTATGTAATAGAAAGTTATTTACCTCTTTTAAGTAGTTGTTGGCACCAACAAAGTTAGTACCTCGATCTGACCTGATGAGTGTGGGCAGGCCTCGCCTGCACACGAAGCGCGTGAATGCCGCAATGAAGCCTTCGACTGATAAACTCGATACAACCTCTAGATGTACCGCTTTCGTTGCTAAACACACAAAAACACATAGATAAGCTTTACATGATTTAGCATTTCTGAGTAAACTTGTTTTGACTGAATATGGGCCTGCAAAGTCTGTTGCAGTCCTGGCGAATGGTCTCGCAGCCGTGACACGGTCGGCTGGCAAGTCCGCCATGAATGGGGGCTGAATGGAGGGTCTGAACCTGAAACATGTGATACATTTTCTGACAACATGAGATACCTGTCTCCTTACTGATGTGATCCAATATTCTCTTCTTAGAATAGCTATTAATGCATTCGTTGCTGCATGACAATGACTTCTGTGATAATAGTCAATTAATAACTGAACAAATTTGGTATCCTTTGGTAATAAATATGGATGTCTTGAACCATATCTGAGCTCAGAGTGTTTTATCCTTCCTCCGACTCTGATTAATCCTTCTTCATCAAGGAATATACTTAATTTCTGAAGTGATGTACATACTGATTTTCCTTTATTTAATGAAATTAATTCTGAACTGAATGAAATAGATTGGATTTTTCTTACCCAATATTTTGTAGCATTGCGTGTCTCTTCTAATGATAAAATCTTATTTTCATTTCTGTCCTTCTTGGACAACTGAAGGTTTCTGATATATCTTAATACATATGCTGTAACATTGATGAGTTTAGTAAATGAGCTTACGCGTTCTAATAATGATAAGTCCCATGGTTGGACTGGTGTGATGATATGAATATGCTTCTTGAATCCAGGCATATCCTTCTGCATACTGATTACTGACTGAGGCCAATTTTCTTCTGAGTTACTGAGCCAATGTGGACTCCACCACATATCTGTGTGTAGTAATTGTCTGGCTGAAAATCCTCTCGATGCTATATCTGCTGGATTGAGTTCTGATTGAATGTGACGCCATTTAATAGCTCTTTCTGAATTCTGAATATATTGTACTCTGTTACATTCAAAGGTCTGAAGTAAATGTGGCTTAGTTTTTATCCATGTAAGAGCAATTGTACTATCTGACCAAGCATTGATTGAATCCATACTGATTGAAGGTTCAAACGATTGAGCAACATGATTTAATAACTGACATGTTAAATGAGCTGCACTGAGTTCAAGTTTAGGTATAGTCCGGCATGTCTTCTTCGGGGCTACACGTGATTTCGCCATTATTAATCTGATTAAAACATTTCCTGATGAGTCTTCTGATCGTAGGTATATACAGCTGGCATATCCTTTTTCTGAGGCATCTCCAAAGCCATGTAGTGAATATGATGTGGCTTGAGGCATGGTTATACATCTTGGTATTTGAAGCTGAGATAGATACTTGAGATCATTAATTAATTCATCCCATTCTTTTATGACGGGGACTGATACTGGTTCATCCCAATTTAAACCATCAATAAATAATGATTGTAATAATACCTTGAATCTGAAGATGACTGGTGTGCAGTATCCGCATGGATCATACAGTCTTGCAATTGTACTGAGTATGTTGCGCTTTGTTACCGCTTGGCCTGAAGGAATATTTATTTTGTATGAAAGTATATCTGATAATGGATCCCATTGTATTCCTAGTACTTTGATAAATGTTTTATCATCATTATCAAACTGACGTGGTTGTTCACAGTGATCTCCTGGGAGGTCTTGCAATAATTTTTCGGAATTGGATGACCATTTTCTGAGTTCATAGCCTGCGCTTCGCATGAGTTCTATGAGTTCTGACTTGAGTTCTTGTGCTGAAGCAAGTGACTCACTCCCTGTGAGTATATCATCCACAAATATATTTTTTCTGATAATGTCTGATGCTCTCGAGTTGGGGTGTGTGACTTCCCAATCGTCTGCTAATTTTAATAGCGTTCTGATAGATATAAAAGGACTTGAACGTAATCCATATGTGTTAGTGTTTAACTCATATACCTGAACTGGTTCTGATGGACTCCTTCTCCAATAAATTAACTGATACTTTCTATCTTCTGGATGTATCCAGGTCATTCTGAACATCATTTTTATATCTGTGGTGAATACAATCTGATGATATCTGAAGTTTAATAATATTTGTGTGATGTCATTCTGAAGTGGGGCGCCTGAATGTAAGCACTGATTTAATGATACGCCGTTTGATGTTTTTGAACTTCCATCAAAGACTACTCTGAGTTTGTCTGAATCCTTCTTAAATATGCCGTGATGAGCAATGAAATAGTGTTCTGAATCTAGTCTGAAGTCTGACTTGGTCATATGACCCATTTGTTCATATTCATCCATGAATTGTACATATTTCTGAGCAAATAATGGATTTCTTCCCATTTTGCGTTCGAGCGCCTTGAAACGGTGAAGAGCAATTTCTCTTGAATCACCCAATGCAGGCCGTTCTGATAGGAGTGGTAATCGTACCATATATTTACCATCTGGTGTTCTTACCGTGGTTGACTGATATAATTCCTCACATTCTTTGTGGTCTGGATGCTCAACCTTCTCCATAGGTGGCTCCTCTGATTTCCAAAATTTCTGAACTGCCTCTTCTAGGCGGGTGACTTGAACACCATAATACTGAACTGAAGTAGGTACTTTACCAATATTTGAAGTAGTCTGATTTGTTCTGAACTGATGAGTAGAACTGGACTCGTTCTGATGAATAGCCACCGGTCCCATGATGACGTGGCCAAAGCATGTGCCATATGCAGCAGCTCCTGAAGGTAAAGATATTTTTGTACCATCAAATACATAATTGAGAATATCTGTTCCTAATATTAATTCTATTTCTTGATTATTTCTGCGAGAATTATCTGCTAACTGAATATTATTATACTGACATGACCGTGAGTCCTTCTGATTGATCTGATATGAAGACAACTCAGTTGTGAGTGTATACACAATAATTGCATTAGTACTGATGATTGGCAATGGCTTATTGATAGGCCTGATGACTATTTTAGTCGTTTGATTAGGCTGTCTGACTGATTGGTTACCAATACCATATATTTTACATGAATTAGACTGTCGATACAAATTTAATTTACTGACTAATGAATCCTTAATTATTGAAACACTTGCTCCGGTGTCTAATAAGGCTCTGATCTGAATATATTTACCTTGATTATTTTTAATACTGATATAAGCAGTGGGGCACAGTCCTCCTGTGACACCACCCGTACCGACAGTCACCGCATCTCATTCTGATCGTGTGGGTGAGGTTCGCTTGCCAAACCGTAACTCCTCATACATGGCGTTGGCTAAACGCACCCACTGGCCTGTTTGTCTAGGCCTTGTCTGATTAAACTGAGTTGGTGAACCACTAACCCTAGGTGATGTGGCTCGGGTCTGATTTTCCTGACTGGTTGACTGATCGGTGCCAGTAGGCCTCCGTGACTGATGTGACCGGTCCTGATTGCTACCGGTTGTTGCATGAACCCTTTTCTGAGAGTCTTGGAAACACAGTAAGGTGTTGTGTGTTTCCTTGTTGCAATATTTGCACCAACCCTTGTATGCACAGGTCTTCCCCGGGTGTGACCGGAGGCATAGCTCACATAGTTGTTCCTTGGCTGCCCATACCCTTCGTTTATATGGGTGCAGCTCGAGGAACTCCCTACACTTGTACAAAGTGTGGTCTGAATTACAAAAGGTACATGTTACCTGATAATTTCCTGTCTTGTACTGAGTCGGCTGATACTGAGTGGACTGACGCGGAGTGGACTGATGCTGGCTGGTCGAGGCCATTGGGCGCTGCCGTGGACTCCTCGGCCTTGGTCGTCTGACTGGTTCTGAAGCACGGTGCGATGACTGACTGGACACCGTTGACTGAAGCCTGCACTGCTCGTCCAGGAGTTGCATCAGCTGATCAAAGGTGGGCAGGCCATCCTGCGCCTTGCCGTACCGCTCCTCGAACGTCTGACGCAACCTAAATGGTAATTTCTTTAGTACAATAAATACCAAAAGATAAGACCACTGAATAACGGGCAATGCTAACTGAGTTAGGGCCTGAACACTTTCCCTCAGTGGATCGTACAGATCCCTCCTGAGGTCTGAAGTTGGTGTAATCACGGGTAAACTGAGTATACGCTCCAGATATGTATCTGTGAGCGCCCGCGAGTTATCATACCTGGCCTTGAGTAGTTGCCAGGCACCCTGATAGTTACTGCCATCCATAGGCAGGTGACCAACTACCATCAACGCCTCACCACGGAGTGAGGTTCGGAGGTAGTAGTGCTTCTCTGATTCTGATAAGGTTGGCTGGCTGTCTACCAGCGACTGAAATAGATCTCTAAAACTGAGCCATTCTAGGCTGTTTCCACTGAACTCCGGTAATTTTATAGCCGGCAGCTGGACCTTCAGCTGGTCTGATGGAGGTGCACGCGTCGGTGAGGCTGGTCTTACCATTAACTCCTCTAATTTAAGCGACATTGCACTTACCTCGCTAAACTGATTCCTGATGGTCTCCAGGTCCGCTGCATGCTCGGGCTCGTCGAACTCCGCCTTGCTGGTTATAATTACCTCATATGTTTCCAGCATCTGAGGGAAGTATGTACTGAATTGCCGCTGGGCGGCCGTAGTTGCGGAGGTCGATTTGCCATCCTGAACCGATTTAAACGCGTTGGTTAAGATCGCGTAACGAGACTGAAATTGGGCCTTGGCCTTTAGTACTCCCTTTGATGACATTGTATTACTGATTTTAATGTATAACCTTCCAAGAATTAACTGATTAATACAAATGCAAAATAACTTAACTTACTGAGTTAACTAACTGATCTAATACAAAACAAAATTGCTTATTAAGCAATAAAAACTGACTATTTATCTTAATTACACTTAATTACACAATGTACTAAACTGAACACGCTAAACGTACACGATGAATGACTGATTTAATGAAATAATTGTTAACTACGTATTACGTAACACTGATACACTGATTCTATTCACTTCACTGATTTTACTGCGTCATCGCTTTAAGCCGGGCGCCGGCCGTGTGCCGGTGTGACCGCTCCGTCCTTGAAGGGGCGCCGCTTGCGCTGCGAGTGCGATGTTGCCGAACACGTCGATAATTTCTGAATTTCTGATTCTGATCTTGATCGTGCTAGCTCTCTCCCATCATGGGTGCCACCAAAAATGTTACGATATTACTGATCTGAAATAGTTCCTCTCATGGGACAACAAAAATGTTTACTTTTTTACTGAGTTCCCCTCATGGGTTATTTAAATGAATACTATATTACTGAATTAACTGATGGGTCGTACGAAAATGATTACTATATTAATGGCGTTGACTGAATTCCTTCATGGATCACCAAAATGTAGGCTGTTATTGGTCTGAAATAGTTCTTTCTCTTGGTTACTTGAATGTAGACTGATGGTTTACCTAATAAGTAGGTTTCTGAATTTTCTCAACTGGGTGTGGTCGATGGCTTCTTGACAAACAAGATGTCGGCCTCGCCTTTCTTACTGAATATACTTGAAACTGATGCATGGGCCACCAGACGAGCTCGGCTTGATCGCAGGCAACGGGTTTGTGAATAATGACTGACACTGACTTTTTTATATCACTTATATTTTCTGAACTTTACATTCTGTAATTATTTTAGACTGATACTGAGAGAACACTTCCGTTCGGTACGAGTGTTGCGAGAACAGAGAGAGACGACAGAGTAATGACATATTACAACATTTTAACATAGAGTAATACTGATTCGTACTGATTTGGTTACAGACTAATAATTTATATTAAAGATAATGAATACACGTGAATTTGCGTGAACACATCGGTTAGATTGCCACTGCAAAATGCAAACTGTTTTCCATATGAATACGTCTGTACCTACCTGGTAACTGATATGTTTTTGAAAAATGACTCTAAAAATAAACCCACACTGCGGTATTGATCCGTTAGAAGTTAGAACCACTGACCACTTTAAACGCACCTCTATCCGCGTAAAGTTGAAAAGGCCGCTAGAGCCTTCAACGCTGCGAAAGTTTTTTCATTCGCATTGATTTCGCAAGTTTTATACAGAAATATAATTCTTTTATAATTTATGAGCTTTCTGCATTTCAATTGTTAGAAATTCACAGGTGGAAACTTTACCGTCTGGTTACGAGCCAGTTGGCTGAACTTTTGTATTTGCTCTGCTTAAAGTAGTTTATATTCACCATTCAGAGAAGAATACACAATTTAACTTTAGTTTCCGCAAATATCCAGTCTTTTTGATTATAGGTATATTGTCAACGACGTTGATAAACACTTGATAAAACTTTTATTGTTGCAGCCGGTGAGGACTTATCGAGAAATCGCTTGCAGTACCTTAGAGAAATTGGAAGGGGCTGGTTTGGCAGGGTAAGTGATCTGATCCTCATCTACATTGACATTACTACAAGACTACAACTTACTCTTCTGTCAAAGACGAAAAATATCAAGTGCTGATTGATCTGTCATTATACCTAATTAGGTTAAAATATGTTAGTTAATGTTAGTTAAATTGTTAAAATATGGTGCCTTATGACTTAGTATACACACACATTTAAGTGATAAATTGTACCAGTTATTTAAGGAGAATCAGGCCTAGTGACGTGGAGTTTGAGATAACTTTATTTATATTTAGTCTCATAAGAAATATGGCTCTACATGTGATAAATGCTTGTCAACCAACTGTACATTTAAATTTATAACTAAATACAATACAGTGACTAATTTGATGAAGTAATATAGACTCCCTGTGACATTGCTGCTATGGCCAATACACAAATACAAGAATACACCCTCGAAGGAACTCCTTTTAGTCAAGAATTATAATAATATAGCCTCCTCACAAAAACGTAATTTTCAAATTCGTCCCGCAATTCCAGAGATTTAACACGCGTTGAAACACTTCAAACAAACTCTTCAGCTTATTACCTTGATATAGAGATAATAGATTCAACCTAACATTTCCAGGTAGTGGAAGGCGAACTAGAAGACAACGGCACTCGAAGCGTGGCGGTGAGGATCCTGAAGCCGGACTCGCGGCTGGAGGACAAGGCCAGGTTCCTGGAAGAGGCGCGCATGTACCGCGACGCCGCGCACGACCATGTGCTGGGGTTGGTGACGCGCTGTCTGCGCGAGGACCCCTGGATACTGGTGTTCGAGTTCTGTCCCGTGGTGAGTTGACGTAGACCTTGAACCCGTGATCATAAGTTCTTCTATGACCATTGACCACTAGTATTAGTTGAATTTATGGAGGCCATACACGATCAAGTGTACTTGATCAAGTCTGCAGTTTGACTTGACGCGCCATCCAGTGTGCATGAGATAATTATATGGCCAGATAGCTTACCGCGGCTATATACGTTCAAATATACTAGTTGCCGCGTCTAGTCCGCTAGACGCTTGATCAAGTCGTCATGATCGTCTATGGCCTCCATTATGTACACAAATGAGCTATCAAATTAAATGAAATATTGTACAAATATTAAAGACTTAATTCAGCCTATTTTACAATTTTAGTATAAAAGAAAGTGTATGATGTATGTATGTAAATCATAATCTGATAATCTTGAAATCAAATACAAGTATTTTGATACAGAATTTAAAAATAGAGTGGGGCTGGGGAGTCACTAAGAACGATTAAGAGACTGGAGTGTAAAAATGAAGGTCTGATAAAAAGAAGCGATTGTTTCCGGCGTAATCCGTTCGTTCTTGAACTCAAGTACATGATACTTGTAAACATGTAACAAAGGGGTGTTGACATGCTAGCACATCTTAATATATATTACGTGTCACGTTGTTTGTCCGCGATGGACTGCTAAACTACTTAACCGATTTTAATCAAATTTGCACACCGTGTGCAGTTTGATCCAACTTGAAAGATAGGATAGCTTACATCCACAGACATAATATCTTACATCTCGATTTATAGTCGCAATATTTTATTGCAAATTATTTTCGCCTTCGAAGCTGCGGGCAACAGCTAGTTAGTATATATAGACAAGTTACATTGTGTGTTTGTTTACTACATGAAGTGAACTATTTCCTTGTAGGACCTTCAACAGTACTTGGTGATGAACCGACCGAAGATGGCCATACTGAACGAGAGCGGCGTGCCGCTGCAGCTAATGTGTGACGTCACTTCCGCTCTGTCATACCTTCATTCCAGGGGATATGTATTCGGGTGAGAGTTTTGTTTACTTACATAACTAGAAGTATGCCTCCTCTTAAACGCAAGAAACCTCTTAAATGTAAGAAACTGAGCCAACTTAATATCTCATGGGTAAACCATGGATGAAAATGTGTTAAAACAAAAAATATTGCTTCTTGTGTTAAAATGTGTTAAAACAAAAAATGTTGGCCCCTCAAATTCATTGGCCCTTTGATTTAAAATCCATTTATTAAAAGTACTATTGGTTTACGAGACATGAAAAATTATTCTTATTTTTCTGTGTTAATAATACTCTCAAACGTACCTGGCAGTTTTTAAAATTATAGGCTAGTAAAAACTAATAAAAAATACTTTTTTGGCGACTGCAACGAAAGAGGTTTTGTTACGAAATTCTTAAGAATGAAGCATTTTGTAATTTGTATATTTAATAGCTTTCTTCTTATTTAAATTGCGTGATTTCTATTCTTGTCTTAATAAACATTGTGTTTTGGTTAATATGTCATAATTGGTAGGAAAATATTCAACATAACATAAAAATGTCATTCTTTATGCACCAAGGGCCAACACCCATTGTACTTTTGACACCTTCTTTATGTTTTTTTATTAAAGTTGTTAATGAAATGAAACATGATTATAGTTGTAATCAATTTAAATTGCCAGCTTCCCAAGGAACATCATAACATAAAATGTTTTTAAATTAGGAAACTTATTTTGTAACAAGAAATTGTCAAAGTCGATGATCACCTTTTGCGGTGCTTTTCCACCAGAGATGTGCTATGCAGCTATGCTGCGAAGATGTGAAATCCAATAAATATGATTGGTTCAATAAATTGATTGATTTCCACCAATGAATATGATTGGTGGATATCAAACGCATCCATAGCAATGTAACACAGCACATCTCTGGTGGAAAAGCACCCTAAAGGGCCAACTAGTACCGAATCACTTCTATTTCGCGTACGTGACAGGTTCATCATCATTCGTGCGTTGTTGAGAAAGAAAGAAACATTTATTATTTAAAAAAGCGACCTGAGCGTGTTGTTGAGCGTGCTTATATAGGGTTATCCTCCCGTGTGTGTGTCTATATGCGCATGCTTGTGTGCGTATGTTATCATGTGTATGTGTAATGGCATTGCACAGATCGTTGTGGAGCGGCAACGTGCTGGTGCGCGGCGGTGCGGACGGCGCGGAGAGCGCGCGCGCGGTGCTCGGCCGGTACGTGTGCACGGAGCCGCCGCACGACTGCGCCGCGCCCGAGACTCGCCGCCATCCGCCCGCCAACACCGTCAGTATACCACCCTCTAACATAACACAAACACTCTATACCAGTGTTTCGCAACCTTTTTTAGGCCATGCCCCACCTTAACTTTTCTAAAATTTTTATGCCCCCCACACATAATTTTGTCACCGATATCTAGCATTGCATTTAAATAACCCAAAGCGAAAGGGTTAAAGTCGTGTCGAGTCCATTTTTACATTGCCCCCCTTAACTATCAAATTGCCCCCCTGTGGGGCGTGGGCCCCACGTTGGGAAACACTGGTCTATACCGTATTGGGGCCTCTTAAGAAGTTAAGATACTAACCCCAATTCCCTTGCCATATGGGTGTCGTGAGAGGCGATTAAATCTGCCCCGTGGCAGGGCCCTTTGGAAGGATTATATTGCTAAATGTTTATTTCAACAGTTCATTAATACCGTTATTACTATTATTATTTCTGCGCGGGGTTATGGCGGGTTATATTATTATAGGGCGCTAGGTGCGTGTTTACATTGATTTTTTGATAAGTTAGTGCTTGACGACAACCGTCCTGATGGAAAGTAGAAATGAAGTCTGAAATGGTGCACTAACTTAATAAAAACCTGTTTACTTTTGTTTTGAGGACTCCCATTTGAAGTCGTCGTCGTAAGCAGATATTTAACATCAAAGCGACCTTTCCAATCTGTAAATTGATTTTGTACATACTGAACTGACTAAATGCTTGCATCGTGTTGCAGACTAGCAGCGAAGTGTGGTCAGTGGGCTACCTAATATGGGAGGTGTGTGCGTGGGGTAACGCCCCCCCGGCCTGCCCCCCGCCCCCGCCTGACCTGCCCTGTCCCTACCGGAACCATCTGTGAGTATCTATAATATTTTAATAGATAATGGTGAATAAATTATAGTATTAAAATCTCTTGATTCCTATAATGAGTCATTCATTTAGTTATAATACAATATTACCGTTACAGTTTATTTACATAGTTCTAATTTACCATTTTCAAATTGTTTAAAGATTCTATACGATAAACAATTGTTCTTTTTAAGATATCAAGTAATGCAACTGTGCTGGAATCCCAACCCGGAAGCGAGACCGACGTCCACTCAAGTCCACGCGCTCATCAACCACTTACACACTACACACTCACGGACGAGCGAGACTTGTCAGGATGACGGATACGGCAGCAGCGACTTCGAGGAGCGCTGGCAGAGACTCAAACCCAACACCATTCCCAAGGTTGACGAGCATATCGCCATCGTTCATGCGCCTTCTACTTCGATGTCCTCACATTTCACCGGCTCTGACCAGGACTTCGACAACGCCCCCACCATCCAAGACACCCTCAGCGTCGAAATGGACACCGCCGTGTCCCGGTCCAGCAGCATCATGTCCGACAAGGATCCCCTCTCCGTACAAATCAAGTCCGCGAGCCTCACCAATCTCCACGGCTCCCTCGAAGACGTCAGGAACATCTACCTCACCCACAACGAGACCGCCGCTCTCGAGTGCCATCAAGGAAATATGAGTCTCGAAGAAGCGAGGGAGAAGGAACAAGATCGATCCGATAGCTCCGTTGACCCTTGGCTCAAGGACATCATCACTGGAAGCCAAGATGACGTCAGTTACTACAAGGATGTCAGCGATGTGATCAAGAATCTCGATAATATACTTAATTCGGAAAAAACCTCTAGCTCTGAATCCAGTCACCAAGCGAGCCCGTCTAGAGACAACTTGAGCTTAGAATGCAAAAAAGACTACCCGATGCAAACTAGCATGGTCAAGTCACCCGGTATTAGCAATTTTCAGAATATTTTGGAAATGGGTTTCAGTTCAAAGCCGGAAGAGAGTGGTCCCGGCGAGGATGAAGATGCAGATCAAGACACTATCGGTACCCTGAGCCACTCTTTTGAACGATATAGCGACACAACCAGCCAACATACCCTAGAAAACATAACGCCCGATACGCCCATGAAAGATTTAGACATCACAACTACTGTAGGTCAAACTGATTCAAAGAATAAGGATGAAAAGGTTAGCTTAGGTAGTAATGAGGAATTAAAACATACGCAGCAACATAGTGAATTGCCAAAAGATAATAAGCTAGATAATAGTGATAGTGAAATACCTAAATTGATGGAACTTAGTGTAGTATCAATACCTAGTGTAAGCGAAACAATAATTCAACAAGTGAATGTAAAAGAAGACTGTCAAACACCATGTGATAATAACATAACAGAAATAAGGACTGAAATAAAGGAATTTGAAGCTAAGTCAATAGATGATAATGTAAAAAACTGGCCAACCGATCAAAAATTACATTTTGAAACTGAAACTTCAGTAGACTCAGTGGCATCAGTAGATATTTTAGAAAGTCAGAGAAATTTTAGTATAGATAATACATATGTAATTGAAAGCTCAGTATTGCCAGAAGCTAAAGAAATGTATACGGAATTAGAAGAACCTCTAGTCAACAGAACTACGACTAACGATTTACATTCTGAGACCGTTGTAATACAGGGTAAAATCGAAGACAAACTTGAAGAATCAAAATTGGATCTTCCAGAAGGTCCAGCTAAATCTGAGGGACAAACAGAAGATGAAGAAAGCCTTTTAAAAGAAGACAAGATTTTATTAAGTGATACTATTATTATTGAAAGCAAACATAATAATGAAGAATCACTACCAAATACCGCTGTAAACCTAGATGATGCGATACTTCTTACCAGTGTTGAAATTGATGAATCACATTTTGGGGAAACTTTTGTCATTCCAGAGGAAAGCGCAAAGGATAAAGTGGAATTATTGGAATATGATGATACAACCTATGTTAAAGAAGAAACTTCTGAGGCTCTTTCCACCGAGATAATAAAAAATGAATTAGACGTAAAAAACATAAATATTGCCTCAGTTGATGATGTTACTAACAATTCATTAAAAGATACAGATAACATTGTTGAAACATCTGAATCTTCAATAATACTTGAAAATACTGAGCTTTCGAAAATTAAACATACAGAGTTACTTTCAGAAAAATCACAGCAATTGGAATCAATTTCGCCCATGAAGGAAGTATTGAATACTCCAGAAGCGGGTGTATCAATTTTAAATGAGAGAACACATGAACCTTTGAATGTAGATAATAATGTGAATATTGCGATACAAAAAGAGATAACGGAAGCACCTGAAATAGTACAAAGCAATATTAATTATTCTGTTAACACCGAGACACCTAATACAGATATGAAAGTAGAGGAATGCCAAAATGTTTTAGATTATGAAAATAGTAAATTCCTGGCATTGTCACCTGAAACAGTACAAAATATTAATAAAGATCACATTGCACCCCTGTTGCCCACAGATAAATCATGCATGGAAGATGTGACAATTAATGATAGTGAATTTATTGCTACTAGATCTGGTACTGATAGTAACGATATAAATATGGATGTAGATCTCATTAATAATTCGAATAGCGACGTTTTGAAAGACAAAAGCATGGATAGTAACATAAAAGATGTTATACAATCTTGCTTGGAGTCATCCAGTACGGAAGAACCTTTGACACTAGTTAAAAACGAATCCACAGTGTACTTAGATTTGCCTAGTATTATAAAGGATACCGACACCTTCTTGCATTTAGAAAGAATCGTCAGCGGCCAAAACACCGACACGAGAGATGAAATTTTTGCGAGCACTCCGAAAAGCAGCGTCAATTCTGCCGAAACAACGGCCGAGGACTCGGGAGTCGAACACATCACGGAAATATTATCGGAAACGAAAGTACCCGACTACGGTCCGGGCGTCAGCGTAACGAAATTGGAACAAAGATGCGTCCCGGATAGCTTGAGCCCTTTCGAATCTCCTACGAAAAGTCACCCCACGGACACGTACGACGAAAACAGCTCCATAGTGCTCGGCCCGTTCGAGAACTGCTCCCTTGAATTTTTTAAGGGGGTGAAATCCAGTTGCGATCTAGTCGATATTCCGAAGGAGGAGCTACTGGCGTTCTCGTCGAACTTCAGCGAAATGAATCTCGAAACACCATCTCCCCTGCGCGACGGGAACTTTTTGAACGAGGTGCCGGACTTGCAGTTCGACGACACGAATACCTTGAGCGAAGCGAAGCCTGCGGCCAACGAACCGTCAACGGAGAACAACACAGACGAGACTGAAGAACAGTCCACGACAGAGAAGCGCGTGTCGCCCTCCACTCCGCCCAACTCGCCGGGGAACTTCCTCGCGACCGTTTCGCAGCAAAAATTTTTAGTCGACATTGACGTGGACGCACCGAACGAACCTCCCCTTGTACTGGACGCCGTAGCGAGCTCGTCGCAGAACGACGCCGATTTGGACCTCCAGATAACGACCAAGATGGCGATGGCAGAGAACGAGAACAACATGAATATAGAATACTCTGGGCCTCTCACTGAGGAAGGTTTGATTACTGAGGAGGCGGATTTGATGCGCGACAGTGAATCAGTCCCGGAGTCGTACTTAGCGGGGAACGGGGGCCAGTTGGAGGTATCGAGGGAGGGTCTGATGATCGATGAGGAACGCATGAAGGAGCTGCGGAACGAGTTGGAGCTGAAGCTGCCACTGGCACAGGTAATCTTTTTCATTTTACTTTTTTTTTTTTAACTGATGATGGGTGGCCGCCGTCAACAGAATGTCCGTACAATCTGGATTCTGGACTTCTTTTCTCTAGATTAGCCGCTCAACAAAGATGTATGCGGTAACATTAGTATTTGTCTTATCTGGTATGTTTTGCCCTGACTCAACCAATTTCAGATAAAAGGGTTGCCCTAACTGATTTTTTTATGTTCATTGAAAGACATGTATTTACATTTATCCGACAAAGTATAACATTAACCCTGTATGTCCAGGTGGCAGGCATAGAGCCGTCGTGTGGTACCAGCGAGCTGCCGCCGCCGCCCGCGCTCGTGTTCAACGTGTACGGCGCGCTCAGCCCCATCGCCGAGGAGACGGGCCAGCAGCTGTCCGCGTACGAGAACGATGACCACTGTGAGTTGGCACCACTTGTTCAATGTAAACACGGCTCCCATACATAGCTGTTACATGCTGTGGCGACATTGCATACCACTTTGAGTTGTTGTCACTTGTTGTAATACAACTCGGATACATACGTGTGTGTGGGGCACTGCACTACACGTTACACGGTGACGTCACGCCGACTTGTCACGCTATTTAAGTTTTCTGCATCATGGATAACAATTTGTTCATAACAAACCAAAACAGTTTTACTCAGCTTTTGTGTCATTTACATTATTTAATATTATTGCCAGATTATTGCAATATACATTTTTTTTTATTTACAAAATATTTTTTTTCTGTTTCATCAATATGCATCATAGTCACAATAAAACGTAACTATGTACATACGTATAAAAGTAAATACATTTTCTCAATCCAAGTTGTAATAGAGACAGTGCAATGGAAGACTTACCATTTTTTATAATTAGAAATTTAACGCGGTGCTTTGTTTATATTTCTCACCAGGGAACATTTCAACGCGAACGGAATCCTCCGAGAGCTACCCGGAGCCGTGCAACAACTCGACGGATGAGGGGACCGAGCTCACGGGGGCCACGGGTCCCGCGGGGGCACCGGAGGCTCCGGGGGGTCCGGAGCAGCCGGAGTCCCGCGACCACTCCACCTACACCATACACTCGAGGGTGGAGCCCTCCATGAACCTCACCTACACTGTGCACAAGGAAGTGCCCAGCAGTAAAGAGTGAGTGATGTCTGCATGGATCTTGTTGTCTTGTTTTATTTTATAGCTGTAGACCGTTAAATTAGTATTTTTCTATATATAGTTTGTCAGATAAATGTGAAGACCTTTCAAATTTTAGTACATTTTTTAAGTTCCTAATTCTATAATCCGATTTCATTTCCCCAGAATGACAATGAGCGCAGACAGCTTGAACGCCAGCCCGTACAAGCGGCAAGCGGTGGAGGTACGGCAAGACGAGCCAAAGTCCATCGACGATCGAACGTTCAACAAGACCGACGAGGAGAAGGACTCGAACTGCGAGCGGATCTCACAGGTGTCGCCCTTCCTGCTCAGCCCCACGACAGACACCTCCGCGCCGGACAACTCGGACAACGTGGCCGGCATGTCCACGCTCTCCAAGACCACTGTACCCACGGACGCCAAGTCATCGAAACCGTCCGAGACGCAGTGCTTGTCCAAGGCCACCAGCATCGACTCGTGGTGCTCCAACGACACCTTATACAACGTCGAGGAGAACTTCGACGACCTCGCCATGGACCCCGACGTGCCGCTCGACTTGGACCGCGACAAGAGCGAGAGCGACGACACGCTAACCCACAACGACGACGACAAGGAGCTCAGCCACTGCTCCACCTACATCATCCACGACAGCAAGTCGGAGGTGGGCGACACCTTCTCCCCGGACTCCATCACCGCCAACGACAACCACACCTACACGAAGGTGAAGGTCGACGCGGTGCCCACGCCCTCCGTCGTTACCAAGTCCGATGTCAACGATTCCACCAAAAATACTCAAACTAAGGACCTGGCTTACAGCTCCCTCATGTCCGGAATGCCGTCCTACTCCAACTGCACCACCGAGTTGTTGTCCGGTGGGGATGACCCCTGGATGCTCGCCCAGCCGGAGCTGGTGAGGAAATCGCCCATCAGTGAAGACGTTCACTTCACTCCACCGAAGTCAATAGAGGATAAGGGCGACGCGATCGGAGCCGAGCCGCAGGTGACCGAGCCGGCTATCAAGAAGATGGATAGCGTCGAGATAACCTGCCTCAAGGACGACTCGGTCGTCAGTCCCAAGTCGGAGAGCGTGGCCGAAGATTTGCTGGTGCACATAAACGATAGCTCGAACTACCACTACAGGAACATGGCTCAGTCGGTCACCAGCACGCCGCTGACGGAGCTCCTGGACGATGACGACGTCCAGCCGATCTCGATGCAGCTGCCCGAAATCAGATTGGAAAATACAGACTACCTGATGACCAGCATTCCGAACTTTCAGGCCTTTCTCCAGTCGGCCGGCATCCGACCTCAGGACATATCCTCGAACGCCAGCGACGACGCGCACTCGGAAGTCCTGCTAGAAGGCGACAGCAAGACGTTGAGTCGAAACAGCAACAGAGATAGCTTGGTGGTCTCCGAGCGGACTCCTACGTACTCCGACTTCGAGGACTCCGCCGTGACCAAGCCTCAAGACGTGCAGTCGAGTGGAATAAGTTCGGAGGATTTTCGGCAATTTGAGAGCTCGGTTCGGCATCGCCCGCAAGATTTATCATCGTTGATTGACGCCAGCTCTCTGCTTCTGAAAAGTGAAAGATTGTCCAGCGAGTTTGCAATGAGCAGTTTGATGAACGTGGACTCCGATTTTACTAGTCGCACCGACAGCTCTGTGCCCGGTGATGAGACTGACGATACTGACGAGACGCAACCACTAGCTTTAAGTCCGCCTAATGTTACCAATTTAATAGAATCTCATAACGTTGATATTAATCCACCGATGAACGTTTTTATAACCGATTTGGATTTAGAAGATGAAAACGAGCAGCCTCACTCCATAATAATCACCGAGAGCCAAATGGTTCCCTCGAAATTATCCATTAGCCCTAATAGAACCTACGATTCTCATACGAAAGGTAATCTCATAGATGGATCTCATAATTATAGCTACGATTCACACGCGAGTAGATCGATGGAAGTACAAAATAATGTCAGGGAAAGTGAGACAAAGGAGTCCGAACAAGGTACAGTAAATGGTGTTCACGAGACACAAAACCACATGCAGTCATTAGTAGAAGAAGAAGCTTTGAGTCCAAAAAACTTGGAACAAGCTGAGATCCCATCAAAAAACGACAGTTCAACGATGATGAAAGACGATGAGCTGATAGAGAAGTCTCCATTAGTTGAACGGGTCCTCGAAGACACGGATGTGATACAGTGCAATGGGAAAAGTGAAAAGTTTGCAACCGTGCACTTTCTGAACGAAGCCTTCGAGGAACTTATGGAGAGCAATGTAGACGATAGTGATGCTAAAGATTTAGATCTGAAGGACGATCAGGGTCTCGAGAAGTCGCACGAAGTACATGAAATTATTGAATCCACTGATAGATCGTTAGAAGATGGGTCGTCCAAACACTCTGAGAGCGCTAGTGAAGGGGTGTCGGACAAGACGCCGGTCAACACTACTAACGGGCAAACCGAGGGCGAAGAGGAAGTGACGTCAGTCACACAAAGTTTCTTACTGAATGAAAAGAAATTCTGCCAGTTTGATGCTTATCTTCCACTTCTCAGCGATATTAGGTTCACTGGTTAGTATAATTCACTGTATTGTTTTGAGAACGCATTATGAGTAACTATGAAACCTTTTAGTCAATACTTTCTTCATACCAGATTGCAAAAAATGCAAAAAAATGCTTAAGCCATCGATAACGCATGTAAAGATGAAAAATAATGTAAGAAGTTGTTGAGCAATAACCCTTGCCTGCTCTAATCACACACATGAAGAAAGATGTACCGATAACAGGTATTTAGCAATATCAATGTTATAAATATAAGTTGCATCAATTCAGGTCCAGCATCAGAGATAATGAGCACCTCGTTCACCCAAGACTCACCGACGGAGCCGACGTCGCCCGAGTGCGAGAAGGACAGCAAGCCGGACCCCACCGCCGACATACTGAAAGAGTGGGATAGCGATAGCGAATCGCACTCTAGCAACTCGTCTAGCGGTGAATTCATTTGGAAGGTGAGCACGTAATATAGTTGGAGTACATAGTTTTGTTGAGAGAGTTCTTTCTGTAAATAATTCCCGATCCTTTGATATGGCCTGAAAAAAATCCCCTGCTTGTTACGGTACAATGAGTTTTATTACATTTATGTCTGTGTCTACTACTTTGGACTTTATTAGGCATGTAATTAAAATTTGTATTACATTGATGCGTATTTTCAAAGAGTTGTTAGAGGGTTGAAGTGACTGTATTATTAGTGATACAATAAAGATAAATTATGTAAAACGTAATTTGAAAGTGACAATAAATTCTAAGATAGTAGACATATTGAGACTATTACGGTATATTGAGTCAACTTGCCTGAAATTTTGATGTCCTTACCTTACCCACCTACCTATGACCTACTTGTGATTAATAATATGGTGTGGATTTACTTAGAACCCCTCCACCTTATGTATTAGTAAAACATAAACAACATAATTTGGCTTTGGGTAAATCTCCTGGAATGGTGACATAGTTATTATGTTTTGTATAACTACAATGTCGATGTTTCAATGATAATTCGTTAAACATGACTACACCTAACCAGTCATGTGATTTTTTATGTTCGTACAATATTATAATAATTATGTCACCATTCATCTTTGTTTCTTTAATGTGATGCTATTATACCCCAATTATTATACAGCCTGTGCTTAAGGAACCTCTTGTGTGTATAATATTTAGTATACCCTGTTTTATTAGTATGAATATATCTCGTACACATGTACTCATTTATTAAGAAGATACAATTTGTTAGCTTGTGCCGAATCACAATGACAATAGTATATTAAATTCCTTAATTACACTACATATCATTGTGATGTGTAATTGAGTATGCAAGTTTGAATGCTATTTATATTGCTCCTTAATTGAGGCCTGGGTGTAATATTTAATTGGCTGTTAAATATTACTTTAGCTACAATTTATAACAAAACTTACACCCCAACTCAAAGTCAATAACGGTAACTTTAATCGCTCCTTAGTAAAGATTCACCATACAAATTCTGTACTAAGGAGCGATTTAAATAACCGTTAGTGATTCTGAGTTGAGGCGTTAGTGTTAAAATTTAAAAATTAATTTAATTGAAGACAAAAGTTATGTTGATGCATATTTTATCTGTATAACACAAATCGTCTAATAAATACGTCCATGTGTATGTGTATATTGTATTGTGTTGTATTGTATTGTGTCTGTATGGGTGTGGGCGTGGTGTGGGTGTGCTTGCATGTGTGTACCTTGTGTGCGTAGGACGGGGACGGGCAGGAGACGTCGCTGGTGCCGACCACACATTTCGACGACGTAAGTACCACCTACCACTTGTTTATCGACTCATGTCTATGCTCACAATTCATAAATCCTCACAGCATGTTCCTTAGCAGTGCTATTTATGTATAGTACGGCCAACGAGAAGCGATACGAAAGGTCATTTAACTCAAAAACGACTGCAGTTGACAATCTATTATTTATCTCTTTCCATCTTGTGTATTTGTCGTAATGTCTCGTTCTCACCCCTGCATTTTCTAATGACCTTGCATTGGTTTTGTTTACATTTCGTATCGCTTTTCGTTGGCCTTACTATAGTTGGTATTGATATTGTGTATAGTATTATTACATTTCAGTTGACTTCCCTTATGTTGACGCGGTGAGCGCTTGGTTGCGGATTATTGCGATTATTTTGTCATTCATAACATACTTTGTGTTCCGTTTTTAGGATTGGATGTTTGTTGTAATTTATTTAATCTTATTTAACATTTTAGATGTTTGTTGTTGGCTGTCATTTTGGCGCCAGTAAAGTCATCGTAACTGAATAACAATGTATCACATAAAAAGTTACTTAAATAACATTAATGGTTATTTAAAAAACATGTAAAGTAAAATAACAATAAAAAATATACAAAATTTATTGTGCTATAATTCAAAAGTGCCGTTCTCCGAAACAAAAATACCGCGATTTGGCTGTATTACAATCAGTTTATTGAAATCGACATATCAAATAACCATTGAATACACTTTATGTTTTCGGGGACACCCCATAGTAATTTATATATGGATTTAGAATCATTTATACGAAATGTCCAGCACGTAATATTCCTATGGTTATATTTAGTGATTTTAAAATAAAATGGTAATACATAATCATAATCTAAAAAATTTGAAGTCAGTTTTATTATTTAAACAGTACATAAACTAACGGCCAGATTCTATAACATTATATATTTTAATATATTTTTACTAACAGATAAAATAGATCATATTATACTTTCTGCAGCGGCATCTGAGCGTTACAGTAAACAAAATAAATAAGAATTTCTCAGTGAAATTAATAAATAACCCCGAAAGAAAAGGATAAAGAACATGAACGATAGTAAGGAATGAACATTTTTAATACAGTTGCTCAAAAAGTGGCATATTGCAGGGACGTATAGCGTTCGGGATGTGGGCTATTACACACTCGTGCTTTTTCTTTACCTTTTCCGAACTCGTGCGTTCTCTTTCCCAACTGTCAAAATAATGTGTATTAAAAAGAAAAAACCAACCACGAACTTTTTACAAAAAAAAATCATAGAAGTTTTTATGATTCATGCAAATATTTCTAAAAAGAAGCTACTAATTTGTTTCAATATCAGATTTAATGATTTGATTCAATGAGTTAGGTTAGATTTCATTTCATTTCATCTTATTAAATTTCATTTTCATTTCATAACAATAAAAAAAATCTACTGAAGACTTGGCTGTATGGGCATAGTTCCCTTTGCCTACCCAGAATGGGTGAAGAAAACAAAAAAATCTCTGCTTATATTATTTTACGGTTGGCGCCATTTTCCAAAAAGATTGTGTTTTTATTATCCTATTAAATTGCTTCATTTTTTCGCAACTGTATTAAAAATAGTTGTTCAGTACACGTGCGGAACCGTCATTGCAACTTGTTCCGACTGTCAACCCTCACCTTCGGCTGCGCCTCGGCTCGGGTAGACATTTGTCAGAACTCTTTGCAATGACAGGCTTTCCGCACTTGTAACGAAATATACTAATTTAGGGAACGCTAAACGAGTGTAGTCTGTACCCATAATGAGAACAGCCAATATAGTCGATACCGGATAAGGGTAAAATACACGGTTCTATTCAGTTTGATTTATCTTATACGGACGATAACACGGAATGTGTGCGCGTTCCCGACGTTGTGTTTTGCGCTGTAACAAGTTGACCTCTTACAAATAAAACAATAACCGATACAGCAGCGAGACAGCGGCTCGCAGCAGAGTCACAGCCACAGCCACGCGGGGAGCGCGGGTGGCGGCGCGGGCGAGGGGGGCGACGCCTCCGCCGGCTCGGGGGACTCCGGCTCGGGCTCCGGTTCCGGCTCGGAGGGCGATGAGGTTGAGTTCGTGCCGTCCTCCTGGGACTGCCGCGCCGCGCCCGCCAAGTCCTCGCTGCGGAGCTTGGAGCAGCCGCCTGTGAGTATCTCGTTAGTTAACGGACAAGATTTTTACATAACATGGTGAACTTAACATTTTACTATCCACGTACACAATAGTATACATAGTATACATACGTATCCACTAGCATGGTGCTGGAAGCACTGTAATTTAACTCCAACGACATCATGCTGACTAAACTTTCTTCTTTATGCTGCAACACACATCAACACTGTGTTCATTAATTCATTTCAATTTTTATAACGATATCATTACACCATATTCATATTCGACATCCAGCTAACACAATGTTGTAACCACTTTTTTGCATTTCATTTCATGTCACCATGAAAGTGTGTCTCTTTTAGGTGCGAATGTGCATAGCATAAAGAAAAACATGTTTGCTACATGCACTGAAACTATAATTATTAATTTATATTGAATTTTTAATTCTAATTGTTGTAAATACAATGTAATGTATAGTAACAAAAGGAAAACGAACTGTAACATGGCCATAAATAATGTAATCGACATGTGTGATGACTACCAGGAGAGCAAGAAGCGCGTGGTGTTCAAGCGGCAGAAGTACCACTGCGTGTACGAGTACCCGCGCGAGGCGGCCGACGCGGAGGCCGTGTCGCCGGCGCCCTACTCGCCCTACGCCCCCTACGCCCCCTACCCGCCATATCTGCCGGACCTGTCTACGTATTGCGGTCAGTATCAATTATACTTTCCACCGCCCGGTGACTTAATTACTGTCAGATTAGTATGTTACACAATCGAATTATATATCCTGGGACTACAGATTATACGGGCACCATAGAAAAATGTTTATCCAATGTCACGTGATCCGTCTTCAGGTATTCGAAGCATGGGATCCAGTTGTACTATAAAGTTCTTGGTTCTTCCCACAGTGTAACTACTTGGAATTAAGGAGGCTTAACTTCACGCCCTTTGAAGTTCTCAAGACTTTTATTCATAATTAATGATTAAGTTCTTTACCGATAAAATTGACACAGTTTATATCTAAAATGCTCATTCAAAATCAGTCGTGTTTTCGTTTGAAAAATTGAAGGACGATGCCCATAGTTTCGATAGGTAGAATAACAATAAATGAAACTAATGAAAACGATTTTTAGTTGATTTTAGTTTATAAACTCACGTTTGTTGTAGTAATAGTGTGTTGTGTGTCTTGTGCGGTACAGAGTGGGACCCGTCGAGCGCGGAGGAGGCGGAGCTCGGCTACGGGCAGCTGTTCGGTGCGCCCGCGCCGCTCGACGCCTTCCCGCTGCGCGCCGGCCTCGCGGGTCAGTATCGTACCTTACTAGCGCTCTGTCCGCGGCTTTACCCGCGTTTTCCGGGATAATGAGTACTCTGTGTCTGATTCCAGACCGTGGTCTATTTGTGTGCTAAATTTCATGTAAATCCGATCAGTAGTTTTTGTGTGAAAGAGTAACAATCATCCATATAAACTTTCACATTTATAATGAGTAGAATACAAACACAGTAACTACATAAGGCATTTAAACTTCAAGTTTGAAACTTTGTCCCCGTAATTGCGTGCACGGGAACGAGCACCTAGGTACGCATAATATGAACACACAAAAACAATACACAGATACAGACATCGAAATAGACGATATGCATACATTAGACAGAGTTTTGCAAGCAAGTAATTTTTTTAACGTATACCTGTTAACAGATTACGACGAGGACTTCTTCATATCGTCGTCGGCGCGGCCGTTCGAGAGCATCGGCGTGATGTCGAGCAGCAGCCAGTTCTTCCCGGGGCTGCACAAGGCGCCGCCCTCGCCGCCGCCGCTCGCGCACCCCTGCGCCCCCTGCACCCCATCCCTGGACTTCACGACGCCCGACTCCGGCGTGGAAGACATCACGCCGGGCTCCACGCTCGACGAGGACTTCAAGACCAAGAAGCTACCCGAGGACACCCAGTGCTGGCGGCCGCTCGATAGCGCCAGTTCCAGCGAGTCCGTCAGCCCCAGCTCGCCCAGTGAGGCGCTGGGTGGACTGCGACACACCAGGTGGGTGTTCACGACATACACTGTGTAAACGTTACGTTTTTTTTTTGCTATAGTTACTCATGGCATTGTTTGTTATCTTTTATGTATGTTCACGTATGTATAAGGCACATTATTTTTGTCGCAGGGACAAGCTGAAGCTGGACCTGCCGCCCAGCCCGCACGTGCCGTCGCCGCGTCACAGCCGCGTGTTCAGCTTCGTGCTGGACAAGCCGCGAGGCACGCCGCTCGTCATGACCGACGAGACCCCGCTCGCGGGGGTCCCCCTGCCCCCCTGCCTGCCCCCAGACGCCGAGCCCGTGCTGCCCGAGCCCACCTTCTCCACCTTCGGCAAGAGCCCGCCCAGGCCGCCGGACCTCGACCAGAAGAGAGAAACCATCATCCTCACGGACGAGGAGAGCGACCGAGTCGAGATGAAGGAGGAGAGCGTCAAGGAGCCGGTGAAGGGCGAGGGCACGCTCCTCGACAGCGGCGACGAGGACTCGGGCATCGAGAGCAGCTCCAAGGCGACGCTCGAGCGCGCCAAGCCCTCGCCCCCGCCCCCCGCCACGCCCAACGTCTCGTAGGCCTCGCCTAACGCCATTTTTAATTGGTAATTCGATCGAGCCCCGAACGCCTCCGTCGTTGGCGTCGCATCTCGTAATTAGGATAAAAGTAGATGTTTTTGTATATAGATATTGTGATGTTTAAGTCTCGAGGCGGACGCGGGGTAGATCCGGCTGGGCGTGTGGCGAGGCGCGCCGCCCTGCGATGCCATTACGTTAGCTAAGGTAGTAGGTGTTATCGTGTAAACGTTCCGTTCGGTAGAGCAACGCATTGATTTTGCATGATACCAGTATACATATCGGAGTTAATCGTCTCAGTATTCAACGTTGGAACGCAACGTTCGTCCACCTGTTAAGTATTTACGTCATCGAATACAATATGATATTCGGTGTTCCCCCAAACTATGGTACAAAGAGCCGCGAATTTATGTTTGTAGATGCGGCGGTTCTGTTGCAGCGAACGTGGAATTTAATGCTTCGATACGTTCTAAGTCCAAACTGCAGCCTAATTTTTATCTTTGTACGTTAGCAATGGCCTATCCACTGAGTGAAGTACGACTCGTCCTCATACTCGTTAGATGTTTCATACGTAATATTTTTATCTGTTTATGTCGTAATATAGTATAATAGTTGATTAGATTGTATCTCGTTAGTCACACTACGTCGAGCGCACGCGATCGTAGTCAACGTCTGTGAAGTCAAATCGTAAAAAAACATTATGTGTGCCCGAAGTGTTTTCTTGTGACATCTTCGCACAAAAAATACAAAGCCACGTGGTAGCCAATTCGTGGAACAAAATGTGTACGCTCGAATGTTTGTAGTTCTGGCCGGCTTGATAGTCAATTCGTTAGATCTCATCGCACTTCAATTTCCAAATTTCCGATTACTTAATACTCATTTCCTATATATTTAGTCGTTTCACGGTAGATAAAAGTTATTGTATGAGATTGTAAAAAATAGTAGCTTTTGCACATTTTCTACTAAACTTCACACGTTAAGGAATATCCAAAAATACTTCAAGACTGGTTTCGTACGTCTCTGATTCGATTTGTGATTGAAATTACGATTAACTCAAGGTGAATCGAGTCAGGTGTAGTGTAGAGGATGCGAGTCGGTCTCCCGCCGCAACTACAAACATTGGAGACCAGAAGCCAATTCTAGTTAAGTAAAGTTTATATTAGATAAGTGTAGGTGTAATATAAGTTGTGGTGACCGTTCGATGTTGCGTATTTATCGGACGCTCGGCGGCGGAGACACTCCTGAACCTATTTGAGTCAAAATTTTTCAAATCATTTTAGTATATCATTAAACATTGGAATATTTATGTCACCAATGAGCGCCAGGTAATTTTGAACAAGGACATACTACGGTATATAACGCTAGATGGGCAAAGCGAACAAATTCAGTAACATATTATTATTTGATGTACTTGTAAGCTATTCCTTAAGAAAATCTTATTATAAAAACCTATGGAACAGTATTATAGTTTATATTGTTCCATAGGTTTATTTATACATTTATGTAGTCTCTATTCTTGTTTACAAATCTATTCTGGCATTATTATTAGAGCAGGACTATAGTTTTCGTTTGAAAATTGTTATATTGTCCTCTCTACAATGTTGTGTGTCACCGGAGTGTGCCGGCGAGTGCAGTGCGGGTGAACGCCGTCGTGACGTCACCAGTTAATATGCAATACGTCCAAGTGTGAACCGAATGTGCAATTCTTCTCATTTCCATATCATCGCGTTGTAGATGTTTAGTTATTGCTGTAAATATAATTTAATGTTATCGAAAGTAAAATTTTTTGAATATGAAATTTATTGATTGTACTACACGTTTATTGTTCTGAAAATTATTTTTAACAGTTTTAGATTATTTCGTTAATGTACAGGTGTAAATACGCGGTAGATGTTCATTTTGTTGCAGTTACTTGTAGGATGCTCTCAGTGTCCGACCGCTGTGGGCCGGCCCGAGGGTCTCTGTTAGGTTATAGTGTTCGGTTTAACTGTCCAACATAAGTCGTTAACGTCACCCTTTATACATTGAAAACGAGGAATTATTTGAATGAATTGTCCAATATAATGATGATATTTATTGTTTGTAAGTTGTTGTTGCCACGGCGTGCCGCGGCAACGGATGAACGCATTGGGAGTCTTTACATAATGTGACTTTGTCGAATCTTTTAAAAGTATTTATATGAAAAATAATAAATAATTAATAAAACTCATGACTCAAAGAGACTTTTATTTCTAAACAATATATCTTAATAACTTATAATAATAATATTATATATATTCTTGAAGAAGGAAAAAACAGATCTTTAATAAATAGGTAGTGTTAAATAATATAAAATTATTTTTCTATTAATACCTACGAGTTATCGAATCGAGTTAATCGATTAAAATTTCATGTTATACTTTTTGCTGTCATAAATAAATGGAATGTGTCGAGACCCAAGGAAGAAATCCAAAACAATATTTGCGCAATATTTATGATACTACAAAACGTAAATAAACACTGACTACAATCCCACTTGGTGGTAAGTGGCGATGTAATGTTATGTTGAACGAACTCTACAAAAGCCTGACGTATTATCTTAATCCTTGTCCAGAAGGGGCGAATTCGCCGCGATTCTCTCGCGCGTATCACGCGCGACAATTGCATTCAGAAGGAGCGTACCAACGCGCGAGCATTTGGGGACGAATTTAGTCAGTAGGAAAAATGGAGTTGAACGAAGCGGTCTTGTTGTGGTTAGCTTAACGTTGCTGGAAGAGACAACAACGGAGGGAAAACAGAATGTATTTATCGGCGCTTATGTGAATAGTTATTGTAATTTCTTATTTAATGTAATTAAATTACAGATTTGTTACATAAGTCAGTAGGTTTTGTAATTACTTATTTATCGGCGCGTAAGTCGATATTTCATTATAATTCGATTACGAATATACTTACATTTGTTTACTCGATAAGATACTCGATGTCATTCTAGTAAGACCATTCGATGAATCAGGGTATAAAACTAGTTGCGAGACTGCCGAGAACGAAGTCAATGCGGACAGAAGTGCCGCAATCCGCTTCTCGCACAAGCGATGACGCTTGAGCGATCCTCCCATCCGCTTCTCGGGAATCCCCGTCCCTTGGAGGACACAAACTAAATATCTAGGTGTAACACTAGACTCTAGACTCACCTTTAGGCTCCATATCACCAAGGTGTCTAGAACAGCCCGCTATTACATGAACCGACTCAATGTTATGTTGGGAAGGAAAAGTAAAATGTCCCTCAGGAACAAGCGAACCGCTCTTCAAGGTTTGCATTCGACGGGTATTACTGTGGGTATTACTCTATGCCGTCCCTGTCTTCGCACATACGGCTCCCAATATAGTCCACAATTTACAAGTAGTCCAGAACCTATTCTGTCGGAAAGCGACCGACGCACACTGGTGCGTTCGGAACGCCGATCTTCACCAAGACTTAGCTAGCTCCCCACAATCCAACAAGTCATGAAAAAGTTTTCTTAGAGATTCTTCAAATCCTCAGAATCCCACTCCAACCCCATGATTAGGGACTACACCGCCCCCTCCCTGACCGGCCATCCAATACGCAATGTCCTCACGGACCCGCCCAACAAGCTCTCGTCTGACTTGGAACGCCTCTTGGCCTCCTCCAAGGACACAAACGATTCTATCCCAGATGATGCTCATCCTATTGATGGCACAAGTAGCTCTTCGTCAACACTCAGTATAGTCACCCAGCGGACGCTCCCTAGGGAGCGCCGCTAGCGCCCCGCCTCTCCAAGCGGGGTCGTGTCCGATGAAGGTTTAAAGGTCGTAGGACTAAAACCATTGAGGCCGTGTTTAGTGGGTATTATCCATTAAGGATCGAGTCACCACATAACCTGCACACACCGGCTGTGCTGGTATGCGTAAATGCATTCACTGCCTCCCTCCCGTGAGGGGAAATAAAAAAAAATGCCGAGAACTCACTTCTATTTGAGCTACCGAACTGATCGGACGTACGTCTAATTTTGACATGGTCCACGACTGAATTATTTCGGTTATTTTAACGAATCGTTATTACTAGTGTTATTTGGTGATTGTAATATTAAAGTGAAGTGATAAATAGTTTATTCTGTAAATCGGAAATAAAATATTTGGAAGTCAATCAGTGTTTTTAACTTAATAAACTGGAAAATAATAACCCCGCTCATAATACCAACACGGAAGACAGCCTACCAGGATCTCCAATAATTAACCGGGGCATTCCTCGCTCCGATATATTTATTTATTTAAAGTTTATTGACCACAAAATCATTTATCATCTTTATCAGAAAATATTAACACCAATTCTTCCCAAGCCCTGCGTTTTAAAATTCTATTGGCATAATCAGATGATTCCTAATCCCATAACACCGGTCTTTTTTCTATTTCTTCTATAAACATTTCCATATCAAAATTTTGGCGCTCCATTTCCACGACGGCTCGATACGTCCACTCGCTCTGAATTCGCGCGTTAACTGGACGCAACAAGGCGTCTCTAGTATCTCGACTCGCGCGCAATACGCGCGAATCACGCGCGAGTCGAGAGTCTGGCGAAGTGCACGCGATTTACGCGCGTATTTTGAATTCGCGCGAAGCTTGTGGACGCAATGTATTGGCGCCTAGTATCTCGCCAACGCGCGAATCAATTCGCGCGAAACGTTTCGCGGCGAATTCGCCCTTTCTGGACAAGGTCTTAGTAAAAGCACAGAAGAAATAATAGTACTTATAATAAGTACGTATACAGAAGGCGTACTCCGCAAAATCATTTAAATAAATAGCGTCACTAGGTCCAACGCAATAAAGTGTAATTCAGGTCCCACAGCGCTAATCTAAAAACGCGTAATGAGTTGCCTTCCTTTCTAACACTATCGCTTATCCTCTCTCGCAATGTCAGGGATGTCCTTTTTGAAAGAATAAAATTAATCTGAAGTTTAGTGACAATATGGGTCATATCTAATGTGTCATAGATTACGAACGTATGATAGCCATTATGAATTTTCTGAAGTAGCCATGTCGATCGCGGCATGTACTTGTAACGTCATAGTTAAAATGCGGAGCGCGCCAGGCCTGGTAAAAGTCTATACATTCCCAGAACATGGAATATGTTACACATTTCTGATGTGGTGCAGTTTGGGAGGAGGCAACAAGATTGAGAAGCACTTAAATGTAGCATTAATTAAGAACAATGAACTAGTTATCATCCTTCATGAGGGGCGGTCAGCTGCGGCGCCAGATGATGACGAGGCCGCTGGCGTCGCTGGTGGCCAGCAGGCTCTCGTCGTAGCTGAAGCTCACGCCCAGCACCGGGTGCGCGTGGCCTGACACACACAACACAACGATACATAATCAGATAATGATGGGGTAATTAATGTATGTGTAATTATTTTTTGAATATGGGCTGCGTTTGCCTTTTTTTGAGGAATTAGAATAATCTACCAGAACATAATTGTAACAGCTCGAAATGTCAACGAGTTTATGAACAAATATGACCAACACAGATCAAAGCATAAGTGACAAATGAATACAAGCAAAACCAGTCGTAAGACTGCCTGCTTATAAATAAATAAATAAATAAAATAAAATGATACAGACCCACCATCCCTGACAGTATCTATAAGCAATAACGTGCCATCCGCGAATGACACCATGTGCGAATGCCATAATTTGCACATGTGATGCTGCTCTAACGTATTTTCATTTTGTTTGTGTAGATAACTTTTGAACGGAGTCACAATCATCAGGAAAACTTGTCAGTAGGTGACTACAGGAAGGTCGTCTGCCCAGTCGGCTACAGTGCAATAGGGATGTTGACACTAATTATAAATTAATATTTTATGTCTAAAATATTAGTGGTAACATTTTAAGGCCTAAAATATGATGCTTTTATTGAAATCAATCACAATAAATTAAATATCATTAATTTAAAATGTTAAAAATTGTACTCACTGTCACGTGACCTCAAACGCCATTTTGAGAATATGACGTCATTGGAACAATTTTATATGGAAATTCAACAAGGTTAGTAGACAGATAGTATTGAATATAGTTTAGTGACGTCACGTGACGTTTTTGGTGAGAAATTTGATAATGATTTTTATTTATCAATTTTTCTTTTTAAATTGAAGATTATTATTTTTATATTTTTTTCGTGAATATTGAGGTTCCATCTATAAAATAAAATTGAATCCTAAAATTAGTCAACATCCCTATTGTATGTTGAAGTAAGATATAATGTACTGACGTACTAGAACAGACATCACGAACAATATCGGTGTCGCAGGCGCGGCAGTGTGGGTCGCGCGGGGAAGGGGGAGTCTGTAGCTCATGTGCTACAAGTCATTGCACAATGTATGTATAGTGAAGTGTATAGTGTATACCCTGCAGCTTGTTGAGCACGGGCTGCCCCGCGTGGCCCTCGATGTCGAGGAAGTAGACGCAGGCGTCCTCGGAGCCCGACACCACGCACACGCCGCGGCGGAACGACATCAGCGGACAGAACGTGGACTTCACCGCGAGCCGCCGGTGGCACACCTCGAACCGCTTCTTGAGCGACAGGCTGCCCTCGCGGTCCGTGATCCTGATACACGATACACACCACCAGTGTTTTATACTTATAAGAGTGCTTTATAAACTAATAAGGCTAACTTGTTTAAAAAATAAAAGGTAAAATACACTTTAACTACACAGAAGCTCCATCCACCAATCCGAACTGGAGCAGCGTGGTGGAGTATGCTCTAGGCCTCCTCAAGAGGAGAGACCCGTGCCCATAAGTGGGCCATTAATGGGTTGAAGCCAAGGGTGCTTTTCCACCAGAGATGTGCTATTTTACGTTGCTATGGATGCGTTTGATATCCACCAATCATATTCATTGGTGGAAATCAATCAATTTATTGAACCAATCATATTTATTGGATTTCACATCTTCGCAGCATAGCTGCATAACACATCTGTGGTGGAAAAGCACCCTTATAGTAGTGTTCCGTTACCATTAAAAAGGCCTAAATATGTTTTAGAAAATATGTAAAGAATCGCGCCTAAGTCTGTTTAGCAATTTCTGAGATCAGAGAGAATTACCGCGCAGACATTGTTTTCTTACAATAGTTTAACATATACCAAAAATTATTTAAAGAATATGAAAATATGAAAAAAAACAAGAGCGACCCATTGCTCTAATGGGTAAATGTTTCTTTATTTGACCTATTTCATGAAAATTTCATCAATATATTCGAAATAATAGAATACCGAGATTTAACTGAACCTAACTGGACTCCACTATACAATAGTTCATGACTGACTCGTCTTGAAATTATATCCAGTGAAAATGTTGTCAAGTGGAAGCGCTCACAGCCCGGCGTCTGGCCTTAAGCAATAGCAGGCGCGGTCAGTAGTTGGGTGGGTGACCGCTAGTGGCAAAAATTTTTGAGCGAAAATGTCCTTTATACGAGTAAAGAGCTTTGGTCCAATTGGTCCTATTTAAGTGACACGTTTACACAGTAATATAGTTAAAAAATGTGAGCCGTCATGGGACGGCTGGCAGATGTGAAACATCCAAATAATTTTATGCAACTAATAGGCATAAAAGTACAGATTATGACAGGACCTAAATATTGCATGATAAAAAAAACTAAATTAGAAGAATAAAATTATCACTTCGCCAGGATTTGAACTCCGGTATCACGGTTTATAGTCGAATTTGTCCTACCGTATGCTACAGCCTATCAAACCAAGTTTATTTATGATTACCCACATTGTGTTATTATATATTTTTTTCATGCGTCGCCACGGCCTGTATCATCACGCCAAAAATCAGGTTTAACCCTCGCCTGTAGATGTTTCACATCCAAAGTGAGTGTGTATAATACCTGAAGAGGTAGAGCGAGTCGTCGGCGGCGGAGACGAGCAGCGCGGGGTGGCGGGCCAGCCAGGGGCTCCAGGCGGCGCTGCTGACGGCCCCGCCCACCACGCAGCGCCGCAGCTTGCTCAGCGCGCCCGCGCCCGACATGCGGTACGACACTATCAACCCCTGACGCACGCAACACAACACAACAACACAATCACATGTAGGCTTTAGACCAGGCCCCCAATTCTCATTTTGTAGAGATAATCTCGAAGTTAGACACATCACTAATCTTTAAATCTCGACGAGACATGTCGGCAAAATCTCGAATGTATCCAAAAAAGTTATTCTGGGGCACATTCGAGATTTTATCTTTCGACATTACCATTAGACATATGAAATAAACGTAAAAAAGGTTTTAAAATACTCAAATCATATAAAAGTACAAAACGATCACTGTAGTATCCATTCTAAAATATATTTGAATAGTTATAATTTATTTACTGGGATATTGCAGTTAAAAACCATTATTACAAAAAGACTAGCCGTCGCATGCCGTATAACGAAACCTTCATGGTAGTATCCGAAAACGAAAACGAACTGTCAATAAGATTGTTAACATTTCAATCAAGGCCGCTTTACGACGCTGTGATTGGTCAAACATTTCAATCCCGAACGCTTTACAACGCCGTGATTGGTCAAAACGCGTGACATTTCAATCTCGAACGCTCCGGACCATACGTTGCATGTCGTAGGAAAAGGCTCAGAGATATCTCTAATGTGACATCCCGAGAATAAGGAAATTAGGTTTAATTAGAGATCCACCATGTTTTTTAGAGATATCTCTGTTAGAGATGTATCTCTACGAAATGAGAATTGGGCTCCAGGGATGTTGTGAATGCAGATTTTTAACATCTTATGTCGATGACGTCAAGACGTTGTGATTAATCCTTTGACAGTGTGTCCGGCATTCTTTGGTTTTATGTCACAAAGTCGGACACACTGTCAAAGGATTAATCACAAGTCTCGGACCTCGGCAATCCGACATACACGTATAATAAATTGAAACATACGCATCCGCAACATCCCTAATATAAACCATCGAATATTTTGAGATTGCGAATGAGAGCGACACTATAGAGTCTCCGGTCTGTTAGGACTGATTGTTATATTGTACTGATCTCATAATGAACAAATATCAAAATCACCTTTTCCCAAAATGACTGATTTTCTAAATGTCTTTGTTTTAGAATGCCGGAAATAAAACTGTCAAATTTATGTACAGTCAGTAACATTTTATTTTTAAATCTTATAATTATATAACGAAGGTAACGAAGATTATATTTTCTTTAAGAAACAAAACAATATTGTTTTTAAACAATATCAATCTATACATGT
This sequence comes from Thymelicus lineola, assembly GCA_963932265.1. Lineage (NCBI taxonomy): Eukaryota > Metazoa > Arthropoda > Insecta > Lepidoptera > Hesperiidae > Thymelicus > Thymelicus lineola. The sequence continues at coordinate 3,386,220 of OZ010691.1, forward strand.
ATATAAAAATAAATCCTTATTTCCCATGGTCATGGCAAAGCTGGATTGATTTCGCTAATTCTTTTTTGTTGTAGAATTTTTCAATGGGAATAAATAATAAAAATTTCTTGTTATAAAAAAAAACTTCTGAAAACTTTTTGAATTAGATTGCTTATTTTCTTAATGTATATTAATCAATTTTTCAGAATTTATGTTAGTACATTGACGATAAAGGTAGTGTTCCGTATATCAAACGCTAGTAATAATAGACTATCATGTTTTGTCATTGAAGATCAAAATGTAATTATTACTTTTAGGTTCCGTACGAAAAAACGAAAATGGAAGTAATTAGTAAACGGATGTAAGGATCTCAAATGTATTTTTATAAATAGATCTACAATGGATAGTTTTAGAATTATTAAAGAAAGAATGAAAATTAAAGCCAAAAATTGACCATCCCCCCCTTATATTCTCGAAACTACTGACGCTATAATTATGAAAAAAATACAGAGAATAGTTCTTTACTTAAATATTACAGGAAAACCTACTAATAAGAAGTCTATTATCTTAAAAAAAGGCAAAAATAATTAAAATTGGAAAATAACGATAATCAATGTACGGAAGCCTCTCCAAGCGAGTTTAACTCGCACTTGTCAATTTTATTTCATATAAAACCCCTACCTGATGGTACGAAGTCATCATTGCCCGTGAATATTACTATAATATAGTAACACCAAGGGCATCACTGATGCGTTACTTGCCAATAAAGATACTTAGAACCCGTATACCTATAACCTCTCCGAGTTATAGGATGCTTCTTCTTCTAGGGTAGTAACATGACAAGTATGTTAAAAAAACCACCAACACATTTGCAAGCCTTCCTGATTAATCTTAGTAGTACCAGGATGGAGCCCGGTGACCTTCAACATAAGGGACCTGGGGTCGTATAATCGCCACGAACATTGGAGATTTATTTTGAGTGAAGGATATTCATCCTTCATCCAAAGCCCATGAAGAAAAGGAAAGCGAAAATGTGACATAAAAAACCTGTCAGGTTGTAACTATACGGCAAATGTCGTCACCATCACCAGCAGCATCAGAAAAATGATGATGATACGAAAGATGTAATCTCACTAGTTCAGTTGTCTAGCGAGTAATAACAGATCAGATAAATCTGATGAAAACCCTGAGTAATTCACTCAGCAGCAAGGTTTATCCATAATATACTTATCAAGTGGTATTTATAATTTAATAGAATAAACTATATTCACATGCTATGTATGATATAATCTGACTAAAATGAACTATATTTATGCTCGTGACTGTACCTTTTCTGTCAGACAATAAAAGTTTCCGGCGTTCTAAAACAAAGACATTTAGAAAATCAGTCATTTTGGGAAAAGGTGATTTTGATATTTGTTCATTATGAAATCAGTACAATATAGAAATCAGTCCTAACACACCGGAGGCACTATAGAATGAAAAAACTGTGTCTGCAATGAAATGTCAGTAGGTTCGTAAAATCACTTGAAAGTTTATGATCATGTTACCTTAGGCTTAATGTCTAGGAATAGCTGTTTTTGGTTTCGCTTTATTCAAATGCACGCGTGCGTCATATTAACAACAACAAAAGTGGCGCACTTTGTTACTCATACAATGCTATCGAAATTGTTTTAATGAAAGTTTTTTTATGTGAATCGGTGTTACAATAGTGCTACAAATCTAACATTACAACTGAAAGACTGTTTTTTGAAAATGGACATTCCAAAATCTTACAGTCTTAACTCAGACTTGTTGTTAAGTGTCTTCCCAACAGCCAGCGTTATACACCACACGCTATTTACCGATTTACACCTTAAGAAAGTGTTTATTGTGAAATGTCTTTTAAACATTGAGACATACCTTGTCATTAGCGGCCCAGAACATTCGGCCGCTGGACTCGCACGCTATTGCCGTCACTCGCCCGCCTAAGATACTGCTGCCACCTAAAACGTGTAACATTTGAATAAAAAACAATCTATACTAATATTATAAAGCTGAAGAGTTTGTTTAGTTGAACGCGCTAATCTCAGGAACTACTGGTTCGAATTGAAAAATTATTTTTGTGTTAGATAGTCCATTTATCGAGGAAGGCTATAGGCTATATAACATTATATATTTAAGTAGTTAGTTTTTCCCACAAATTAACGCGGGTGAAACCGCGCGGCACAGCTAGTAATTTAATAAAAATGTAATCACATTTGTTAAAACGGCAATAATTTACAAATGCCGTCAGGGCGATGAGTACATATTGTTATTCACCTCTTGGATATATTCCGGTCGAGATGTTGAGAACTTCCACCATTCCTCGTGCGTTCCCCGCCTGGATTGTTGATAAGAAAATTGTATTGTGCTAAGTACTTTCCTGCGAAAGATTGCTAAAGAAGATTTACCCCCAAGTTGTGACCAGAAACGACTGAAGAACGAAGCAATTTTATTTTTGTTTTGTTGGAAAGTTATACGACGTGCTTCAGAGACATTTCTCAATTAAAACAATTGGAAATTTATTATTTAGAAACGTTCTTAAATTTTGGCATAGTTGATACTTTCCCTGCAATGACAACTATTACCTCAGAGAACCGTTGTTACTAAAGTATCTTATAATGTAAAAGCCTGACAGCAGTCCGTCTTAATGGTAATACTCTGGGCATGTAGTAAATATTATGGAAAAGCTCAAATAGGGCAGTGGTTCCGGTACATTTCAGGTGGTCGCGTCGTCTGTATTGCTAGACCATAAGACCACACTGCAGCCAACATGACAAGTCATAAATCATAAGTGACATCAAGTGGTATAGTGGTATGGTGGTGGAGTGGTGGAGTGGTTATAGACAAGGATACGATGAGCAAGTTGTTGTTGGCGGGCAGGAAGGCGCAGGCGAGCAGCGGCGCGCGGTGCGGGTCGGGCACCCGCCGCAGCCGCGCGCGCGCCGCCACGTCCCACACGCACAGCGCGCCGTCCAGCCCGCACGACACCACCAGCTCGTTCGACGCCGACCAGTCGCACCCTGACACACACATACACACGTCATACACAGCCCGCACGACACCACCAGCTCGTTCGACGCCGACCAGTCGCACCCTGACACACACATACACACGTCATACACAGCCCGCACGACACTACCAGCTCGTTCGACGCCGACCAGTCGCACCCTGACACACACATACACACGTCATACACAGCCCGCACGACACCACCAGCTCGTTCGACGCCGACCAGTCGCACTCTGACACACACATACACACGTCATACACAGCCCGCACGACACCACCAGCTCGTTCGACGCCGACCAGTCGCACCCTGACACACACATACACACGTCATACACAGCCCGCACGACACCACCAGCTCGTTCGACGCCGACCAGTCGCACCCTGACACACACATACACACGTCATACACAGCCCGCACGACACCACCAGCTCGTTCGACGCCGACCAGTCGCACCCTGACACACACATACACACGTCATACACAGCCCGCACGACATCACCAGCTCGTTCGACGCCGACCAGTCGCACCCTGACACACACATGCACACGTCATACACAGCCCGCACGACACCACCAGCTCGTTCGACGCCGACCAGTCGCACCCTGACACACACATACACACGTCATACACAGCCCGCACGACACCACCAGCTCGTTCGACGCCGACCAGTCGCACCCTGACACACACATACACACGTCATACACAGCCCGCACGACACCACCAGCTCGTTCGACGCCGACCAGTCGCACCCTGACACACACATACACACGTCATACACAGCCCGCACGACACTACCAGCTCGTTCGACGCCGACCAGTCGCACCCTGACACACACACAAACACACACACACACACACACACACACACACACACACACGTCACACACACATACACACACATGTCATACACAGCACGCTCGACACACACTGCCACATAAACAGGCAGCGACCACAAATCATCATGTAATTTGTTTTCTGCGGAAACATATTATACATGCGTACTTTCGAGTAGCCTAGTGGTTAAGTAATTTTTTTAAACATATTGTAATAGAAATTATAAGGCTAAGTTCATATGACGGTACGAATCACCGCACGGTACAAGATCAAAACAAATAGAAGACTGTTCATATGACCGCGCGGTGAGTCGTCGCGCGATCATATGAACCTAGCCTAAAGCTGTATCGTTGTGTCATCCAATGAAGTAACAAAACAAGGTAGTCGCACCAGTGACGGGCTCGGAGTGCCCCTCGAGCACGAAGGCGACGCGCGGCGGCGTGGCGGTCAGGTCGCACACGGACACGGTGCCGTCGTGCGACGCGCAGCACAGCTTCGACCGGTCGTTGTTGGCGAACTTCACCACGCTCACCTGTTGTCTGTGCTGTGCAGTGCCGGAATGCCGAGCGTTAAGTCCGATTTACACGTATTAAGTATATAACTAAATTTTAAGTAAATTAATACGTGTAAACAGAAAATTAAGTAACTTTTTAGTTAAAATTTAGTTATCTACTTAACTACTTAATATGTGTAAATCGGACTTTAGTCGCTGGGTTTACTTGTGATACTGTGTACACGCCTTTATTGTATTGGTTAAAGGTGCTACATAGTTTGCACCTTTATTATTATTATTGATATGTCAATCATTACTTTTTTTTATTAACATGACTGTTTGAAAGTATTCATATAATTATTTACATTGCTTTGTAGGCTCTGATCTACACACTCAATATTATTGCGTACATTTGTGCTTGATACAGTAGCATGTGCAATTTGATGTGGTGGACCAGACACACATTTTATAATCTAATTCTTCAGATTTCAACAAAAACATATTAAAATCTAATATTACTAAGAGTGTGTATACATTTAGTCATGTATTTAAGGAATTTTAGCCAAAATCATTACCTGATCGAATATATGGTGTACTCCTGAAAACGCATAATTCTCAGATATAGTCAAATCATTCTTTTTCTTGGAATTGTTGATTGTTGTATCTTCAAGGCATAGGCTTGCCTGAAAGTGACCAATATTTTTTATCAGTATATTATTTAAACAAACAAACTATAACAAAATACAGATTATAAATTAGTGACTGTACCTTTTTTAAATTTATCTGTAACTAAAATTTGGAAGAGATTGAGAGATTGTTTACAGCTAGGTTCATATGACCGCGCTGTACAAGATCTAACCAAATGTCATTAGATTGTATTTTAAAAACATACAACCGGTAGTTTAAGACCATAAGTATAATGACTAGGGTGTTAGTTAGCCTGGGGAATACTTCACTTTACAATAATATAGATAATATAATCTTGTCCTTACCACCAAGCGGCTGACTTCTGTCGCCTCTTACGACATCCTAGTATGCCGGCATAGGATTGGGGTTAGTATTCTAAGCAGCCTTAATATGGCCAAACTTCTTATATAGTACATCAATGTAACTAACCTAAACTTAGTCTAACTTTTGACTAAATCTTACTCACTTTGCTGGCTGACCGCGCCCGAGAGGAAGACGAGCTGACAGAGACATTGTCCTGGACTCCGTATCTTCTCTGAAGTAACTGGCTTCTTATGTTGATGTATTTTTTTATTGTCTCTATGTCCTTATAAACATAATAGACTATTATTACAACTTTCTAGCACTGTATTTTTATCGTAAGAAGAATACTAAATGATAGTTATTAGTACACTTGCAACGAATATTTGTTTATTACTCGGTATTCGGCCTATTTGGCTGCTTTTATTATGTTCGGCCAAATACTGAATATCTACATAATATGTGTACTATTCTACCGAATATCGAATACTTAAGTAATAATATATTTTGTTGTAGTGGGATAACTGGTAAAATGAAAGAAATTATTGATAGTAGTCATTACTTAATCATCTTCTGTATTACAAAAAACTACATTTTTACTAGGATACAGGTACTCACAATATATATTTTGAATGCCAATAATTCGACCCAGTCACATGGGTTGTGGTCGGCTCAACTCAGTAAAAATGTGTTCAGTCCACGATGAGTTTTAAAATCAAAATTTAATGATTTTTGTATTATAGATAAAAATAACAGTGACAGTGTTAGTGCGCTCACCATCCTGGACCATATCTTCACTTACCATCAGGTGGGATTATGTTCAAGCATTAACTTATTTTATGTAAAAAAAACAGTGATATTAAAAATGTTTAAAGTAAGATACCTAACATAATAAAGTACATAATTATATTTCATTACTGTATAATATTTTGTAATTCTCTTATTTTATATATCACAAGTCAAACTTAAGTTACCTTGAATTTTGCATTTTCCCTTAAAAGTTGACTTCGCCGTCTTATGTACAGAGTTTCTGAAAAAACAATTAATAAGTGATGCATAATTAATTAGTAAGTAAGTAAGTTATTTATATATGCAACTGTGCATGATGTCCTGAGAGTATCTGAATAACACTTTAAAATATGTTTTAGTTTATAACATTAAGTACATCACCCATTATTATATTACTTTTATCAGATAAAAGTGCCCCATTTGTTCATTTTAAAATATACTATCTTAACACAATGATAAAAGAATCAAAGTTTACCTTCTCACCTATCGTGTTATTGCTAAATGCATTTAAATGCACCAGGCCTGGCCCTGTAAACTGCATCGAGGCATAAGCAAGTAGGTAAATATCAGAAATTTGTAAAACTAACATTAACAACAAGAAATAACTTACTGAAGTTCGGGTTTCCAGGCGCTCTGTACGCGTTAAAACGAGCATCCAGTGCAAATATTTGTTGCTGAAAAGCTGCAGCCATCTTGTAAGAAATTTTGATTTTATGTGTTATTAAATACTGTTATTAAAAATACATCCATATTCCCACAAATAATACATAAACACCTCAGCTGATCAGAATATTCAGAATTAAAAAATTACGATTAATAATACTCCTTCAACTCGTAAATATTTTCATTCACGCTGTCATCTGTCAATTGTCATTGTCATTTTAATTTGTATGTCAGATACATGTCAGTTAAAGATTTAACAGACTCTTGACAGACTATAGACTATAAAAAAATATACATGTCTGTCTACGCTATAGATTATACAAACAGGCTGCTTTTGTGCTGCTATCAAATGACAATACATCCTCGAGTTCCTTTTCCTTGACCCCTAGCTCCAGAGTCCAGTCAAACTCAAAGTTTTGTACACCTTTCATCGTGTTTTTTAGGATTTCGTAAGTAATTTATGAGAGCACTACTCGAAATACAGAGATAATAATATCTCTGTATTCCGTGGGGAACTAGAAGGTGAATGATGCTACCGTAACCCTGGAATGCCTAAGTACTAGAAACTACTAAAAACCGTCGAATTTAATTTGTTTACCTAACGTACTACATATTAATCATGTGGCGCCTTTAAAAATAACCATTTATCTGTCACATAAATATTTTTATTTACCAATAAAAGGGAGCTATTATAATAAAAGCGTTGTCACGTTCATAAAAAAAAACAATATATGTATATTACGAGATAAAGCATAGCTTCTTACATAACTTTTTTAATTTGGAAAATCCTATTTCAATGCTACCAACGTAGCAGCGATCTGCAGAGTGCAGACTTGATTGAAACGCATTATATTGCAAGTGTATTATTACGTTAAAATGGGTTCTTGGGTAGGTACCTAGATTGATTTAGTTTCATTAATCTTCCATGTTTCGTGCCTGTCTAGCACGCCAGAAAAAAGGAGTCGTCGTCATTTAATTGTCGTAACCATGTCGGTGGATACATGTAGTTACTTACATAATTATACTGATGGAGAAACCCACTTAGAATGAAAGCACACTCATAATTTATTTTTAACGCCAAGTAGGTACCATCACTTTATCAGCTGCAGCGACCTGCCACTTACGGACCTATTATTTATCCTTTTCCTTGAAGAGAAGCATCGTTTGGTTCGGAATGAGAACACTAGGAGTTAGGACCCCGTAATAGCATAATTATCGTCAAAGATCATAATTATGAAGTAGCTCATAGTGCCAAGTGCCGGCAATTGCTATTTATCACATCCCTCTACTTATCTGTGGTCGAGTCAGGGCTGGCATCACTTTTCCATTAAACATACGTTGTTTGTTAAAAAAAGGTTTAAATATTAATGGGTTCTTTAAAAATTCATAAATAATACATTTTACAACATCATAAAAGAACATAATTACTTACTTTGTTTAGCTTGATAAAAAATTATTAAGTAGGTACCTACCGACTTGTTATTTTTTTCCATATCATATTGTTGCGATAACCCTGCCGCGACGTCCTCGGATAGCCCCGCGTGGAGGCCAGCGTTTTCCCGGAATCCGCATTTCCGAAATCGAAATACTCAAAGCTAATACCGAGAAGTTTCAACGAGCGTTATTCTGGGGCAATGCCGTGTAAAACCCGAAACACGTCGCTTCTAGCGAGGTGCTCTGCTCTGCCGTTATAAATAATCAGAATTCGTGAAAACAAGTCGGTGACCCGCGATTACCGGCTTATTTATCTGTACCAGGAAGTAGGGGCCATCAAATTACGGCTCGGGGAGTTACCAAATAAGTTTTATTTCAACTACTCCAAAAATGTTATCTTTACATGTGGATACCTATTGAGGCTCAGCTTACAAACCATTGCCTATAATAGATTACTGTTTGTGCGGCAACGCGTCGGCAGCGATCGGTGTTCGCGATGAATAAGAGGTCGTAACATTTTGATGGTTCCCGGATAATAAAACCATAAAAAAAATCGTTAAATTTTTCTTTAACTAATTATAAGACTAAGAACTTTATGCCGGTTTCGTAACAGAAATTAAGAAGGAAGCTACAGACTGAAGTTTGTGCAAAGAAATAAAAAAGTCTGAATTTAAAATCTCATTTATTTACCACCATACATCGTAACAGGTAAAATTCGTACATACAACAAACTTCATGTATACAGGCACTAGATATCATGATTAAACAGTTAAAACGGGCGCTTTACATATTCACACTTTCATTACATACATACATATAACTATGTCAACACAAGTTGGATTAGCGCGAAACGACAACGGATATTGTAATCATTAGATAATTACATATTTAACAATAGAAAAAACATCAGGGGACAGATTACATATTTTAACTAAGCTTATGTTATACAAAAAAATGTTTTCATTGTAAGATGTAGTCATGATTTTTGTCTTCTAAACCAAGGATCCCGTACCGCAGTCTTATTAACTTTAATAAGTAATGCAATCCCAATGTCGGTTTTAAAAAATATCGTGAATACCCCCTCCATAATGAGGGACAAGAGTTTCGAACTGATCCAACTTGTGCAACAACATGCGACAAACTCGAGGGAAATGCACTGAGTGTAAAAACACGACTATAAATTACATAGATTATTAAATCAATCAGTCAAAAACTTATGAAAATCTTAACATAAGGCAAGTTACTAAAGTACATAATAGTTACACGTAGACTTAGTTTATACACTTAAAACTTATTGCATATCGCTGATGTATATATTTACATAATTTCATAAAAAAATCATTTATAATATCAACATAATAATAGCTACCAGGATGATACGCGAAGCTGTTGATATTTTAGCTATCTACATTCAAGACCTCGGAGCTCAATCAATAAGTTTGTACGATAGCTCAAAATATTAACCTGTGTAAATAGTGACGACAGTTAACATCAACATTTTCAAATATAATCTAAGACAATGGCATTACAAAAAGCACCGGTGTAAGGAAAATTTTAAAAAAGTATCATACAATCTGAACGTCTCGTCGCCAGATGAAGTCGACAAGCTACTTTCTCACGACAAAAGCTTATTCCGGCGTAGTTCATGTTTTATTTATAAGCAGCTTCTCGGCATTGGGTAAGAGTTAGAGGCGGTCGCCACTATGGACCACCGCTGTAAATACACTTGACAGTACCAGCGAGATTGTCTAATATTAAGATTCAGGAGCTCACCGCTCGAACGAGGTCTGATTCATGCTTTGTAGGCAAGAATCGGCTTCTAAACTAAATAAGTGGAATTAGTCGAGTCGTTGTTACGAGATGTTTATGTGTAACGATTAAAATAAGCAGAATTCATGTCGAACATGTATATTGCATGTAATGTGATAATTGCGTCGCGGGGATAACAATCGAATCATTTCATTCCATTGAAAATTTAACGATTCCGCAATGTTACCAGCTCGTTTTATATCCAAATTAAATTTTAGTCTCAATATTGAATTCAATTCAATAACAATGTATCAATCTAGTAAGATCACAAACAACGTCATACATATTTGAATTACGATCCTTCTAAACAGACGTATATAATGTGCATCGCATTGATTGCATAATTAATATTGTTGATCAGTATCAACGTTATCGGAATAATAACTAGAAGCTCCGGTGTTAAATACTCAGTGATGTTAGGGAGCATGAAAACATGTATGGGATTCTTTGAGATCTGTCTCTCTTTAAGATTTTAGGTTCTAAGAAAACCAGGTTAGACACGTCTAAAGTCCGTCCACAAATCTTAGAGACTAAATTGACGTTTCATGGATGACCAGTTTCAGGTGCAAATTAAATAGAGATGATGACCATAAACCGGAAAGTAAATCGGAAAAATATTCACAGCTTTTACGATGGGTCGAATATTTGTATGATTATTGAAGATTCCCTAAAACTAATTAAGTTTAAGCAACCATATCATTCATATATCCATAATATATTTACCCTTACAAACTGAATTTAAAAGTTATTCTGCTTACAAGAACGAGTATTTGGTTATGGTTACATTCGGCATACAGCTAATTTTAAATACTTTTTAGCCGTAGCTAATTTTAAATACTTTTTTATTTTAAATATTTTTTAAATACATACTATTTAGCCGAATACTAAACATAATACTAAACATAGACATGAGTGTCGCTTTTAATATGTCACTATTCTTACGACATACTTTACGATTCAAAAAACCGGAAACGTCATTTTAGTCTCTAAGATTTGGTGACAGGGGTTAGTTGGTAGGATTATGAGATCCAGGACTTTAGCGCTCTTACACACGAGCAGCACTTTGCAGTCGAGAGAGCCAACTGCAAACGTCGACGCTTGCAGTCGACGCGCCGACTGCAGTCCGACAGTAGGCCGACAGCAAGCCAAGCACGACGGTAGCAGCCGTCGACCGTTAAAATGTCGGCGTCTGCAGTCGAACTGCTATCGGCGTGCAGTTGGTTTGCTGTCGGCCTGCTGTCGGACTGCTGTTGACGTTTGCAGTTGGCTCTCTCGACCGCAAAGTGCTGCTCGTGAATAAGAGCGCTTAGACTAAAATAAGGGCTTAATCCTTTCCAGCAAGTTTGTTAATCCGTTCAGAGGCGACCGATACGGCTACTTCGTCGGAACTAACTGTCGTCAGGCGCGCGCTGCATACGAATGCGGCTAAATTCAAACGACACGCACCGACTAAGTATTTACCAAATTATGGCACTCGTAGTTCCCTCACGTAGTTGCGGCCATACGCCATAATCGGCTTTTATGTAATAATTATACTCTAATGGAACATCGTCATGTCTTTACAGCAATATTAGAGAAGCAGAAAGTTGTTAGCCGGATTCATCGAAAATATTGTGATTCCATGAAAGAGTAGACTAATGAATACATAATTATTAATCTTTTACTATTTTAGTACATTAGTTCATTGCTTTTACTCCTTTTTTAAAAACTCCATTTCGGTATAATAATAATAAAAAATTAGTTGTACTAGAATTAATATTTTAACAAACATAATATTGGATTCTTATTCGTCAGCTCCATGTTTTGGACTTCTAGTTTAAGCTTGATTTGGATCTTATCGATTTAATTACAAAATAAAAAAATATGGACATGTGTAACATCCACAGAATTTGGTTTGCGAAAAGGTTCTATCTCATTAAATCGCGGATAATAAGTCCAGTCACCATGACCTTGAAGAGAGCTATTATAAGTGTCTTAATAATGGGTCCCTTGGTTATCATAAGCGAGATTTTTTCCATTAAAGATTTAAGAACTAAAGATTTAGTAACTCGATTTTAAGTAGAAAAACATCTAAAAGTTGAATTCTTGATAGCGTCTTGTGATCCAAAGTAAGAGCCAATTTTGTGTTGGCTGTCAATTCCATCGCTAATAAGACCCTTTAAACAAGAATCATTCTCCACAGTAAGTTTTCTGTATTATATTGTATTGCCACAAAAACTAAATGTTAACCAAGGACCACTCAGCAAAACGCTCAATGTTGCTATATGAACACACAAGAAGTCAATGATTAGCAAATAAGAAAATCATAAAGTAACTATCTTATAGCATTCTCTTATTAAACAACCAGAATATAATTAATATACATACAACTCAAAACGTAACATAAAATTATATTAACCAGTTGGTTCGATATAATTTTACAAACTAAAAAACTTTGTGATGTCGTAAAATTACTCGTTGTTAAGTAGTTTGGGCGTATAGCTAGATAAACATCCTAGCGCAGTACTCGGCTAAATTAACGGTCGTTCTTAATATTCTATCTCTCTATTATAAACCCTAAGTTCTTCTGAAATCTGCCGCCCCTAGGCCGCGGCCTATACGGCCTATTGACAAATCCGGAACTGCTTAGACCCTGTAGGTTTTGTCGAGGGACCCTGTCGATAGATTTTATACGTCAGGTCTCTTGCATCATGCATTTATCAATAATGCCAGGCTTTTTATGTACCCGATAAAGCCATCGCTTCGCAAAACTAAAGTCGACACTCACAGATTTTACTTTACACTATACAATAAAAAAATTATAAATAACACTTTACGGTGACAACATCACAATTAACAATAACAATTCTGTTACTATGTAATCCAATAAGCCTTATCGTTAACGTATTGTAAATTAAAGCCGAATTTACACGTATATATCTATGCAAATACAATTATAATATGCTAAATGTTGTTTTTGGAGTTTAACTCCTTTAGAACAAATTTTCATATTTAAGCCCGGGGTTAGAAAAAAATATGAGGAGTAAAATCAAACATTCTCCGTTACGTTATGCGTTATATTTGTAATTCGTAATACCAGTAACAACGCCACCTAGATTCTGATTTGACAATCGTAAACTAGATGGTGTTGTAATAGTCTTGTTTCTAGATGGCGTTGTTATTGATTTGACGATTGCAAACTAGATGGCGTTAAACTCCAGTCTTGCGTTAGAACTGACACACACAATTTTTACGTTCCTACAAATTCTCCCAATAATTGTAGCTATAATGAGCCACGCTCTGCGACATATTGACCGTCGAAACAGCAATGATTAACCACTCGATAGTTTAAGTTTAGATAATATCAATCTATCTCACTCTCGCTCAGAGAAAAGCTTATTATCTGCTAGTGGCTGCGAGAAAATGGAGATTATTTTTGTTTTCGTACCTGTATGAATTTAATATCAAATTTTCTTTTTCATGAAATCCGAGCCATGTTCGGTATACGTCGGCGTCGTTGGCTGTGCATATTGAAAATGTACTATGATCATTGACGAATCTCCATTTCGGTTGGCCCTATCCACGCAATTAAGTTATATCTGACGTAATTCATACCGCTGGCAGCAGGGCGCATGGTCTATATTTGTAAAACCCATGATATCTACATAAAAAATAGAAATAACTTACTGTTTGAATAAAAACTTAAAGCGTGAAATAATCGTGTGATTAAAATTTTAAACATTAGTTAGTTTTTTATTAGCGTTTAGATGCAAATGCACCTTCCTTAAAGTAAGGCAGCGTCCATGGTCAACCCGTAAGCTCATTTCCATGAATGCATTTAAAAATTATCACCGTAACAGCATTGCCTCCTTAATTTCGTTATCGTACATCTCCTAGCGCACTGAACTCAATTACATCACAATTTATACCGTATCATCCGCATGGGTCCATCCAAAAGCGCCTTAGTTTTATTATGTAACTATTATAACATTTAAAACTTTTATACATGTGACGTCATGTATGTTATTGCTATTGTCACCCGATATTACATTTTTTTTTCAAAGATTCGAAGATGTTTTTGAACATAAACAAATTACAAATATTGAATTGTTCGTGAATGATTGCAAAAGTTATCAAATTATAATAATATCGACTCCTCCCCCTTAGCGTTGTGACGTAATTTGCAAATGGTTTCTAATTGATGTAAAATAAAACATACGCAAACGTACAGTAAATATTTGATTACATTATATTTAGCACCTGAGAAGGCACACATACCTATCTCAATATTATTACATCAACAACGTCTTCCAGATTTTACCTTACTTATTTCATGAACACATTATTTATTTATTTGACAATTCTTGTACACAAATACAGTATGTGAGACTTAATAATAGAAATTTTGTACAAAGGTACTGCTTATTTCTATTAGAAATCTCTTCCAGCAGACCTAGGAATGGAGAGGTGATGTAGAACCTGATTAGCGTGCACATTGCATTTCTTTCTACTCTACACGCGGCCAATAAAGCCAGGTGACGATGGCCCATATTAATAAACGGATCTTAAGATCTCTGCGAACTCAAGATTCGGTTTGAGATGTTGAAATATGTCAAATTATACCAAAAAGAGACATATTTGTGAGATCTGAGTTCGTGCTCTTGCGCAAAGATCGGTTTATAGGGACCTAATACGTTCGAGTTCGCCTCTCGACAGCTCATCTATCTCGGTCCGATTTGTCGCTGATTAACGAAGCAGATCTTACAACATAACATGCGAATATATGATAAATCATTACATCGCGTGTATAAACCAATAAATCTAATCAGATCTCTATTCAATAATGGATAACGACTATTTATTTATTTACCTCAATTGAACCGATTTATAGAATTACCATATTCAGAAAATTAATGTTTCTATACTTAGACTTGAAGAATTATCAGATTCTTCCATTTATGTAGATATAGGATAAAAAGCACTATTATTGACCCTGCTACAATCATTGATACCTGTATTATATTATGCTCTAAAATAAGCATAATTTTTTATGTATGATGTATGAGACCAGTCATATGTGGTAAACAATCTCGGCATTACTTTTTATCAAAATAATAGTTTAAAATATATTTGATAGAAAACAGAAATTAAATAATAATAAATTCTTAAATTCTTTTCATTTTCATGCCTGCCTTATTTTTAAATTAACGCTACTATTAAAATACACTGTGAAGATTGTTTAGTAAATACGAGTTATCGTGTGAACGAGCGAATTCTAACATCTTTAAATAAACCAAAATAAAGCTAAAGGAATCCTTATACATAGAATTGCAGGCCTGTAGGGTACAAACTACAAACCTGCTAAGAGATATCTATCGCGCTAACATGTCAATGTGGCCAAACAACTCGTATAATCCTTCAGCAATCAGCATACACGTAGACATTTATTAAGCTCGAGACTTACAGCCGTTGCTCCCTAGACTCTAGAGCCGCTCGCGCGCTCAAAGCACCCGAAAACTAAAATCACCGAAACGTTATCACACTACCTACGTGTTATCGCGGGTAACATAAATTTTTACTACGTTCCTTTTTTGTTTCGCTCAATTCTGGAAATGCTAATCACCTCAGTTGATGTTGATAGTTCGCGGGGAAGACTGGCGGCGGCGGCGGCGCTGCTTCTCAGAAACGAAAGCGAGTCGACCGCTAGTGGGAAACGCGATTAACGTAATAACCTCCCGGAACTGGGATCCTTTCCGATTTGCTCCTAAAACTATTTTTCTCTTACCAACGCTGATTATAGTGCTAGTAAATTAGGTACGTGTAAAACCTAAGGGTACATTAGTTACACGTAATGACAAATGATTTTATTTATGTAACATCAAAGGTTCATTAATAAACAAATTGCCATCATAGAGAGATTATATAACATTATAATTCTGCCGAATTATGAGTGTACCACAGACCACAAACTTTTAATTTCTCCGCTGTTTTTTTAATACTGCCGATATAAGTGGTTAAATTGGATCATGGATTTTATATTACTTTTTAATTAATATATTATGATTTTGCCATACATTACAATATTGCATTTATCAACGTAAGATGTTCATCCCTCCGCTCATTAGCATAAGTAAGCAATTGACATTTAGAAAATCCAATTGGTCGTGACGTGACGACACACTAGCGTTTTCGAAGAACTGACGGCCGACGAAGAACGATCGGGTGTAATCGATTATTTAGTAACGTTAGACGCGGTTCTCAGAACGGGGACGATTAAGATATACTAAAACATCATTGAAACAGGTATTAAAACCAATTAAGTACATAATATGCCGCGGCCGGTTGAACTAAAAAATGTATATATGTAATATTTTATGTGCAGAACATGTTTTTCCAAAATAAATTGTTATTAGGTTATATTTTCTTTTAAGGTGATGAGTGGAGGGAATCATCGCAAAAGCATTCAAAAATCAGAATAGCTATCATTATTAATTGGAAATATTCCCCAAAATAATGCAAGCACTTCATCCGGCTATATATAGACTTTTGCACACTCATTAAGTATCATCCATAGATTATATTATGCATAGATTGTTTTGTGGAGTTCGACATCAAATGGTGGCTTGGCATTGCTTATTTGCTATTACTAACATTAGGGTGCTACCCTATTGTCTGTGTTCCGTGGTGCTACCTCAGTTCACCGAGGGCGTTGGCCCGTAACGTAACTTCTCAAATTCGAGCATAACATCAATGCGAGAGGAGAGCCGAGCGTTAGTTTCCAGCCTACAACGATACAAGTTGCAATATCAACGGGCTTGCTTAGTGCGGGTTATTGTAATTTGCAAGTAATGCTCAATTGGAATCTTGGAATGTTAAGTTACAGACGAATGCTCGTCGGGCAGTGAGGACTATTGTACCTTATTCATCAAAGTCCAAAATTTGGATTGGTGAGAGAACGCCCTTAATATCATAGATAGTTAAATCATTTGTTAAATTCAGGACGCACTTAAGGCGCGTCCCCGAGCAAAGGACCTTGAGCGTTATTCCCTCTTTGCCGCGCAAACCCGAAAGACGAAATTAGCAGTCAGATATATGCATGCTTGCCGAGCTTCATTAATTCTCGCTGTTTTTGCAATTCTTTGTCGTAAAACTTTGTTACACTTCGGCATTTTTGTAAACAATGTGTCCTTTGACAAGTAAAATAATTTATATGCGGCAACAAACGACACAGGTGTTACGTACGGGAGCTAGCGGCACACTGACTCTCGCTCCCAGGGCATGAGTTACAGAGTTAAATATGCGTATAATTTATGTTTAATTTATTTAATACATCCATTTTAGGTCTTTTGGAAAAATTAAAACGACTAAAATGTTCATTATTAAATTGTCCATCTATTAGTGTTAATTGCAAATTAAAATATTGTGTGGTTCACGAGCGTATGCAAGAAATCTACATTTTATTTCTCATTTTAGTGGTTTTTTCATTACGATATTTAGTAAGATATTTATTCTATAAAAAAATAATTGGAACGTGGAATGTGGAGACAACACATTGTAGAAATTTAATATATATTTTAATATTTATTATTTATTTTAACTGACGAGTAGATAGCCTCTAAAAACTGTAAATAATACGGCTAACGCAGCGTTTTGCTCGTAGTAGCGCCTTAAGTGTACAACGGTAGGCGTAAGATGAAAGTGTCGATGACGGTAGTGACGGTGAACCTGTTCAGTCCCAGTCGTCGTCGCTGGAGGAGCGCTGGGTGGGGGTCTCCTCACCCGGCTCCGGGATGACACTGGCCAGGGTGTGCAGCACCGATCCCCCCGCGCCGCCCCGCTCCGCGCCCGAGATTCCCCGTCGACGCATCGACAGCTTGGCGTGGAGGTCCGCCATCAGGTCACCGCCGATAGCCGCCTTAGTACCCTGGACAGTAAAAAATATCCCTCTCAGAATTCTGTGAAATACATTATTTGCTAAGTAGGTAACATGGAAAAATAAGCGGCCAATGCATCCATATCAAATTAAAGCTTTCTAGCAGTAAGGATCTCGGCTATCCTGCGGATGGACGGAAGGACATGGCAAACGATAAAGGTTCCATTTTGACTAGGGAACATAATTTGTATAAACCATTTCGTCCATTCCTGCCCCTCAGTCTGAGTTAGCTGTTGTGTAAGAGTAATTTCCAGAAGGCCAAGTATTTCGCGAATATTAATATGAAGATTCGGATTCTCGAAGAAGAATCGCACATATACGCAAAGATAAAGGGGAACCTTTGTCTTTGGATATATGTTTTCAATTTAATCCATGCTGCATATAGAACATTATCAAACGCCAACTCGAGGTCAACAGTGCAGCGATTAGTTCAAGAACTCGAGAAGTGATAGTAGTGATACTGTGTGAGGTTTGTTAAAAATAAATCATGTCACGCTGGTTACGCAGAACCGATTATTGCGCATGATAACTTGTCCATCAATAACTATCTATTACTGAGAAGGGAAGGTCAATGGCATGAGCCGTTAAGGACACTACACTTTAACTGACATTTCACTGTGCCAATAGATGTACTGATCATAGAATGGCAAAAGTTTGTGTCGAAGAAAACATGGGGTGATCTCATGTAACACATTATACAATCGTTTTAAGTTGTCGCTTTCATTTCAATCTTTTATTTTACTTCCTACTCGTATAACCTCATTCGTTGGTGTTTCGTGGCTATAAAATAATATAGGTAGCAATACTCATTTCAAATTATTTATTTTCAAATGAAACATAGATACATTTTAATGAAAAGAAAACAAACGCATCACACATTGTTACTTTGAAGCTATAAATTATACAATATTATTCTTATTTTTATACACAATAAAAACTTGATGATATCATTATTAACTTGCAACAAATATACCACCAATATTGGTACTAGTACGGCAAGGGATTTGATTGTTAACCCTGTTAATCTTATTAAGAGTAACTTCTCTCCCTGACACGCACTCGATCATCTTCATAAAATTCTTTATTGTAGTTATAGATAACAATATATTAACAATATTACCATTTCTCTGAAGTTGAGGGTCCCAACAACTTGACAAATAAAATTTACGGAAAATAACAAGCTAATCAAAATCTATTTTCTTTAGTAAAGTGTTTGTTTGGCTGCAATGAAAATTGGGAACTCATAATAATTGTGTTGTTTAAAATTAAGTAGTTTAGAAATTCAAAAATAAAGGGAATCAAATAAATAACTTGGCCGGGGCGCTTGGAATCTGGATTGTTAAGTCCGGCCCTGCTCGTACATTCCAAATCTCTTGGTTATTACCCATGAAGTAGCCCACACCATGCCGCTTGACTTCGCACCACTGTTGGCAGATATTGCAAACTGATACCTGTGTTCTCGGGGTAAGTCAATAACATGGCGATTGTCACTGGCAGCAAGTACAGTAAAATTCATACGTCCTGAACATATTTTAGTGTGCTCGTCTTGGCACCAAAACAAGGTGTAGTTGTCAGCATTTTGAGCTCCAAACCAGTACAATTCATAAGTACTATTTTCATGAGCTAATTTAATGAATGATGTAACTCGTAAAGATTGTGTATCTTCATATGCCGGGATGTATAGGTGGCTGCTGTTAATGGATGGGCCAATATCATTGACTGACCACACTGTGACGTATAGAGCTTCCAGGGTAACATCTCTCAGGATAATATAACTTAAACTGGTAGATGCATCTGAGTACATGGTAGTTTGTTTATACCCTTGAGTTACTTGAACTTTATACGTAAAGTTTTCACCAGCCTCTTCGTATTTCTCTAACTGTTTCCAATACACATACACAATTCTGTTTTCAGCAAAGAATCCTTGATCAAAGGCGCCAGTTAACATGTCAGGTGGTCTCTGCGGCCTTTCGCTGGCTGTATAAAACACTACATTACTGAAATCTGACCAAAACTCTTGGTTTACAGCTTTCTTTGGCTTGATATAAATTCTTACCTCATATTGCATATGTGCATAGGGGAGATTGTTCAGTTGAAAGTTGTATGTATTATCATTAGAGTGCAATGTTGACGCGTCTACTTTATGGAAAAATGTAGTATTATCAATTTTTGCTATTTGATACTCAATTATATGGTCAACTCCATATGGAAGTAAGTCAACCATGTTATTTGGAATGCTCCATTTGAGACCAGCGCTGTGTGTTCCATTCTTAACCACTCTTAAATCAAAGGGGGGATCTGGTTTCACGATTGAATAGTGGTCTACCGAAAAACTCTGATTGTTGCAGCCAAAAATATTGCAAGCCGTCAGATAGAAGTGTTGAGTCTCCATCTGCTGCCTGTATCTTGGTTGACTGGTCGTATTCCATACACAATATGCAATCTTTGTGTCTAAGATTCCTTTCTTGGCAACACATGGCGGTATGACATGGTAGCCTTCTATAACAAATGAAAGAGTGTAGTCAACACGAGCATAATATGTGACTGGATAACTCCATGAACAATTTATTTTATCAAGATTTCTTGATATACAATTGAAGTCTGTCACGTTCGGCGGTGGCGACTCCACGTGAACTCGGCTAATGCATACTTTGCCAGTCTTCTTGTTTCGGCAATAATATGCACTCAGCTGTTTTTCTGCATTTTCGATATACAATCTTCTCGTCGTGTCGTTTACCCTCACGGAATGGACGTATTCGCCGTTTCTTGTGAACTCGAGATCGTCTGAAGTGTAACTCTCCGCTACACAAAATATTTCTAGCGGGTTACCGTGCAGAACTGAGATCGTCCCGGTCGGGTAGGTGGCCACTGTGATATTTACACCCAAACATTCCGAAAGTATGCACGGTAATCCAATGACACATTTCAAAACAATACACCAAATCCATCTGAACTTCGTTCGATTATCATCTATGAAAATATTTGCCATCACTGGCAGTACTTTTGGAGTGTCTTTCGTCAAATTACTTTAAACTTAATTACTTTAAACACACACGTTACCTTCTCACTGACAACGCTTCACTGACAACAAAAAATGCTTACTTTATTATTATCTTATATGTAATAGTGATAACGTACTCTTTGGCCCGACTGCAGAATATCCAACGAGTATTTTCCGATAAGAGGAGGTAAATTAGCACTAACCGGATGGATAAATCTAGTATAATTTTCATGGTGAACCTTGTTGAACAACGGACGAAGCATGCCCCATTTTCTTAAGTGAAAATAAAAAAATGAAAGGACCCACATTTTAATATGACTAAAATCGCAAGAAGGGCTATTGATTACATCAAGTGTTCATCCTATGTTCATCTATTAGCAGTATTTAACCACATGACTTTCGATTCATAAAATTTTAACAAAAAAGACTTCAAATGAAGTACATGATGCCATTGTCAGATCTCGCTCAAATTTATGTGGGACCACAAGACAAGCACAAGCTTTCGATTAAAAAAAGAATCATCGAAATCGGTTGACGTGATATTGAGTTATTCGTCTATTTATCGCGCACATACTTTATGCAAATTTAAGACTTATATGCTTTTAACATGGATGCCACTGTCAGATCTCGCTCAAATTTATGTGGGACCACACGACAAGCACCAGCTTTCGATTAAAAAAAATGATCATAATCGGTTCACCCAGTCCAGAGTACGGCGGTAACAAACATAAAAAAATACAGCCGAATTGAGAACCTCCTCCTTTTTTTGAAGTCGGTTAAAAATAAGAATCATTCAAATCGGTTCACCCACCAGACGAAAGTTCTGAGGTAACAGACATAAACCTCCTCTTTTCTTGACATCGGTTAAAAAAGTAGCTAGTCCGGCAAAGTTTAACAGCAAAATGTATAAATAAAAATATCTTATATATATAAAATTCTCGTGTCACAATGTTAGTTACTATACTTTTTTATTTTCATTTTTTTTAATGTGCCATTAAAAATACATACAACCCTAAATTTTCACCATTCTATCACCAACCCCTATTTTTTAATAGCGATATTAGTATTTTAATTATTTTCTACTCTCGGCAGAACTTAGAAATGTGAAAATAATAAGGAAGCTTAAGCTTAATGTACTGGAGAGGGAGAAGGCGGGGGAGAGGGAGAGGGAGAAGGAGAAGGAGAGGAAGAGAGAGACGGAGAGTTAAAGGGAAAGGGAGGTGAGGCTAAGAACGACTGTACCGATTTTAATGATCTCAGATTTGTTAAACCAACTAAAACTATAAAAGCTTAGTTAAAAGTATCACTACATTCATTGATTGTTAGGTGATACGAAGTTCACCCGGTCAGCTAGTAACTTATAAAATACGATACACTGATCTGACACAATACGATTTTAAAAATTTGAAAACACTGAACGCTCGGTTGATTAAATTTCTGTATTAAAATAAATTTGAAACAGGTTTCGTCCAGTCAATAGAACAATGCGTAAATTCGTCAGGGCTCGTGATGCGTCGACTACAAATCACAAAAGGTAACTAGCTGAAAGCAACGGTCGAAATTATTATGATCGCTTTTAGAATTTAGGACTAGTGACAAGCTCCCATTTGTTTCAGAGTGGAAAGAAACCGACAAAAACATATAAAACGGTCTTCAAATAGCATTAACAATCACGGTTTGAGATGTTACCGTCGGAGGTGGTTTGGCACACGGTGATAAATTATGTTTTCCGAAGCGGGGATGCGGCGATTAATATGGTTTTAATAAGAAACGGACAGACGAGAGGCATCCCTTCAATTCATAGCAGCCAGTTTAATGGCGTGTTCAGCGAATAATCTATAAAAACAAAGAGACGCGTAAACGTGTATTCGAAAGAAACATACACACACATATTCCCGGGAAGCGCGCGACAAAAGCCGAGTCATAAGAAGCGCGCCGTTCAGCAGAAACACTCGATTCTGACGAACGGTAAGTCGATCGATCGATTGATTCATTTGATGAAATTGGCAGTCAAGTGCATATTATGCGAAACATTTGCATGGTGCATAATTGAACATAAAGATAATAATAATTGGTATGAGGGCAACTGGCCTATAGTTGCAGACGTCACTTGGATCATTCTTTTTGTATAGGGGCTTAACAATTGATTGTTTCAGAAGACTAGGAAATTCACCTTCTTCGAAGGATGTGTTGGTAATATGACAGAGTGGTTTACATAAATGGGCGTAGCTTTCTATTGCCTTTGTATTTATTTCGTCGAATCCTACAATTAGTATGTCCAAGTGATTTTATTAAATTTAAAATTTCATTGTAATTTGTTAGTGTCAAAAATATTGCCTGCTGGTTAATCTTTGCGTGTGTCTATTTAAAGTTCTTGTTCTGTGCACATGTCAAGTTAATAAAAAAATATATAAACTTATAGTAATTTACAGTAATTTCTTTCTAATTACTTGTACAACCCAAGACTAGTATGACGACACTGCGACGTAGTATTACAGTCTAGTTGTTAAAAAGCCTGGCTGTCTAATAAGGAGTTGAGTCAGTGAACGAATATGTACGTTAGTATATTAGTTCATTGGGTTGAGTCCAATGACTGAACAGATTTTTCGCGATTGTGAATATTGGGGATAAGTCAAATGCGCTATAATTTATCTATGTTAAATCTTTATACATACTATTATATATTCGTTGCTACGTCTGTCAAAGATTTTATGACTTCTGAATGATTGTAGTGATGAATTTGTTTGTTGGAACGAGATTCTACACGATAGTATGATATGACCTATTAGATGGCAGTGTAATAACCAAGTTATTCGAAAAATCTATACCAAAAGACTGATATAATTTACATTTAAAATATATATCAGAGAAACCAGACCAGCTGTAATAACCTTGTTTATCGAGCAAACTAAGGACCAGTAGAAAAAGCAAAGGATAAAGAGAACAATCGCTAATTGGGTCGCGTTTTCCCGAACAGTATTCACGAAACGGCGGGCTACGCGGAGAGGCCACTTAAGTTGCATTTATACAACGACCAGTGGTGCTTTATGAGCGAGCGTTCCTTACAAAAACGCATAAATATTTCGTGGAACCGTCCACGCATCCGCCACCGACTTATGGAGATAGCATCTAATTAAAAACCGGTCAAGTGTGAATTGTCTTCACGTGCCACGGGAGACGGTGGCGGCTAACGTTTCGCTGCTTCACGCTTTTGGGTAAATAACTTACTGGTGTTGTGGAAGCAAACACTATTATGTTGCTATAGTACGTATACCTACCTACTCTGCGGTAATCAAGTTCCGTTGCGACATTTACAATCACTTCGATATTTGGTCGCCCAAGAAATTTGTCGCACCAGTCTGTCTCACTGTCAACTCAAACTCTCAATTAACTGAGAACAAAAACATTGACGCGTCCACTGAAACGGCATCGATTACACTTAATTGGAATTTTTAATAACATAACACATTGGCAGATGCAATTGATCGTCGCCGGAGCTCTTTATTGAAGAACTTCACTTTACCTACTGTATTTAACTTTATATCGATACAACATCGGTTGAAACATAAAGGTCACCAATTAAACAAATATTGTCAATTGCTATTAAAAACGTGCGCGCACTGTATCTACTGATAAAACAAAACCACTCGGTACGCCGCGCTGGTTGGTAGAAAATTTCCCTGCTGAGCTAAGAGTGCTAGGTTCAATTACCGGACGAGGCTAACATTTATGTGGTGATATCATAGATGGTGATATATTATTTATGTACCCTTGCCGGGTGGCAACCGAGAATGGGTTCACAACAGATAATTTAATATACTAATGCTGGGTTGTAAACGTGTAAGCGTTTATAATTAATAGATAATTATTATAATGGTAAATCAGCAGGAACTTTTAAAAAGGTTTTTAAAAGTTCCTGCTGGAGGAGCAGCTGTGGCCAAAGGGGGTCGTCTTCCGAAAGTTCCGTGGACGACGACGACCACCGGGAGTCACCGAAAGCGCGTCTCACTTCGCGAAGAAGTGAATTAGTTTTTAAGTCTATATTTTTGTATGTATGTTAGTCTGTAAGGTATTTATGTTATGGGCCTCGATGCCTGAAATAAAAATTTATTATTATTATTATTATTATTTTAGTAATATAAAATCAATTAACTCAACGTCATGTTCAAACGGTTCAGCGAATACCCTCTAAATCACGTCTACGTAAATAATACTAAACGTTTATTAGTTGCGTATAAAAACTAGTCTAATTTTAATTTCGTATCCACAATTGCTTTGAATCTCTACGGGCGGTCAGCGGTCGGCGGGCGTAGACGCGGCGGGCGGCTGGTGATGCGATAGGGTGGTTTTTTACCCCACTATCAGTTCCGCTGGCACAGGACGTTCTGTTATCGACTATCGGGTTACATTCTTCATTCGAAACGGTTTCCAGATGTTTCTACCTTTGGTCACAGTTAAAAGCTATT
Organism: Thymelicus lineola; assembly: GCA_963932265.1. NCBI lineage: Eukaryota > Metazoa > Arthropoda > Insecta > Lepidoptera > Hesperiidae > Thymelicus > Thymelicus lineola. The sequence goes on from OZ010691.1 coordinate 3,411,620, forward strand.
TTAACAGCCATGTCATTTACTATAAACTATTTATTCCTAGGGCCTAAGGCTAAAACTCACACGGGTATGGGTACTGAACAATTGTACATGCTCGTGAAAAAATGATAGTGATAAGCGGTTTAGCCCGCGCGTATGGGTTTTATTAAAAAAACGCGACCTGCGATTGCACTTTGGCGCATACCATTTCACGGGCTTTTCTACGGAATCGCACACGCTGGAAATAGGTACATATTTTCAAAAAAATTAAGGTCATTAAAATAAACTAGCGGCGTATACTTACTTGACAAGTTGTATGTATGCGGTGGACCTATGCGCGACTGCTATGCTCTGTCTTTCATCCGTAATCCGTATCAATTTCTTTTCGATATTTTAGTAAATTAGTGATTTTAGATAGTTTTTGCTGTTGCTACACTATAGAAAAATAGTTTCGGCATCTATCCATTATGACATTACTAGTAATAAAATAAATCACACAGCGTGAACTAAAAGTTTTATATTTTATTGTTAAATTTGAATAAATATAAAATTAAATAAATATATTCATTATTGTGATTTATTATATTAAACCAGTTTATTAATTAAATTAACTGTCGTAGCCAGGTTCCCACGACATCAAAATTAAAGCGTGTTTATGCTTAAGTTTATAAAGGAGATCCCCAATTTTCGGCCCCGAACCATATGTAATCTGTGTTAGAACATCGGACTAGACAAGAGTAAACTATATACCAAAAAATTCGTCTTATTTATAAGATAAACATATTTAAATCTTAGCTTCAGCTGCTCTTGCCAAATGAACAAAATAATGCAAAAAAGTTTTCACAGTATTTACCTCATTACATACGATTTTATAATCGATTGAATCGATTGATAATTATCGATTGATGGAACATAATAATATGTTTTATGTATTATTTATTGATTATAATTATAATATTAATTTAATTTTAACATATTTTCGTATTCCATATAAATCAAAACTATGTAATATATTATAATTACCATTTAATCGTTACGCTAATTTTATTAAATTACATTTCGAATATTTTGACATCGATTAATCGATTGACAACAAAGATGATGTAATCCCTAATAATGTCATTTTGGTAACCATAGTATTTATAAATAACATCACTGTATTGTCATATTTGTCATCGATCTTTCATCTTTCTACGTTCTTTCTAGTTCTTGTATATTTTTACTATCAAATATTTTCAGCGTATTTGGAGTCCTATTTACTATTGAAACTCATCGACACGCACACAGTGATTTTAATTTTCTATTGTATTCGCTTTCGTACTTGTGTTTTGGTGAATGTGTTTCGCAGTTTCGCTACAATTTCTTGCAAACCAATACTATATGAATATGGACTCCTTAATCGCCTGTTTTGTGACTGACAAAGGTTCAGAATAAGTCCTGAACACTGGATAATGTACCCTATACAACTTTAGAAGATCAGGAGGTTGCTGTGGCCATACTTACAATGAGTATATTATGGTATCTTGATTGGGCAAGATACCAACGAAATATAGCGCCTCCTGCACAACTAGACGAAATATTAATATAATATTATAATGATAACTAATAAAATCTCTTGAAATATATAATAGCTTTTATTAAACAACCTTTTTATGACATTCGTTTTGGGTGAAAACCATTTAAGTAGTAGATAGTATAATAGTCACCCGCCAACTTAGTTTTAGCCATTAAACTCGTAGTTTAAGTGTTAGTATTTTTGAAAAACTTTTATTTTTATTAGGTTTGTAATGATTATTCGTAGGTATTTGGTTTATAGTAAGTGTAAAATACATATTAAATAGCACTGTGACACGAGTATGACATAATCATAACCTATAATTAAGGTAATTCATTCTAGGATTTCCTTAGTTGGCCATTGCTGACAGCCGTGAAAATTGGAGAAATTAAACCTTTTGCAATGATCTAATTGACAGCCAATTTCCAGTCTTGTCTACTTAGGCCTGAGTTTCTATGGAAGCTGGGGTTCTCCTTTCAAGGAAAAAATTAAATGTCGAGGATTTTGAAAATTGAGTCAATATTGAATTTTTGAACAATTATTATGTTGATGCTATCTCCTCATCCATTATGTAGATCACAGTAGAGTGCACTTCGGGCATGTGACTCAGGGATAAAGAACTGTGGATTTTATTTCAAATTAAAGTAAATAAATAAATAAACATACAAATGACGACTGCGGCAGGCAGCACCTACCCTGAGTGAGTCACAGTAATAAAGTGCAGTATACACTGCTACATTTTCACGTATTGTAACGAGGTATAAGAATGAAAAAGATACGATGTATCAAATGTGGGTGGACATCCTTAAGTTAATAACCGTAAAACATATTTTGTATTTTGGTAGAAGCAATGATAGATTGAATCGGTTTACGCATCAGAAGTCAAAAAATTAAAACCACAGTGCATAGATTTATATCAGCCTCCAGAGTCCAGCCGGGGTCGCGTCCGACGAAGCTTAAAGGTAGGTTCAAAGCCATTTGCTACTGTGCTGGTATGCTTATAGCATTCACTGCCTTCCTTCCGTGAGAGGAAACAAAAAAAAATCAGTTTCATTTTCACACTAAGTTAAGTACTAATTCAAAAAATGCACAAAATTTCTGAAACATCTCCTTTGCGACGTTCGCCACGAACGCTTGCCTTGACATCGGCATGGCGCAAGGACACCGCGCCGTGTCGTGACGTGTCGCCATGACATGCAATATGACGGTACAATACAAGGTACACGCCTTTATTCACGGTTCAAATAAAGCAACTCATTAGGCACAGTTTATTCAAATTTATGCTTCAATAAAATATGGCATCTGATTATAATCGGCTGAATCTTCCTACGCAGTAGATAATATTGTTGTGAATAAAATGTGAGCCCGAATGGGTTTTTTTTCGTTTCATATTAATATTAGGGAACCATGGACGTTCATTGACTTTTTCATGTAGCCAAATGTCCTCACCTTATGTGGGTATAATCTGCATACTTAATTAATAATTAAGGGTTAATAAGGCATGGCAGAAAAAAAATAAAACCACACAGGTTATAACTGGATACGTTCCATACTAATCAAATATTTTCTATGTACATATAACTAGGATATTTTCAGTTACCAGCAAAAAAAGAAAGGCTTTGCAGGTACCGACATAGAACCAATCCTTTGCCGGTAAACCAGGGTGACCCCAGGGTCAGTATTCTAGGCTGCCCCAATACTGACTTTCGCAGTCAATTACCCAAGGCTGGTCGTTCTCAAGGATCATAATAAAAAAATCTATGGATATTCTGAATAACTTACGCGGCAACATCCTAAATTCCTAACTCCCGACATTTTCAACTATTTCTACATGTGTATTTCGCACGTTACCTATAAAGCTTGTCATCGTCTCCGCCACTCGCGACCGCGACCACGTGGATACAGAAACAGACAGTGGGAAACACTCATATCATTATCATTGTTACGTTATCAACACCCATTACAATGGCCTTTCTCGGAAGCTAGCGCGAGTGTACAATTATCGCTGCTTCCTTGAAGCGTCTAAGAGCGATCGTAATTACATGCGTACGTTCGAACGCCAGCGCCATCCAGCGCGAGCGCCAACAGAAATAGATCGTGGTCTTTTTGCCCACTGGCAAACAATTTATATTTATACGCGGTTGCTGGTGTGCGTCCTCACGTATGCATGCTGGGTGCATGTGTGACAATCCAAGACTTAGCAAGCTTAGAGCTTAGTATATCAATTATTGTCAACCACTTAACTACATTCAAGCAGAATACACAAGAGACAATAATGCATTTATTTTTTGTCAACCTAACTTTTAACTTAACTTTTTCATTGGTATTGATTAATTTGATTTTTATGTTGTTTTTCTTCGTGGTACTTATGTGTAGGATGTAGGATTATAAGTTTAACTGCTACTAAACACCGATTATGGATGTTTTCCGAAAGAAAATGATTTTATTATTATTTAACTTGTTATCACGCTTTCCCTGGCTGAAATGATCTCAAGACCCCCTGAGGACTAGGACAAATCCGGGGAATACGGAGCCGATGAAAGCACTACACACATGGACATAGATAAATACAAATTACAAAAATACGGAAGAAGTAGTGAGTTAGTTTGTGAATTGACTACCATTATCCTACATACTTACATCATAAATAACAAACTATTCATACCACTGAATGGAACTACTACCACCTACTACTAAGAATTAATGAAGTCGCGAACGGATTTACCGTCAGTCGACGCATCTATTTAAGTCATGGGAAAAACGCCTTGCTTTCACGCCAGTACATCCACTTTGAACATACAATTTTTCATCACAAATCTGTAAATAGTGGACAGACGGACAAAATCAATTGAAAAGATAAAGAAAGGTAACTCATTAAAAATTCATCGGTTAAGATAATATATTCACATTCTATCATCAACAAAATCTACCTTTATATGTATAAAAATATAATTTAATATGCAAATCTATACTAATATTATAAAGAAGAAAGATTGGACTGTTTGTTTGCATTGAATAGGCTGCGAAATTATCGAAATGATTTGAAAAATTCTTTCACTGTTGGGAAGCTACACTATCCCCGGGTGACATAGGCTATATTTTTTTTACTATTTTTCCCGAAGCGAAGCCAGGGTGATTTCCTAGTCATTAATAAATTGCAAAACGCTTTCCAGACCAGAGAGTCAAGAAAAAATCAACTTTTAAAATTGATTCCTTATTTAGTCAAGGCAGTTTGCTTATATTACAATGATACACGTAATTGAAATCATAAGAGTACGAACGAATGCTTTCACTCACACACACTGCACTACTTAACAGACGATCAAGAATCGAGAAGAAAATATCTTCGTATTACATAAATGTGTGAAACGCACTGAGATTGAACCAGGAGGAAGGGCAGGAACTCTGGACTGGACTGAACGAACTACATAATGTATATTGTTATTTAAAATAGTTTTTACTAGAGGGCTTTTTTGATCAAATTCCGGTTATCGTTGTTTGATACGCAAACTTACACTCAAAGACAAGACAAGTTAAATATTAAGATCAACATTGAAGGGCATTTTCACAAAAAAATCTATAGGTCTAAAAAAGTAAGATGTAATTTCAACTTCATTTTTTATGTGATATTGTACTTGTTAACATTGCTTCAAACTCTATATTTTACGATTCCCAGCTTAAAAACAATAACTAATCACGTAATTATGAGAAATAAAATAAAATAGAGGGCAAGTCAAAGATATTTCATCAGTTTTGTTACTTAAATGAAATGCGAATAAAAAATAAACAATTAAAACAATGAAATTTTCTTGAATACAAAATAAAAGAACACAAGTTTGATTAACTAAATCCATTTGAGAAAATACGATATATTATAATATAACCAAGAAAAATGCCTCATAATTTCAATTTTGTTACCAGTGATGCCATTCGAACATTAAGATATTCTATTATTGAGTTTAAAATACGAAAGCATGCTATAAGAATATAAAAACTTAACCTTTTATTAAAATTTGACATTTATTAACTTCGGAATTTAAGTAATAAATGCATTAAATTATCAATAAAAAAGATTTTGACCTGAAAATTAGGGGGACAGTAACAAAACTGATGGTAACAAAATTGTTATGAAGCATTTACACTAGGTGGCTCCATACATTGCTATTGGCGATTAAATACTTATTTTTTAATACAGGCTATTAAAAATTCGCAAGTTTACTGCTAATTATGATTTGATTAGTTTAGGTACATTTTAATGAATGCATTTTTTTATTTGAACTTATTTTATCAAACAAAACAACAGAATTCAATCCGGAACAAAACCGGGCAGTTGCGTGTCAGGCCACGTGCAATGTAGGGTTCCGAAGTAGTAAGCTTATCGACTATTTCTCATTAACTACTTAAGCTAACATAGCCGTTATAGTTTTTCTTGTAAATTCATCATTTACAATCTATTTTTGAGAATTTTTTCACTTGTCCAACTCCAACCGTTTAGCTAGCAGGGAGAGGGGGGACACTTAACTCTAACCAAAATTAGCACTTCAAAGAAATATTTCGCAAGCGGACACCTAATTCCAAAAATGGTCTTAGAAGACCCATAATATTTTTGAAAGACCTTTTCAACGATACCCCACACTAAAGAGTATGCGACGAATAAAAAAACATAAACGTGTACTTATGTACGCGCGTGAGAAGTTATACTTCTTTGGTACTATTCAATAAATATTTAACACTAGCTGTTTTGGTGTACTTCGTATCGCCTAATAATCAGTGAATGTACTTTGGTGTTACTTTTAACTTTTATGTTTAACAAATCAGAGACCATTAAATTCCCTCTCCCACCCTTCCCCTTCCCCCTCTTCCTTCTTCCTCCCCTCCCCTCACCCTCACTTTACCCATCACCCTTACGCTAACCCTCCCCGCTCCGTTCCCACACCCCCTCCCCCTCAGCTACACTCCCCTCATCCTTCCCCTCCCAAAATCATCTTCATTTTACCCCTCCCCTCCACTCCCCATCCCCATCCCCCTTACGCTAACCCTCCCTCCGCTCCGTTCCTCCACCCCCTCCCTCCCGCTCCCCATCCGCTCCACTCCCATTCCCCTACCCTTCACCCTACCCCTCTCCTTCCCCCTTCCAATTCAAAAACAAAATAAAAAACAAATTCAAAAAACATTAAAAAAAATAATTCAAAATTTCAAAACAAAAATATAAAAATATCTAAAAAATAAATACAGATATTTTAAATATTTAAAATGAGTGGCAACTTATAGGTATTAACTTATTTGGTATATTTAATATTTACTTCAAATATTTCCACATGATATATCGTCTACGTCACTTCACGGTAACGTAACTGTCACTATTTCGTGACAGAAATCTCCTAATACCCCGTCTATAGAAGTTTCCTTTCAATAAATATTTTTTTTTATACACTTCTGTGAAAATATAAGTATACTTCTTTTTATAATCATAGTATCTATACTATGATATCATTACCTCCTTTAGATTATGTTAGTAAAGTAGCATGTGTAAACTTCTTAATAATCAGTTTTGTTACTTTGCTTGTCAGGCCTGTATGTTACCACACAAAACTGAGGTAACAAAACCTTACATTGGCGCGATTTATATTAAATTTAAAAAGGTACAATTGCAGTGTTTCATCATTAACTATTTATTTATGGAGCTAGGCATTATAGCTTTCAATAACTACCACAATCATGTGGTCTAGATATTAAATTAAAAAGCATTTTGGTAACTTACCTTGACAGAAAAATTTGAACCAAACGATGAGTGCTACTTCGCACGTGCACTTCTCACAGTTATAGGGCAAAACTGACGAAATTCAACACAGTGGATGACTTAAAACTTCTGGTTTTACTATTAAATAAAATTAAATGTACCAAAAAATTTAGTATTCATGGAAAAATTACGGTAACAAACTTGAGGTGTCAGGTTGCTCACAATTTGACCTCTATAATTAAATTCTTATAACTTAATAAATTAAAAATATAATATTTGAATTACGCTTTAAAATAGTCTACCACAATCCCTTGAATAAATATAATATATATACCTGTAGTCAATTCTAAGGATAAAACACAATTAACGTATATTCAATATAGCTGCACCGTTGAGGGACAAGTCAAAATGCTGTCTCTCTGTCACTTTATTAATTTTTAATTTAAATAATAGAGGACTTGGGGAATTAAGTTATTAATGGAATAATAACTAGATGTCTACTAAAACTGATGGTAATTCGTTTTTGTTGATACTGGTAATATTAGAAAAGAAAAACGACATTATTTTCGAGGGACAGGGCTAAACACACACCTATGGATTTTTGTGAAAATGCCCTGAAATAAGTTCTTGGGCTTCAAAATAATCAAGAGACCAAGTAAAGCGCCAACCAGGCCATGACGGAATTTACGAGTTGGTATAATGAAAATAAAATAAGGTGAGAATTCAAATTACGATATGACATATTTTATGATTATCTTATAAGCGGACTTTGAGTAATTTGTTATTTACTAATAAAATAAAGCTAAGACCGTTACAAAGGATAAATCCTTATACAAATTACCTCTTTTTGCTAAGACTCATTTTATTTGCATAATCAGCCATCTTTTATCGTATAATTCCCTCGTCGGAGGCAATATCCAAGTTGTTCTGAGAAATCGAAAACTCCATTACTCATGTAAGAGGTAGAACACAGACGTATATGTATAGTAGGCAGTATATTATATTTCCCGTCGGTACGAGAAGGAAATACATAGCTCAAAGTTACAAAGTTCAGCGACGGAAAATGCAACCCAAGTCATACATTTAAAAAGAAAAACCCTTAAAAAACAGTAGAACATTTTACGATCATGGTAACCACTAATCTATAACCATTATTTAGTTTGCCTCCACCACGCTTCGGAAATAAACCAGTGACAAAGTGATCGACCAGTACTCTGCCCTCGTTATGATAAACAACGTATCTGACATTTTTGGCGAAAACGAGTTATTAGCATATTCGTCATCATCATCATCCTGCCCATTTCCCAATTTTATTTGGGGTCGGCGCAATATGTTTTCCTCTTCCATACTTCCCTATCAGCCGTCATCTTTACACTAACTCTCTTATCTTTCATATCATCTCTAACACAATCCATCCATCTTTTCTTAGGTCTTCCTCGTCCCCTTCGTCTATCCATCACATTCATATCCATCACTCTTCTCGTCACATGCGTTTCCTCACGCCTCATCACATGCCCATACCATGACAATCGGTTTCCTTTCAACTTTTCTGTCATTTTTGCCACTTTCACACTTCCTCTAATATACTCATTCCTTACTTTATCCATTCTCGTCACTCCACACATCCATCTCAACATTCTCATCTCTGTAACATGCATTCGTCTCTCATCCGTCTTCTTTGTAGCCCAACATTCTGATCCATACATTACGACAGGTCTTATGACGGATTTATAGATTTTACCCTTCAATTTAATGGGCATCCGTGGGTCACAAATGGTTCCTGTGACCTGTCGCCATTTCATCCAACCTGCATTGATCCGATGTGTGACATCCAGGTCAATGTCACCATTATTTTGAATAACTGAGCCCAAGTACCGAAAATCAGAGCAGACTGGTAAGGACATTCCGTTGAGTGTTATAGGTGCAAGACTGGAGAGACCACCGAAGTCGCAGAACATGTAAGTGGTTTTGGTTCTGCTTACTTTCAGGCCAACACTCTCCAGCCGTTGTCGCCATTCCTCCAATCTGCTCTGAATCTCAGGGGCATTTTCGGCCACTAGCACGATGTCATCCGCAAACAGCATGCACCAAGGAGCCTCCTCTTTCATGTCCGATGTAAGGGCATCTATAATTAAGACGAAGAGGTATGGGCTCAAGGCTGAACCCTGGTGCAGCCCCACGGCCACACCGAAACTAGTAGTCGTGCCAGCCGCCGATCTAACCTTTGTTGTACATTGCCTGTACATCGCTCGGATCAAATGTAGGTATTTCCCTGGTATTCCTTTCTCCTTAAGGGCCCACCACAGTACCACACGAGGTATTCGGTCGTATGCCTTTTCGAGGTCAACGAACACCATGTGCAAGTTTTTATGTGCCTCTCTGTATTTCTCGCATAGTTGGCGAATCGAAAAAATAGCATCCGCTGTTCCTCGACCAGGCATAAAACCGAATTGGCTGTGCGAAATTTCACTCTCCTCTCTCAGTCGTCTCTCTATCACTTTCTCCCACGCTTTCATAGTATGTGACATTAGCTTTATTCCTCTATAATTATTGCAGTCCAGTACATCACCCTTATTTTTATAGATTGGCACCAGCAAGCTGCTGCACCATTCGTCAGGGATCGCCTCCTCCTGCAACAATTTATTGAAGAATAAAGCCAACCACTTCCATCCGTCCTCTTGCAGAATCTTCCATACTTCTATCGGAATGTCGTCTGAACCGACCGCTTTTCCATTAGTCATCCCTTTTATTGATATTTTTACTTCATCCACACTTATTTCTTTCACTACTCCCATGTTTACTGGGTTTTCTTCAAGCACTCTGTTCCAGTCATTCTCTTTATTCATTAAATTTTCAAAATATCCCTTCCATCTATCTTTAATTTGTTCATCATCTGCAAGAACCTTTCCAGTTTCATTTCTAATACATTTTATATGAGAAATATCCTTGGATTTTTTCTCCCTACCTTTAGCAAGCCGGTAGAGGTGTTTTTGACCTGCGGGAGTATCCAGTGACTTATATAATTTGTTCTGTGCTTTGGCTCTTGCTATCGCAACAACTTTCTTACCTTTCTTCTTCCATTCATTATATTCATTCTTCTTTTCCGCTTTCAAACTTTCATTCCCCTCTGCCACGCTCTGCCATTCTTTAAATCTTGTCTTCTTTTCCTTTAGCACATTTTGAACTTCTGTTGACCACCACCATGTATCCCTATCTATCACACCTCTCCCTCTTGACACTCCTAAAACACATTTCGCAACATTTCTAATACATCCTGCCATTTCATTCCAACATTCACTCACAGTCCTATTTGCCATCTCACCCATTTCTATCATTTTATCCACCACTTGCATTCTAAAATCTATTTCACACTCTTTCTTTTCTAACAGATGCCACTTTATTTTAGGAGTGGAGCGTTCCTTACTTCTATTGATCTTAATTTTTATATTTGCCTCCATAATAAGAAGTCTATGTTGTGATACCAAGGCTTCCCCCGGTATCACTTTGCAATCTTTTATGTGGTTAAAACAGTGACGTCTTACAAGAAAATAATCGATTTGCGTCATATGGTGACCGCTTTTATATGTGATAAGGTGTTCGTCTTTTTCCTGGAACCACGTATTAACCACTGCTAGATCATATGCAGTGGCAGATTGCAATAAATTTTCTCCTTCTTTATTACGGGTGGCATATCCCCACCCTCCGTGCACCCTTTCATACTTCCCATTCATTCTTCCCACATGTCCATTAAAGTCACCTCCTACATAAATCTCCTCCTCTGCTGGAATGGCCATCATTAGTGTATCAAAATCTTCCCAAAACTTCTCTTTTACTGTATCATCACATCCTATCTGTGGCGCATACATACTGATTACATTCAAAACCAAATTTTCTAATATTATTTTTACATTTATTATTCTATCATTCATCCTCTTAACATCCATCACGCATTCTTTCAATTCGTTATCTAACACTATTCCTACACCATTCCTTTTTCCGTCACTGCCACAATAATAAAACTTGTACCCCTCACCAATCTCTCTTGCTTTCGTCCCTTTCCACTTCGTTTCTTGCAAGCATGCTACATTTATACGTCGTCTCTTCAATACATCCGCTAACTCTCTTGCTCTTCCAGTCATCGTCCCAACATTCCAACTTGCAAACCTCATTCTTATTTCCCGAGCTCGCTTCTTACGTTGCCCCCGCCCGGGTTGGTGCAACAACCCTTGTCCATTTCCCACAGGGGCCGGGTGCTGCCCCTGCGCGTCGCCTGAAGGGTACGCCCTAGCCCTTACACGCATTCCATTTATACTATCCATATTGCCAGAAAGATTTAGCTGAGATTTTACAGCCGGCCGCCTGCCTGACGCCAACCCTCGAAATTAGATCTATCTAGATCTATTATCTATTTTTTCGTATGTATTATAGAAATAAAAATAAAGGTAAGCATAAACAACGTATGTGCAAAATTTTCATTCTCTTCCTTATGAAGAACAACGTATTGTCCATTACGTTTAGAGTTATATTAGTTTTTATATCTAGACACGCGGCAGCGTGTCAAGCCAAGTTCAAGCAAAGGAACTGGCTAGCCAGCGCCGAGTGTAATATTACACGAACCACTTGGTGCCACTTTTGACCCTTTTATAACTCATAACCTCTTTAACGTAAACACATAAAACTACGTGTGTTTAATTATATCCATAAGGACATGTAGAAGCCCAAATTTCATGAAGCTAGCTCAAACGGTTATAAAGATATGAAGGTCAAAAAGTCGTAAATTTTAGTACTGACTGACTGACTGACATATAGTACCTAAATCTAACCTACTTCCAGATGACCTAGAAGGATGAAATTTGGAATCCAGCTCGGTAATTGTGTGTAAGCGTAGGAAACAATCAAAAAATAAAAAAAGCCGAAATATAAGTGGTGTCCCCATACAAAATTTGTATGGGACCGAAGCAGAGCCATCTAGCGGCGGTGAAAAGAAAAACTTCGGTCCCATACAAATCTTAGCCAACTCGCATTTACATTGTGAGCCCGTTATGTCACGTAAAGCTCGCACTAAGGCCTCTGTGCACGCGGGGCTCAATATGGCATACTTCAGCGCATGGAGTATTGAAGTAGAACGAGGGCCATCTTATATGAAAGGTAAGTTGAAAATGTTTCCAGCTGTTTACAGAAAATAGAGGTTCCAATAATGGCCATTTGTAAATGGCGCTAGTGTGTGACAGATATATGAACATGGCTGTTGTAAATGGAGTGAAGTTTGCTGAGTTATGCTACCCTAATCAATGGCGCTAGTGTCCGCCAAATAGATATTCGAACATAGCTGTTTTTGACCGCACCGCAGCCCCACCCGTAATTTTACGCGTTTTTACGGACAATTTTCCCTTTGCTGTCCCTTGCGGAAATAATAATAAAACTGTTTATTGCCACACACATATTAAAAAAATACAAGATACAAAAAATAGGACAACTGAAAGACAATGAATAGACAAGACACAAATTAAACAAAACAAAAACTTAATAATAAGCAGTGTGGGCAAAGGGAGAGGCTCAGCTTCTGCTAACCCGGGACCTTGGTCCCGAGTAGCGCTGTTTTTCAGCCACCACCCCGGAAAGTCGTCGGAAAGTCGTTGTAATGTGTTGTACCATGCGTGTTTTTCATAAAAGCTGATATACTTTGGTACACCATTAAAACAATGCGTGGTGAGGCAGATCTACGGTGGCGGTGCGCGGAGCAGTGTGAGAATCGCCTGTTTGTCATATTTAGCTAGATATTTAGTACGCGGCAAAATAGTATAAAATTAGCTGTATAACGAATACTCGTTCCATAACCAAATACTCGTTCTTGTAAGCAGAATAACTTTTGAATTCAGTTAATCAGGATAAATATATTATGAATATAATTATATATGATAATATGGTTGCTTAAACTTATTTTTATACCAGTTTTAGGGACTCTTCAATAATCATACAAATATTCGAGTCACCGTAAAAGCTAATGTTTTTCCGATTCACTATCTGGTTTATGGTCATCACTATTTAATTTACACCTGAAACTGGTCATCCATGAAACGTCTATTTAGTCTCTAAGATTTGTGGACAGGGTATATTTTTCTTTACAAAAAGTAATGATATCCCACCAAAAACATAAATGTAAAAAAGGAGAGCCAAGTTCAATACAAAAATTATGCTTGGCTGTGGGCTTCGCCGCAAAAAGAATAGAGATCGAAATGAGTGCCAAATTCTATGCAAAATCGAAATATGTATTTATAGGAACAAAATAACATTATGAACAAGTATTAAACTCTATTTCTTTGCTTTATTGGATACCTATAATAATTGCTGTTATTTAAAAATGTGAGATCTAAAAGTAGGTTAGATTTGACTTGGCCAGTTTTCATTACATCAGTCATTTTAAAAAGTTATTCAACATTTTAATTCTGATAAAAACTGGCCAAGTCAAATCTAACCTACTTTAAGATCTCACTTTTTTAAATAACAGCAATTGTTATAGGTATCCAATAAAGCAAAGAAATAGAGTTTAATACTTGTTCATAATGTTATTTTGTTCCTATAAATACATATTTCGATTTTGCATAGAACTTGGCACTCATTACGATCTCTATTCTTTTTGCGGCGAAGCCCACAGCCAAGCATAATTTTTGTATTGAACTTGGCTCTCCTTTTTTACATTTATGTTTTTGGTGGGATATTATTAACTTTGAAATTAAATAGGTAAGTTATACCAAAAATCTCGTCTATTTGACGCAATGAACTAATATACTTACGTACATTTCATTAATTTGATTAATTAATGGCACAAGGAGCCAATGCGATTATTATTTATAGGATTTCGTTAAACTATATGAAAGAAATACAAGGCATAGACATCGTAAGAGCACTTTCCTAGTGATAATTAACGTAACTGAATAATTTTCCTAGGTATAAGCAACGCAACTGCTTAAAAATTAACACTTTTTGGGTTCTATTAACTCAGAAAACATTTAGAAAACAGAAAAATGTAATGAGTCATAAAATACACATATATAGTAACAATTAATTTTAACAATTTTGAAAATATCTCAATTAGTGTAGTCGTGACAACAAAAATAAGAAAAAAAACTTTAGGCGCGTTTATCTCGGAACTTGCTGAAATGCAGATACGTTGTTTATCATAAGGAGGGCAGTACTGCAGTGATCTAACCGAAGATGTGCATGAATGATGAACCTGTCTACGTGAAGCTTTAATTAAGGGCCGATAGAACCAATAATTCAAACTGCCCATTCGAAAAAGGAAAGGAAGCTGTTGCTCGTCAAATCTGTAGTTCACTACAAAAGTGCAAAATAAGGACTATCGCATAGCTCACAAAAAAAATGAATTGATGTAGGCGACCAGTGTTACAAGTTACAGCTACTAGGGCATTAGAAATTATGACACGTCAACTGCTTATTAATGTAATCATGCTGTTATCAGTTAAATCTAAGTGAGAAGCGTCTCTTGACAAATTGCCCACCGGACTCTGAAAACTGGTTGTCCTCTACATGGGAGAGTACGTTACACCGCAAGTTGGTAGTAGGATGGACTACTAGAGCCACAAGACTAATGAATGTACTACATTACTTAATAATGCTTATTGATACACAGAAGCCATTAACAGTAGATCATAAGTGATTAACGACGTCATTGTTGTTCTCATCGACGTATGATTGGCATGCCGCTGTGATCCTATTATATTACACACGATACATTTTTGTATGTAATGTCCATTACAAATTTAATCACGCAAATAAAACAGGCCACAGGTTATTTTAATAACACCATTATCATCAACGTTTCGCTTAATTAATTACCTTGTAACTACCTCTAGTTACATAACACGTGAGTCTATTTGACTGAACTCGGTTGGCATCAGTTACGTTGTACGCATATTTCGTACGGCTTACGAGTTTGTTTGTTTCATCGAGCACATACCCACGTGTAAGAAACTGGTTAATCTTATCACTATTAAATATATATAAACATGATAAATATTTTAATCACTATGAACAAATTACAGACTCCATATTACATATTTATTTTATTCTTTTAAATAATCTGTTTCCGGATACTTACTTTGGTCATAACTGGCAATAATCAGATAATAAGGTGTATTATATATATATTTTAAAAACTATTAGTATTCTGTGCAGTGCCACAGAATACTTAATAGTATCTATTGGAATAATGTGAGATGTTCATGCAATACTGTATTGACACTGTACTCTGTTGATTACTCTGTGGTGGATTGAAAGATGGATACGCTGTGACTCTGTGACGTTTGTCAGGTAGAAAATATGGTGTGTTCTGTGCAGGGAAAAGTGAATAAAGTTTTGTGAATCTAAATATCTACTTGTATTATTTTGAGTTCTTATAGTTCAGAAGTGGGATTTTATCGGGAGTGTTTGTAAAATTTTTCTCGGTAAAAGGACTAACGCCCATTATGGATAGAAAAACAAAATCTCGAAACAAATCTCCAGTGTACAGTCGTCGGCGTACTCGTGTTCGCCGCAAAGATTCTCGCAGTCGGAGCCCATTAGTTACCACGACGCCAAGCCATTGTGGCTCACAAAATCGAGATGTGACGCCTGCCCACCATGAATCACGTAGGCGTGATTTGTCGTCTGTTCGCCGTAGTTCGCGTAGGCGAGATGTGACGCCTGCTCGCCGGGGCTCGCGCAGGCGAGATATGTCTTCTGCTCGCCGTGACTCGCGCAGACGAGATGTGACGTCTGCTCGCCGTGGCTCACGTGGGCGAGATGTTTCGTCTGCTCGCCGGGGCTCGCGCAGGCGAGATGTGACGCCTGCTTGCCGGGGCTCGCACAGGCGAGATGTGACGCCTGCTCGCCGGGGCTCGTGCAGGCGAGATATGTCTTCTGCTTGCCGTGGCTCGCGCAGGCGTGATGTGTCATTTACTCGCCGGGACTCAAGCAAACGTGAAGTGCCGCTGAACGAGCAAGCATCAAATAACAGTGCAGTAAGTGAAAATAATATGCAAAGTAGTGACCTCACCAATGTTTTTGTGTCTTCATTTAAAGAGCTGATTCAGTCCATGAAGATAGATAGTGGTAGTGATAGATACCCAGTTCTAAATGTCATACCAGAATTTGATCCGGTAAAGCGTAATCAGACTATCGAATCATGGTTAACTAAGGTTAATGAATGCGCCCAAATTTATAATTGGACTGAGAGACAGATAATTCATTATGCTCTTCCGAAATTAGTAGGATTAGCTCAAAAATGGTATCAGGGTTTACCTACTTTACTGTTTACATGGACTGAATGGCAGAATAAATTAAAATTAGCGTTTCCGAGTGATGAAAATTATGGACAATTATTAACTGATATGCTTTCCTGCAAGGCTAGATTTGGCGATTCTTTGGAAGAATATTTTTATCAAAAAATTGTATTATTAAACCGTTGTAATATTAGTGGTAAACATGCAATAGACTGTATACTCTTCGGAATTGAAGACAGATCAGTAAAAACCAGTGCAGAAGCAGTACAGTTTACGGAACCTGACAAATTACTCGTCTATTTAAGAAATGTAAGAATAACAAAGAAAGTAGATAAACCAGATTTGTCCTTGCAGTCAGGCATACTCGATACTAAGCAATCCAGAACATTTAAATCTATAAGAAGTGAATCAGAAAATAAAATTGGTAAAATTCCTAAACAAACAAAATGTTATAATTGTGGGGAGAGTGGTCATCCATATTTTAAATGCATGCAGCCAATCAAACGTTGTGACAGTTGTCATAGGATTGGACATTTGGTTGATAATTGTCCTCGTAAAGCAGACTCTTCGAATAATAAGACAGTTTTAAAAATAACTAATGAACACCCCACTGACTCCAAGTATTTCAAAACTGCCACTGTAAACGGGCATAAGTTAGATTGCTTCATAGATTTTGGTAGTCAGTGTACAATGCTAAGAGAGTCTGTAGCTAAAAGTTTGGTAGATAAATTCAGTATAACGAATTTGCCAGTGTTGAGGGGATTCGGCGATAGTGTTGTTAATAGTTTAGGTAAATGTAATGTTGAAATATGTATAGATTCAGTAAAAGCTAAATTAGAAGCCCTTGTTGTCCCTGACCATTTTTTAAAGGTACCTTTATTGGTTGGCCAAACATTTACGGAGCAAGACCATATTCTAGTATATAAAAATAATAATAAACTAGTAATAACAGTAAATCCAGTGTCAAACATACAACTGTATGTTGCTAATTCTATAGTAGTGGATGGATATACATGGGTTAACATTTACACCAAACCACACTATTCAGGAGACCTCTTTATTGAGCCAAGTGTTTGTCAAAACCCTAAAAAGTTATATGAAACATTTCAGAGTATAATAAGAATAACAGATGGATTAGGTGAGATAGGTATTAGGGGTCTTGATTCAATATTTGAATTGCCTAAGGATACTTTATTACTGCGTGCCCTACCCTTAGATGTCGAAAACGTTACCGACGTTTATAGAATTGAGCACTGCCCTGATAATGAAACCGTGACTGAAATCAAAGCTGACATGATACAAATTGATAAAGATGTCGGGTGCGATCATAAAACTAAGTTGGTGCAGTTATTAAATGAATTTAGGGACTGTTTCGCCTTTTCATCCAAAGAGTTAGGATGTATGACTAATGCAGAAATGAACATAATGCTTAATGATGCAAACCCGGTTGTGTATAGACCTTATCGCTTATCAAATTCTGAACGTCAAGTAGTTCGTGAAATGGTACAAGAGTTAGAGGAATCCGGTATCATTAGAAAGTCTACCTCAAATTACGCTTCTCCAATTGTCCTTGTCCGTAAAAAGACTGGTGACTATCGACTTTGTATTGATTTTAGGGCACTTAATAAAAAAACGGTCAAGGAGCATTATCCGCTACCTCGTATAGACGACCAGCTTGATAATTTGTCTGGCCACAAGTATTATACCTCTTTAGATCTAGCTTCTGGTTATTACCAAATCCCTATGGCCGAGACAGCGAAACACTTGACCGCCTTTGTGACACCGGATGGTCATTATGAGTTCAATCGCATGCCGTTTGGACTTGTTAATGCCCCGGCGGTTTTCCAAAGGGCTATCAATAACGTTCTTGGGAATGCAAGATTTAAGAAGGCATTAGCATACATGGATGATGTCATTATTCCCTCTAAAACTATAGACGAAGGATTACAGATACTTCATGATACATTAGATATTTTTCGATCATCAGGCATAACGCTCAACCTGTCAAAATGCAATTTTCTAAAACAGTCCATCGATTATTTAGGATTTGAAGTAAATGAGTCAGGAGTTAAACCTGGTAAAAAGAAAATTGAAGCTGTAGAAAAATTTCCTCGACCAACAGATCAACATAAAGTGAGGCAATTTTTAGGTTTGGTAAGTTTCTTTCGTCGATTTTTAAGAGGTTTCTCTATAATCGCAAAACCATTAACACAACTACTAAAAAGGGATGCTCAATGGCAGTGGGGTGACAAAGAAGAATCTGCATTTGTTTCTCTTAAAGAAGGGCTTATTAAACGTCCTATACTTGCGTTTTATAATCCTGAATTTGAAACACAGTTACATACAGACGCCTCTAAAGTTGGTTTGGCTGGGATATTAATGCAAAGACCAAGTAAAGATTCACCGTTTAGCGCGGTCGCATTCTACAGTAGACAGACATCACCCGAGGAAGCTAAATTTACGGCATACGATTTAGAAACGTTGGCCGTCGTGGTCTCGCTTCAACGATTTAGGGTATACTTATTAGGAATCCCTTTTACTATTGTTACGGATTGCAATTCTCTTCGTGCAACGTTCGAAAAGAGGGACATATTACTTAGGGTTGCTAGATGGTGGAACATTATGCAAGAATTTGATTTCAATATCATGTACAAACCTGGTGTATCTATGACCCATGTTGACGCGCTAAGTCGAAACCCTGTTTCGACACATGAACTTAACGTTGGAAAAATTGATACTGATTGGATAACTACGGTACAACAAAACGACCCCGAGTTACAAAGAATTATAGCTATAATAAATGACAAAGACAATGACAATATTAAGGAGATTAAGAATAATTTTGTAGTAAAAAGAGGGCTTTTATATAGAAAAACAGAAAGCGGTGATCGTTGGGTTGTACCGAAAGGCGTGCGTTGGCAGGTATTAAAGTCAAATCATGATGAAATAGGACATTTTGGTATAGATAAAACTTTAGAGATAATTAAAAATAATTACTGGTTTGCGAAGATGAGGCGATTTATTAAGAAATATGTACAATCCTGTTTAGAATGCGCTCATGCAAAGATACCAGCGGGCAGGAAAGCAGGGAAATTACATCCCATAGAAAAAGTTGTACAACCGTTTCACACATTACACATAGACCATCTAGGACCATTTATTCGTAGCAAACATAAAAATTGCTATCTTTTTCTCATTATTGACGCATTTACCAAATTCATTATACTCATTCCTGTCAAAAGTACCAAATCAGTCCACTCGATTAAAGCTATAAAGAATTACTTTCACACATTTAGTGTTCCAAAACGGATAATATCAGACAGAGGGACATCCTTTACTTCAAAAGGGTTTAAAGGTTATTTAGATTCATTAGGAATTAAACATGTTCTAAACGCTGTGGCGACACCGCGGGCCAACGGACAAGTCGAAAGATACAATCGAACAGTTCTTGCCGCATTGACGGCCTCAAATCATGGTAAACCTGAGAATGTGTGGGACGAATGTGTATCTGAAATCCAGTGGGGCTTAAATAACACATTGAATAAAGGAATCGGGAAAAGCCCTGCTCAAGCATTATTTGGCCTTAATTTAGTAAATACCTCAAACTCTTTACTACAGTTAAGTGTTGCAGATGGAATGGAGAATATTACTCCAACATTAGAAGAAACACGAAAAGAAATGACAGAACACGTGAAAAATAGCCAACAGCAGGAAAAAGAACGTTATGATAAAAACAGGAAAGATGTTAAATATAAATTAGGTGAATTAGTTAGGATAGAGAGAGAGGTACAATCAACGGGTCAAAGCAGAAAGTTAATACCAAAACTAAGGGGTCCTTATCGTATCTCTAAGGTCCTTGATAATGACCGCTATGTAGTAGAAGATACACCATTGTCTCGGAAAGGAAACAGAAAATTTAGTGGCATCTTTTCAGTAGATAAAATCCACCCTTGGGTAGTCTTTAATAGGACAGATTCAGACTCTGATACATCAAGTGATGATAATTTAGATGACACAGACTGACACAGGTTTGATTGAGTTGTATTGCAAAAATAATATAGATCAGATTAAAATTATATAATTGTTTAAAATAAAAAGAAACTTATTATAGAAAATATTGGGGATACGTTTGAGGCCTTAATATTTTACTTTACTTACTTAATAAATTAATGTCAAACTTAGTTGAGAATATGTCTGAGGTCTCAACTAAGACAGATACTAAGGATATGCATGAGGCCTTGGTATCCTACTTATAAGAATAAATTAGTTTCTTTTAAACATTTATTTGAGAATCTGGCTTGGCTGAGAATATGTCTGAGGTCTCAGTTAAGACAAATATTAAGGATATGTATGAGGCCTTAATATTTTAGTTTACTTAAATTACTTAAAAAAATACATTAATTTAAAATTTAGTTGAGAATATGTCTGAGGTCTCAGCTAAGACAAATAATGATAACGATATGTATGAGTAATTTAATCATATATATTAAGGATATGCATAAGGCTTTAGTATGTGAAACGTGGCAACATTTCATTGATTGTGCTAAATTATGTGATTGTGTTAAATTAATGCTATATTGTATAAATACTTGAATGTTAATAAAAGCAATAATCACATCTAATTCAACGAGGTCACTGTTATAACTATGTACCTACATCTTGGTTATTAATATTTTTCTTTTGATATGTAATTTCCCGGGACGGGAAAATTGTCAGGAAAGGCCGACTGTAAGAAACTGGTTAATCTTATCACTATTAAATATATATAAACATGATAAATATTTTAATCACTATGAACAAATTACAGACTCCATATTACATATTTATTTTATTCTTTTAAATAATCTGTTTCCGGATACTTACTTTGGTCATAACTGGCAATAATCAGATAATAAGGTGTATTATATATATATTTTAAAAACTATTAGTATTCTGTGCAGTGCCACAGAATACTTAATAGTATCTATTGGAATAATGTGAGATGTTCATGCAATACTGTATTGACACTGTACTCTGTTGATTACTCTGTGGTGGATTGAAAGATGGATACGCTGTGACTCTGTGACGTTTGTCAGGTAGAAAATATGGTGTGTTCTGTGCAGGGAAAAGTGAATAAAGTTTTGTGAATCTAAATATCTACTTGTATTATTTTGAGTTCTTATACACGTTTCCAAGAATTAACGTACTTTTGCCGCCATCGAAGTAATTACTATCAAGTATTAAGTGTGACATTATAAGTATCGAAGTCGTGGATGGTTCTTCTATTCCTCGAACAGACGCGGGGAATAATAACAAGTGAATGAGACCTTTATTCGTGGCTTCTGTTTTCGATGTCGTGACACTCGTGACCTAGTTGTACAATTGGTGCTTTTATTCATAGGTCAAAACAATAAGAGATAATAGTTATGTATAAAGTTACAAACCATAGACGATTGAGTAAGGTGTCGTATATAATCATATCGACATCAGAAGAGCGCAACGAATTCATGATAGTTGGACAATGCGACCGTTTCGCTAGAAACACAGAGTACAAAGCGGCTGTATCGCTGT
The DNA here is from genome assembly GCA_963932265.1 of Thymelicus lineola. Lineage (NCBI taxonomy): Eukaryota > Metazoa > Arthropoda > Insecta > Lepidoptera > Hesperiidae > Thymelicus > Thymelicus lineola. Next base: position 3,433,722 of record OZ010691.1, read on the forward strand.
ATGTGATCTGCTGACGGACTGAAGGATCGCTGATTGAGCTCTATGAAAGCTTTAGGACCACTCAAACATTCACGTTGCTATAAATACATTAGTACGATGACTGTCAATATATTTCTTAGAACAAATCACGTAAGATATCGTATAAAATAAATATAGAGCAATCGTTGGGATATTAACTTTTATCCAAAAGAACAAGTAACAACAACGAACAAGTATGAAGAACATCAATGAGCAAACAAAGAACAAGAAAATAAAAGAGTAGTCAATCGGCGCACTGCGTAATCCTCTCTTAGTTCTGTAGAACACATAATTATGTACTGTTATTTCTTCTGTGGTAGAACTATAAATAACATTTATTGATTTTTAATTTGACTTTACACCGTTTATGGCACCGTTTATGTTTATATTATTCCTGACCATTTTAATTGTCTAGACCTAGACACACAAGAAATATGTTAGGTACAAGAAATCAGACTTGTTTGTTTATATCAGCATTTGATGCCATTAACTAAACCGCTGTCAATTTCTACAAATACTGGTCGTTTCGATTAATTGTGAAAAAAAAACTATAACTAAACAAGATGTAAATGTATGTAACACTGGTACTTATTATTATTATACTTTGTTTATTTAACATAAATCCACAGACAAAGGATAATAAAAACCATCGTTAAGTTTAAAGTGCAACTACATCATTTGTACATCATTTGTAGTAACAGCTTAAAAACATTGAAAATCTAATGTTATAAATAATAATTTTTCGCCTTCATTACCGTAGCAATAACTAATTCTATTGTAATATTATAAAATTTCCTGAAAAGGAAACTTTACTAGAGATATCGCCAAAAGTACCATCGTTAGATAAATGTGTGCGTGTAGGTGCGAGTAACTCGCGCGCTCTAGAGAAAAATATGTTCTTAGAATAAGAATGATAATTAAATTAAATTATGACTATAATAACATGTTGGCACACATTAATTAGTGAGATCGAGATTCGAGACCCATAAAATGCGAATTGAAAGCCGATAGTGGTGAGATCGTGGCAAGGACACCACACAGCGGCCTACGCCTCCTAAGGTGCAGATAATATACAATACCAATGTAACCGCCAATAAAAACAGGTATCAATAAAGTTTATTGAATTCTGAGTAACACGAAGTCGTTACGAGCATGTTATAGGTAAATTATTATATCAATATAACTAAAAGGAAAAATAATGAAGTACCTGTTAGGGTAAAAAAATAATTAATTTTTACAAAGGCTTCGTTATGCAATTTTTTACGAGTTGTTACCAAATGTTATGAAATCTTGGAATTGTATCATTCTATTTTTAGTCTAAACTAAAGCTTACTTTACTTTAGATCTCACGTGACGGTAAATGGTCACCGTCTCCTATGGACGTGGATGGGTAGCACCAGAGGATCTTCTAATGCAAGTGTAGTCTAAAAGAGAACTATATGTTGGTACAACTTTGATGTAATGGTCATAGCTCTAAAAAAATACCGCAGAACGAAAGTCATTTAAACTTGTCATGTAAGCGGGAGAAAAGGTTATGAAAATTTATGTTTGTGAGTTGTCGACTGATAATATAAGGTTATGGATTAGACATCCACCACTTGTGGTAAAAATTACACGTCATGGTATATTATCGTTCCGTTCAATTCCGAAATTTTCATAACGTTTGTAAAAAGAATACTTTGGATTCAGATTTGAAGAGAACACCTTACGGCTTACAGGATTCAATAATGGTGTCACTGCTCTATAAGAAACCTTTTATTTGTAAAGAAAAATCTTGTCAAGCAGAATCTAATAGGTAGATAGGCTCAACCAGCTTTTCGATTCACAACAAAATGATGCGTTCAGTCTTATTCCCCGTCGGAACAATGTAGGAGTGACTGATTCCAAACAAGCCTCGTTCTATTTAAAATTAGTTACACGTGTCCATAGACTCACACACGTTCTCAAAGCCACCACACCCTTTAGGACTGGGTAATCGAAATGCCACAAAGTTGTTACAATGACGGGAAATTCTTATTATTCGTTGGAAATATTAGCAAAACATAATTCTTTTCTTTTTGATCGAATCATGTTAGAACTTTTTAATGTTTTCTCCTGGAGCAGGCTAAATCTTTCGGGCCCACAACTGGAAATTATCGCCCACTTTGAAAAATACTCTTGAGTTTCCACCGTTTGCTCCTCACTTGAACGAAATCAATAATCGAAATATATTTCCTTTGTTCTTAACGAAACTTTGCCAAGTTTTAATATCCGATTGACAAGCAATTCATCTTGACAAGTTTCAAGCATACATGACAAACAGGTCTTTTCTCGTAATTGAAGAACCCTACGACTAGGGTACTCCCTCGTTTGCGCCATCTTCAATTGGCACCATTGCCGATTGGTGAAAGAAGTCAGTAGCAAACCTCAAATGTCGAAGTTTTTTATGCAGCCCGAAGGCCTCCGTAACCAGATGATTGTTAAAGATAACAAGCGGTAGCAAGGGTTAAACGTTTTGTTTTTAAATGGTTTTATTTAACTTGTCCTGTTTGTCGTTTATTTGTTTGAGTCAAATCTTGCAAGCTTTATTAGACCTACTTCCATTTATCCTAAGGAATTGAAATTTTACATAATTATTGCTTCTGCAGACAATGCATTTTTGTGATAAGCATGACCTGATACCACACACAGGATTGGCTCCAGCCGTGGAAACTCCTTAATGGTTAACAGCACAGTTCCATTTTTTTTGTAGTATCTACATGGACACTTTGAAGCCGTGTATTTAGTTATTTAAACAATTTATATGTTAAGCATGCAAAATTGTCATGTGCCACACACTTGTAGTCCTGCCTAGCTTATCTCGATCGATCATTTATGACTGACTAAACCCACTAGGGTTTGACAACGTTGCTTTGTCGAGGGTCTTGGATACCGAAGTGTTAGCCACTTTGCCATTTTTCCCTTTCAACACAAAAAACAGCCTTGACTGTGACGAATGTTCTGGAAAGTTATGCTAGAATGTCGTTTGACCCAGTTGGTGTAGTAGCAACATCGCAGACTTGCCGAACAACCGGTTCTGCGTTTGATTCCTGAGCGATACGGCCGCTGCGTGGATGCTTTCGATTCAACTTGCCAAGAGGCCGTGCTTTCGGAAATACCTTGGATATGTTTTTGTATTCAGCTGCACTGAGCGTCCTGCTACGAAAATTAATCACAAATCCTATCAAGCCAAACGCGGCACTAAATTTCGAAATTTGATTGAGCAAGTTTATACACAAAATGCCAATTTAATTATGTGTAAAAATCTTAATATGAAAGAAATAGCTGCTGAAAATGATGACATTTGAGCATCATTAAAATAAAATTATAAATATATATTTAAAGTTGATTTGTGGATGTGTTTCTAAAATCTTTAGGGCTAAGATAAAATGCTGCATTTTAAAATGACGGATCTACTCGTACTAGTCCCAATAGCCTCCAAGTTTAATTTAAATGGCAACGGATAAGGCTAGGCAAGCCTCACAGAAGAAATGCGATCTATGTCTAATCATTATTGAAATTGACGTAAACGTAAGTATGATCAATGATAAAATTGTACTATTGATTAATAGGTATTGTAATCTTATCGGACGCTTGTAAGCACATACAATTATGACGTTAAAATAGCGTCACCGTTCAACATAATATTTATTACAGATACTAATAATATACGTGCCCTCAATAGTTTACATTACGTGCCCTTAATAGTTTATATAGCTATGATAGCTAAACTGATGAAAATGAAGCTTACAATTAAAATTTTATGGTCTCGGTATTTTATAGATAACAAAAAAGCATTTTCCTTCATTAACTTCTTGACTGGATCAAGCGATAAGTAGATTTTATTAGTCACTTAAACTAATTTCATTTACTGCAACGACAAAAATTAAAATAATACGTAACGTAACGTTTGCAAATGAATACCATAAAATATTCTTAAGTTTCAACTTCAATGTTTCAGATTTGTTAGAGAGAGCTATACCAAAAAAGAATACCAGCACTGACCTGGTGTTGGCCATTAGCCACCATTCACGCTGTAGCTTGCTAGAAAATAGCTAACGCTGCCTGAAGTAGATGGGAGACGCTGAAGACGTGATGTGACTGTGTTATGTACCATGCTACTACATATTATGCAATAAAGTATTGAGTATTGACTCGTGCACTACAAAAGACCGTTTTTAACCCCCCCCCCCCCCCGAATAAAAAAGAGGGGTGTTATAAATTTGACGTGTATCTGTATCTGTGTATCTGAATGTTTGTCTGTGGCATCGTAGCTCCCAAACGGATGAACCGATTTTGATTTACTTTCTTTTTGTATGAAAGGTGAAAGATTAAGTAAGTTCTTAGCTATGTTTAGTCTAAATCCAACTGTCGGGGTATTTTTAATTTTTTAACATTATAATGTGTTGAGACTCGAGCACACTTTGGATTCGATTGTGACCTGTAATTCGGGTAACAAGTTTGTCGCTAAGCCGAGTCTTCACAAGCTGCTTTCGCAAGAAGTCAAGTCGGGTTAAAATATCAGCCAAATAACAAAAATACAGCAAGTATACAACAATAACAATATGATGTATATAGCCTCCAAAATACCGTTAAACACACCAGTTTACGATACCCATCGTGACACTAACTTGCCAAAACCACTATATTGTCATAACTCATAACAATATGAACACGATGTAGGCGGCGAAACGATCCCTACAAATATGGATTTAAGGAAAGGTCTGACACAAACACCTATCTTTAGGAATGTGGTTGTGCTTATTTTACTTTCTTTCATGTGGTTCCTCTTACACAGTATCATTTATATTTTATTCTATTGTGAAATCAGTTAATTCAAGGATAGTAAGGGCGTCGGGTGACGTGATCAAATATTATTTAACTACATTTGCTTGCAGCATCCGCCTACCTTCCCATATCATTAAAAATACTTTGTACTGAATAACAGACTATTAATTAATTAATTAATTTTGCTATAAACTTTCACAATTTGCAACAGCTACTGTGAAATAATTTATGTAACAGTTTTATGTTTTTTAAAACAAGAACATAAAATACTTGGAATTAATTTAAACGTCCGCCAAGTTTCGAATAGCCGAAATTAATTACATTATCAAAATTAATTAACATTTTTATTGGTAACCCTTAACGTTAAAGTAGAACAAGAGTTTTTATTGCACTGCAGTTAAAGTATACCCGTTAGGACCACAATAGCTTTTCTACATGTTGAACATATACCCCAACAAACATAAAAATAAAGGTATTATGGGAGATACACAACACTATACATATTATATGTTAACAACATATGTATTTATAACATTGTATCATTAGCTTTACAATTGTAATGCTCAAGGTCCGCTACGTGTAGTCGAGGCATTATTTCGTGGAAAGACTTATCTACAAACTCTAGTTTAGATGTTCTTACAATCTGTTGTCAAAAAAACAACACGCGATGGCGAAGGCATCAATCAATTAATTTGTAAATTGTTAAATGATGCTAATTATTTCTAAAAATTATTTATAGTCTGCATAGTCGCACAACACTGAACAAGATCAAATGAAACTCAAGATAATATTACTGTTGTTAAACTTCACTAGACTTTTAATGCTACGTCTCACGGACCTAGAAATCCGTCCGTGGCTACGTTTTGAAACTCATCCACATGCGCCGAAGATTGGAAATCCCATCCACAAGAATTGAACCTATACTTACGGCAGTAGGTATTCGGTCTGATTCTAAGAATGCAAGTTGTGAGATCCGTACCTTAGTTGGTGTGTCGTCGGCGGCGGGTCTCAGCTTAGCTCGGCCGGCACCGCCCGCCTGCCTGATGGCCGCCATGAGGTTGGCGTGAGCGTCACCACTGTCACCAGCCACCGGCGCGGCGCTTGGCGACGGCTTCTCTCTGCAACAATTGTAATTATATTACAATCAGATTCCGACCAGAACCGTAATATAAAATTAAGGATTAGTGGCTCTAAATACAGCTCTAAATATTGAACCATTGAACAAAGCTCAATCGGATGTTGCTTTTATGGTAAATTGTTCTTAAAACATAATGCGTAGCTTATTGGCTACGTGATGTATTAATTATGCAGACAAAGAGCTGATCGATCATGTACCTAATACAAGATATTGCCTTCGGCCATAAAAATTGTCTGTCAATAGTAAAATGATCCATCTCATTGAACCGACGAAGTCATCACCCACATGACCCATCCACCATTCACGTTTTCCTCTAAATTAAAAAGCCAAGGTTAGCCAGCAGGTTACGCCAACTGCAGATTAGAAGGCATTGATAAACTTTACATATTGGAAAGAGTACGAGTGCCTACCACATCGAAAATACCATTTTGTTTTTGTTATTGTAAAAAAATATGAAGAATACAGTAGGTATGTAACAATAAGTGATTAATTCAATAACGTATGAAAATAACATAATGTAATCGCATCTCTACCACGCGTGACCCTGCGGGTCAAGGAATGGCGAGCGAGATCAGAGATGTCGGCTGACGAGTGACGAGGTTCCATTGATCAAAACATCGACGTTATACCTACCTAGTACCTACATGCAAATCATTAATTATATTAAGCACTGCAATATCCCTATACTGTGGCAATATTCAATTATGATGAATGCCCTGGCGTTATGTTATGAATGACAGAACGAAAATGGTGACTTACATGAGATGACTCATTTTATTCAGTCCCATCTTACTCCACCCGTCCTAAGAATTGTCAAAAATCACGTTTAGGGCTCAGTTGTTTAACTAAGAACAATTTCAACAAAAAGAGAATGTTAAGCCAGGCAGCCGAATAACAATATAACAATGCATCAGTATAAAATAGAATTTAACTGAATTGCACAAAAGTTAACAGAAACTGGTGTCATTGTGTTGTTCGTCGATGTATATACAAGTGAAGTCCGATTAAATACCTAAACAAGAAATATAAAATAAAACGAATATTAGGTAACATTAATTTCATATTAACATAAAAATGCAAAACTACTACTTCATATTGATATCAATATCCAGGATTTTTAGTATTTTATCACATGAAATAATTTAGTGCAAGACAACAAGATCCCATCTGATGGTAAGTTTTTCGGCCAGCATCAGGTTGGATTGGAAGTAACCCAGTGGCAGCTTGAATAAACCTGAATTAAGTAACCTCGGCGCCCTGTGAGATATCACCTCGTAATCACCTAATGGCATCGAGCGGCGGGCGAGTGTGTGCGTGACCATAATTAACCTTTGTTGCGATACACGAGTTAAAGTCGCATTAACTTTTTTATGACATGAAACTAGCAAAGGAACATGCAGTTCGTTTGGTGTTGACGACCGCTGCCGATTGACGCTTACCACATTAATGGAATAGGAGTGTTAAACAATTTTATTTTAGTTGCTGATTTGTATAATATTTTATCTCTCAGTATCAATACCGGACGGCGGACTCAGTGATTGATGGGTGCTACCTATTTTAATTTTAAAATACCAATAATGTATCGAATCTCTGTAATTTTAAACATAAATAATGTACTTACCTATATGAAAATAAAAATCGAACAATTTGGTAAAAGTAGATGACTCTAGAAATAGAACACACAATCCAAGAATATTTTTTACTGTAAATGTTATGTTATGAAGGTAATGTTGACGCCTGTAGCACAATAAACACCTAATAATTTACGGGCATAAATACAACAACAACCTTTGCGACGGCGACGCATTGGTTGCTAAAACAATAAATATCAATAGATTCTTTCTTAGCCTCAACTTCTACTTTCAATAACAATAACGATAACACTAACACATACATACAACAAGGTTACACAAGCTCTACACAGAAATGTTTTCATGTTAAGCCATTACCATAATTAGAATACGCATCCTTATGTTTTCGCAGAGATACTACGAATGAGTATATTTCTCAAAACAAACTTGTTTTTAATTAAAAGTCACGATAAACGATAAGAAAACAACAAACTACAATACTACATCATACTATCTGTTCTATGAAATAAATGTTTAACGCACATTAAACTTTGAGGCATCTGCGATAACCTTTTTGATACTTATATTAATTTACGATATCATTCCTATAAAAAAAAACATTTATTTCAATAAAGAATGATATGCGATAGAGATGTTGCTTAGCTAGCAGTGCTTAAAATCAGTGAACCTAATGCGTAACTTTCATGTTTTCACCTCTTTTACTTATAATATCATTGTTTTCGTCCATAAAAGGTAACGGCGACCTACATACTTAATAATGTAACGGTAATTACATTTTTCCCTCAAAGCATCTTATATTTTCTTTCATAGCGCGCCTTAAACTTCAGCCTTAAACTTAAACTGTATTAAACTATTAAACACCGTGTGCGTGTGTGTCTATTAGGTATTGCCAATTATATAGTACACAATATTTTATTCACTACGTCAGATTTTACAATGTTAGCGCTTCAATCCTGAAAGTTCAACAAGTTTGTTCCGACTTCCAGCGGGTACATTTCAAATGAAGTCTACGCCTTTATGCACGAGGTGGATTACGAACGTGTGACATCCCTTATGGATTTTCTGAATAGCCCGACACGTCGAACGCGGCATGTAGTTATAATTTCATAGCTAAAATGCAAAGTGCGCCATGCCTGGTTTAGTTAATCTAACATGCCAAGCGTTACACCTTAAAAGCCATATTGACGTAGAACCTAATCGTATGACTGGTTACCGAATGGGTGTAAATTATAATTAATTACCATCCATTCCTTAACCAGTCACAATAATAATAGTAATTAAAAATAAGCAAAACTATCGATGATGACGTTTTAATGTTCCAAAAGAAATTCAAATTATTTTTTCAGTGGATTTCATTAAAGAACCCATCAATATACGAACGATGGCGAGCCCAGTTCCGTGGCGCCACTCTTGGCGTTGTATGTGAGGGTGTAGACAAGTCCGACATGGTATATCTGCACAGTCCAAAATATCTTTCAGCGAATTGGCTAGCTGCCAGGTCACCTGTGTTCATCGCGGACCTAGAAAGATGGTAGATACAAGCTAATGGAACGGGACTATAATATCCATAATACGGACAAATTCTACGTAATCAGTAGTTTAAAATGTGCATAAAATTATAGTAAAACCTACTCGTAGATTTACATAGCTTTATCCCAACCGAATTATATGTTAACGTCACGGACACCCGTCGTCACAATAATTGCATCAAATGTTTGAAATATTTAACACAATTCTTTTAAACCGGCAGTAATTATTTAATTAAGTGCCAAAAACTTTACTATCTGCACTGTCCGCTTAACTATATAGACGAAAGATCAATATTTCACATACATTTTAGAAATCGTAGAAAACAAGTAGGTACATAAACATCCACATAGAAAAAGCGACATGGTTGCATACTATTTATGAATTTTAGATTGATGTTCTTGCAAAAAGCATTTGGAAGAGGAACACATAATGTAATTGGTGATTACCGTGTAATTAAAGTAAAATAAATAAATAAATAAATAATAACCCGAGTTCGTAGCCACTAACTCAAACATGGGTGGAAAACCCACGAACCCGCCTTTTGATTGAACGTCGACCAGCGGGGAGCTAATAGCCAGTGAGATTAGTTTGCCTCCCCATTGTTTACCCCTATACCGGTATACCAGACCGCTGCGATCGTATCTACGGAACAGGATATTAGGTTGAAAAACAAATTATTACATAATAGATAATGTGAGGAAGCAACAAAAAAACCGCTGAACGAGGAACTTTGTTAATGGAAGGAACAAACGATAATTAAATTCACCAGGTGTTATGTAAAGTCAATGATATAAAAACGGGAATTTTCGTTTTTGGAAAAAAAAATTATTCGTCTGCATTATTGTTGTCGCCCTCAAAATAGTCCCCATTAGATATTATACACTTGTGCCAGCGCTTCTTCCAATCCCCGAAAAACTTTTCAAACTCGATTTGTCGGATAGCCATTATAGTACAGTCAATAAAGTAGTTGTAGAGTGCGTGAGCGGGAACCTAAGCGATTTCTTCAGAAACTTATTCAGGGTGCTTAGAGAGATAACATACTAAAAGTCCCCGCGTCTAGGAGGTGAGCCGGAGGGAGGGGGGGGGGGGGTTGCAAAGGTCTCAATTTTAGGTTTTTCGCCAATATCTCAAAAACGGTGCGTTGTAGCGAAAAATGGTCTAAGATGAAATGAAAGCTTATAAAATTCTCTATAACTTTAATTCTGTACACTTTTTCTATATCTCCAACCGTTTTTGAAGTACATTAGTAGACATGTAATTACTTAAAACAAGTAAAATATGAGTCATCTCAGAGTAACGCGGTGTCCTACGTGGGCGACTCAACGCGAACGCGAAGCGACGCGGCGCGATGCAAAAACAACAAACAGTTGAAATGTGTTGAAGTGTCCTACGTTACAAAACGCACGTAGAGTGCGCTGCGGCGCGGCGCGATTTGACGCGAACGCGATCAGTCGGTTTGATATTTTCGCGCGAACTTCAGCGGCGACGCGGCGGGTGTCAGTGGCGGTGAAGGGACGATTCGCGCGCACGTAGGACAGAGCCGCCGCATCGCACCGCATCGCACTGAATTCGCACCGGATCGCTTCGCGATCGCGTTCGCGTTGAGTCGCCCACGTAGGACACGGTGTAAGGGGAGGGGCAGGACCAGCTAAAAGGCAGCCAACTGAGCCAACACCAACTACTTGGCCGTCACACGGATGTCGCCATTCTTGAGGTCACTGCTCACATCCTATCTCAATGAAACGAATTGTTGACCAATTGAAGCTCACTTACTGAGACAGCAAAATTTACGAACCATTTAAAGATCAAAATAAATCGGCAGAGGCTTCCCGGAAACTATTGCGTTATAATTTAAAAGCCAATAAATATTTAATAGTCAACTGATTATTATCATTCTGAATATTTAAAAAAAATCATTTCGATGTATATCTCTTGTTAATGTGACAAAATGTGTTTTTCGTTGAAACGAGCATAAAAATATCAACACTTCACCTAAATAAAACAGTTTCCTGTTAACTTATGCAAGAAAAGGTGCTCAAGCAAGAAGTCGATCCAAGCTCTAGATATTAATTAATTTATAACAAGCAAAACTGCTATTGACAACAATATAATTTACGTTAAACTTCGCACTGACTTTGCTAATGAAACTTATAGCAAAGAAAATTACTATTTTCATAATGTTAAGAGGTTTTCAGCGCACATATTTTTAGTTGTTTTCGTAAGTACGGGGTTTGTCAATCGACTCGGTACCTTGTTTACATCCAGCACCCGCTATCGAGTGTCTGATCTTCACTACAAGACATTGACAGTGAAGTTTAAAATAGAAAACTTTCGACCGTACAAGAAACTCTCTACGGGCGCGATTCTAAGAACGTACGCGGATCGTGACGGCATAGACGCCCCAAACAGAAATAGCACTTCGTGGGAAAGCCAGCCACGGCAGGGGACTCGTTTCCTTCCATCTCGTCGCTCTATTAAACTTTATTGCGCCCAACTGAAAGCCAATGCCCTCTGTAGTTTACGGTTAAGCAATAAAACCAATCGACTCTTGATTTTTGAAACGTTGCAGCACCGTATGCACAAAAGACTTAACAGGAAAATCGGATTAATAATAAGCGTTTGGCAATCGAGTGCTCTTTTTTATTTGCGTTGGATTTCGTTTGGCCGCACTAGAATAAACTAAAGTATGATTATATGGAATGAAAGGAGTCTTGGGGTATAAGCGACTCCATCATTGGGTCCAAGCCAAGCGCTAATTGTGCGCGCAAATACTTTATAGTAACTTTTATGCCACAAGTAAATTAATTTAACGGATTTCCAATCAGCAATCAGATAGCAATTAACGTGTTAGTACCGCGAACCAAGCAGGTTTTCCCGCGCGCATGTTACCGCGGTGACGCGGACGCCGCAGCTAGTGCCGCTGGTACACAGTACAGTACAACGTCACGTCTCACGACCTACGAGTTCGTTGTATTTAATTGTAAACGGACACTTTTTGTTTACGCTCATTGTTGATTGATGTTTTTTAAAACCGGCTTACTGATTTTGTTGGTTGTGTAGTCAACTTCTTCCTGCATTATTAATGAGTAAATCTGTGAGTCATTTGCATATAAATTGTCTAGCTTACTACGAAAATCGTTTATCTGACAAATTACCATAATTGATAATATATTCACAACAGAATGTTTATTATGTTATTAGTGGAAATACATTCCTTTTTCTTTATTTAAATCAGAACGATCTTTTGTAATAGTTATTAATCGACTTTGCAATTTTTTTACGTGTTATATCATCCTATAAAGGCTCCTAAACAAAAATACAAAATTTTATCTAGTCGTATGTGTCTACTTTTGTTTGTCCACCAAAATAGTGATCCGATTATAACCAGTGTTTTTTCAGTGGCTTGCAATAAAATCTTGGCTTATTGATAAAAGCTTTGCGTGTGGTGCCAAAGGAAAAAACGTCTTTAAACCTTGGCCAAATTCTAGTCCGCATGTAAGAAAATCAATATAGCCCTCGTAGTCCAATAATAACGTACCATATTTTAAATACGGCGCGGCAGCTGGCAATTCAAATTATAGTAAAAGGACAAGGTGAATAAAGTGTGCAATAAAAATACAAGACAATGAAAACTTCTTGTGTACACAGTCACAACATAAAGAAAAAAGTGACGTAAAAACAGGAAAAATATGCATTAGGGATGAATTATGCTACACCGTGTCGGGCACGAGCAATTTCACTGACACGGACACGGACGTCGCACAGTGTAGCATAAACACTCGATGTCCGCGTCATATAAAATTTTAGTGAAGTTTTGGATCCGTGCCTCGTCTGCGGCACGGTGTAGCATAATTCATCCATTATTTGTTTGTAATATTAAACTATTTGGCTTTTCGTAGGCGGCTGTGTGCGGCGCGTGTGGCGGGCGTTGCGGAGGTGGGCGCTTGCCACAAACAATACATCCCGACTTGTGCCATTTTATTCGTATTCTGACATGCGTAAACAATCCCATTTGTATTGTCTGAGTCTGCCGTTAATACAAGCTGAATGCATATGGATTTTAAGTAAGATAAATTTTTAATAACATTTATTTTACAACGATGATTGAATATAAAAACATTTTACAATTTATATAGCTATACCAGCTTCTTTACTCACACGCATTATCCATTCACTAAAGTTTAAAAGCTAAAAATTCCAGCAATTTTTTACAATTTAATTTTAAAAGCCACGCAAAAAATGATCTCATTGATCGAGCGGCCGCAGGTGGTGGAACAAAGCAAGAAGAAACGTGACTCCCCGGCCTTTACCGTACCAAAAACATCGATATGTAAATTATTGCAATGTCATGATTTTATCAGTAATCGATTCACGTTGCGATTCACTCGTACAGCGTATTACGTGGTATTGGCCGACTTTGTTCCACGTCGTAAGTGTTTGTATCGTAATTCATAAACGTTCATTAACGGATTTTACATCGCACGAGCTATAAATAAAGACAGGTCTAGCATTGCATACATACTACGAGTATGTTTTCATGACATCACCAAACCGTAAGCTTTTTAACAAATGTAAATAAATAATACCTATGTAAAACGGGCGTATAGGTACTATTTCGATAAAAAAAAATAACTGACGTGAGCCCAAAGTAAACACCTGACCAATAAAGTAAGTTCTGTTTCATAGTTTAGGAATGAACTAGGGATGAATTATGCTACACTGTGCCGGGCACGAGCAATGTCACTAATATTTTAATCGGCTCGGACACGGACGTCTCACGGTGTAGCATAAACCCTCCGATGTCCTCATCATATAAAATGTTAGTGAAGTTTTGAATCCGTGCCTCGTCCGCGGCGGTAATGGATGAATTATGTTACACCGTACCGCGGACGAGGCACGGATTCAAGACTTCACTAACATTTTAAATGACGCGGACATCGAGTGTTTATGCTACACCGAGCCTCGTGTTAGTGAAAATGACGGTGTAGCATAATTCATCCCTTATCGTACTCGAGGCATGACTCCTATTCCGGGAGGAAGCGTAGAGCACTTCATCTTACTACTCCATCGTCTCAGCACTAATGACTTGCCGAGTGGGTTGGGTATACAGTGTAGGAGTTTCTAAAGACACCGAAAAGATTTTTTATTTCACTTTAACAACGAAGGCAATAAATAATATAAAACTGATAATTATCAGGCTTCCTTAAGTTTTACTTAATACTTTCGTATAGACTTAATCCGATACACTCGTTGCTATTCCATTAACACGTATGACATCAGTGATTATAGAATCATAAAATTTGCAGACAAATTGTGAAAGACAAATAAGATAAAATTTTATAAAGTTAATGCCTATTATATTATAGAAAATGTGCGCCAACATACAATAAACTATTAAGATATAATTACATTAATTACATATTTAATAATTCTTTTTATAGTTGTTTTTTTTATTTATACCAGTATAATAGACATGTTACTTTGATTGTTTCAACAAAGTGTGCATGTCGCTGGCAACTAATTATAGTTAATATTCTCTTTATGAAGTACCTAACTACTTAAACTACCTATAGTCTGAAACACGCTAAAACAATAACTTTATTTGCGGCGAGATCAACCGTCATTATTATCAAGTTAATTTGATATTTGCCCCTGCAATGATATTGGTAATACTTACAAGTATATCGTTTTAAAAGTTTTGTGTTTGTAATGGATTTCACGGATAAAAAGTCGTTTTATCCGTGTTTTCAGGCAATGAAAAACTGCAATAATAGACTCTTCCTGACAACACTAAAGTTACTTCAGTAGATGGCGTTGTTCAGCAACATTAAACCGAGCAAAGCTCGGTCATCCAGGTACTATAATTAAAATTACGCTCTTTAAATAAATATGGAAACGTTATTCCAAGAGTAGTATTGGGAAACCATTGAATTTTACCGGGAGGGGCACGTATTAAATACTTATATTAACATGGGTAAAGGTATTTTAAATGTAAAATCCGGCCTGGCGCACTCCGCACTTTTGGTATGATGTTACAATTACGTGTCGCGTTCGACGTGTCGGGTCAATTTCAGAAGGGCTGCCACGCGCCTATCTATCTAATCTATCACACATGTCATCACAAAAAAGAAGACAACCCTGACGTTGTCATAAAGGATAAGAGTTATGATTAGAAAGAGAGGCAATGTCAACGTCTGTTGACGATTAGCGCAGTGTGACCTGAATTACACTTTATTGTGTCGGAGTAAGAGTCGTTATTTATTTAAATGATTTTGCGGAGTGACTCTTCTGTACCAATAGCTAGTTTTAAGTATTCTGTGGTAAGATAAAATTCCTGGTTGAACGGAACTTATAATCACAGCAGCCATAGCTGTGGTGGAACGTTCGTTATATTCATCGACTGCCTCGACATCGACGCGTGACCTTAACTTTTTCGGTTCTGAATGTCTGATGGCCGCCACAAAATTGCCCTCAAGGTGTTTTAAGACTTTTAAAGTTTACGAAGTTGGAAATACATATATGGAGTGCGTTGACCATTAATGTCTTCGTACTTTGTATTGCCATTGCTTGCTTATGCACTACTGAAGCAAAATAATCGTAACATTATGGTTTTCTAATATTCATTTAAAATGATTAGATTGCGTACTGTTTAGAGTATTTCAATACGCTGTCTTCAACGGTGATCTTGAATTCCTGTATACTCATAGTGTAACAAAAATACTACTATGTTTGAGTGTTGATATGGGAAGAGTTGAAATATTTGTACCACGAATTTAATCGTTTGATTGCAGACTCCGGAGATGTTCAAACGAAAGTGTCCATCTCAAAATATCTGATGATCACTTTAGAAATTACATTAATATTTCGTAATACCCATACGTTTACTGTTAGAAATTCTCGGAAAGAAACATAAATCCCAATTAGCAATAGCAAATGTTACGCGCGAGGTTACTAGAGTAGTTACTGCTAACAAGATTTTATTGCTGTTACCGAGAAGGCGCCACAGATTGACCCAAAACCTTAAAAAACGTTTTTCTGATTGTCACTTCATTGTAGCCAATCATTAATATACGGATACTATCATCGTTTGATCATATTCGGTTACAGATACCTGAACAAAAAGTTTTCAAAGCAGATGGCATTTGATGGGTTGCAGATTCATTTTTCTTAGCTTAATACAAAACGATATCTCTTATTTTTCAGGTGAAAATCTAAATTAACGATAAAAGTTTGATGTCTAAAACACCAACCAACTCGAAGGCACAACTAGGTGTGCAGTTTTATAGTTGGACTTAAGTTTCATAACCTATCACCCTTTCAACGGGATTACTTATTTAATTTGAACTTTGAAGTACATAGTTAAGTATTAAAAGATTTTACTCAGAATTTAAATGCTTTGTGCCTGAGATTTCGATCGAAGATTATAATTTATACGTAAACATTGAAGAGTTGTACGTTTATTTACTGCTGCCTTCTACACACACATACGAAAATCATGGAAATCGTCCATAAAATACTTTCGCTGAAAATCCAAGAATGTAGCTTTGATACGAAATCTAAGTAGAGTAATAATTAAACTCCGTCCGTTTCAAATCCTGTTTCTGGAAAATCGTAGCATGCCCTATTCCAGTAACTCGTAACTCCAGCCACGCTCCAGCTGGCCTTATTAGGGTCGGTCATTAGCATGCGCGCTATTGAAATTATGCTAATTCATACCAAGGACGTCCGCAATAACAATTACATCAAAATCATTGCTAACATTGCTACCTTGAAGACATTACTATAATTTAAAACATACATATTTACGCGAATCAACTCACTAAAAGCTATTGGATTTTTTTTTACGACTTGGCACAATTGCCCACGTTTCGACTCAATCTTGAACCAATACCTTCCTGTTAATCGACAGTTTTTTTATTCAATTTAGAACAGAATATAATTTATTTCTTCAACAACTATAATTTATTTCTTTAACACTGTAGTACAAATAGGAAATATTCTTACACTTTACTTTTTTACAATTTCATACTATGCTTTCGGGGATTCGGTAGTGTGACGAATGTGTCCTACATTCCTTTGTAGTTTTTATTTTGTCCCCATCTCAATACTCATAGTGGATAGAATCTATTATTATAAGTTTATGTGGTGGCCTATAATTGTCGCACTGAACTCAATTCTTCAATCTACATCTGATATTGGATGACGTTTCTGATCTTCATGCCAATTTATCAAATCCTGGTATTGATTTGATTCCATTTCGAATGTTTTTAACCCCCGACGACAAAAGAAAATTATATGAAATGAAATAACCTTTTATTCATTATTCACTGATACTCATATGCACGTCATTTTTTTAATCTACTAACTTTTCGGAAAGGTGCTTTGTCATGGAGGAGAAGAAAAGCCGTAAAGAAACTCCTCAGCACATCTTTTAAAAATACAACTTACATATGTAAGTATAAGTTTGTTATATATAAGTTTGACGTGTCTATGTATCTGTATGTCTGTCTGTGGCATCATAGCTCCCAAATGGATGAACCAATTTTGATTTAAATTTTTTTGAAAGGTTTTGTTTGAAAGGTGACTTAATCGACAGTATTCTTAGCTATGTTTTATTTTTTATTTATTTTTTGTAAATAAAACTGTCGAGCGTTTTTTTTATTTTAATTTAAGATTATCAATACAGTATTATCAAATCCAGCGTGAAAATTGATTATAAAAAAATTGTACTTATATAGACAAAATTAAATGGCGGTTAGCCTGCGTTGTAAAGATGACATTTATTAGAATCTTATGGCATTCATTTTCCTGTTATTGCTATACCTGCTCACAAACTGAAGAATATTTTCCTGTAAACGTGAACTTGAATAAACATCTACGAATATATTCAATCCAAACCTCCATGAAATAAAGCTTTATTTCATAGCTGTTAACTAGTTATTGATTGAGACGTAATTATGTAATATCATTATGAAATTATGATGACCACGAACATCGTCCGAACAAACGCACTTAGTAGTAATAAAGAGTTGATAGTTTTCTCTCGGGTTTCCGTATATCTGTAGATTTAACTGCTTCGATGTACCCTTCACGTTTGCATCTACATAATTTATCATGATTATAACTTTTCCTTCGTTCAAAAAAAATTTTGAAATATAAAAGAAAATCATTATCATTTTTTATTACTTACTAGATATTGCCCGCAGCTTCGCGTGCCGAAATTATGCTTATCATATTTATCCACTATTTCACCCCCTTGGGGGCAAAATTTTGAAAAGTCCTTCTTTAGTGAATGCCTATGTCATAAGAGGAATACGTGTGCGAAATTTTAAGTTTCTAGCCCTAAGCCCTAAGAGTTTGGCCTAGGCGTTGATAGATTAGTCAATCACTTTTGCCTTTTATAATATTAATAGATATAGATTATTATCCTTGTGACGATAAAATGTAAACAATGAACAAACGGTATTAAACAACAGAAAACCACATCCCTGCTACAGTAATTAGTAGATAGCATTATTAGACTGATAAATTATAAACATTAACCTCTTATATGTCACTTATGTACTTATGTCAGACCCCAGCCTATTATAAAATTTATTATCACAATGAAGTTTCACAATAGGCAAAAGGATGAAAACATATTTGTCAATAACCACTTAACGACCAAAAGAGTCTCCTGACGGTAAGCGATCATCGTCGCCAATGATCATCCGTAAGTCACCGCACGGCATCATTGACATTGACGCACTGAAGAACTAAATTTAATCTAAAGAGTACAACCAAGTAGGGAATGAGGTTACCGCGATCGACTGACAACAAATTCCATTCACCTTTTCATTCAATTTCTTCTAAAGGCCGTAAACCAGCTCGTGGTCACGGTACTGCATTTAATTGAAATAATAAGTCATAAAAGTTGAATTATTCATGCATCTTTACAATTGCCAGAAAAATTCCTGAACGAAAATCTCGAATGAAAGCGAGAGACGACGTATCCGAGGATGTCCCCCCGTTAGCGATCGCGTGACAAAGTCTTGCTGATTGTTGGATCTGGGGCCTGACCTTGACGGACAGATTTGACCCTGAACGTTGTCTATGATAATAGTATACACTCAACGTTAATCTATGTAGGTATATATTAATGCGCAAGCGTTGACAGTTTTCATACATTTCAGGACATATACGAGTAGATATAAATGATATAGAAAGAAGACTTAGCAATTAAATTGGTTGTCTGGAATTGACTGCTGCAGCGATTAGACCACCATTTGTATTTCCTATGCTTTGCAATTTGTATTTCCTTTGCTTACTTTTGGTGTACAATAAAGAGTATTATTATGTATTATCATAAACATCGAAAGCTATTGTGCATTTTGTAAAAAAAATATAGTAAAAAAATATGCTTATATTCAATTAAAACTAAAAGATATGAAGTATTTTTGATACATACGCATTCATTCAAATCCTATAAGACCTTTCGAAAACCCTATATGGATCCAAAAATTGTTTTTATATTTGTACAGACCACTCAGGTCGCGACTATCAAAAGCACTACTATGGTTTCTTATTTTATTGCAGATAATAACTACAATAGTTACAATGCACGAATTTCAACGTTCATATAAATAAAATTTGCATATATAAACATTTCATTAACATAATTTTGTCGCTTTAACAGTGATATAAATCAATACGGACGTTCCAAGAATTGCGATTGTGAGTGCGAATCCACAGAAGTAAATATTGACTATCTCTAGCAAGGATAAAAGCACCTGATACGTAATTCATTGATTCATTACTCCAAAAAAAATTCGTATTTAAAATACTAAATGCAAAACACGTATTTCCAAAATACTTTATTAAAATAAAATACTTTTATAATTCATATTCTTAACTTCCTTTATTTTTAAAAGCAAGTTTTTTTCAACTAAATCTGCAGTTCGCTGTTATGTTGGTAACATTGTTAAAGGAGTTTATTAATTAATTTTTTTATTTAATGTAATGTTTTATATTATCTCGCAATATAATATCGTTGTTACCTTTGATGAACTTGATATTAATGCTTATCATTATCTCCCTGTAATTGGTAATTATGGTTTTTGAAATTTCAAAAACTTATTTCAGCGGTACCAACATTATACCACAGTACACATATCTATACAGTAACGTGACTCGGCCCGATTCTCGAAAAACTTGCCTACGCGTCGCCGCGCGCTAGGGCTGTCCGCCGACAGTATTTTAATTTTATAAAACGACTTGAGTTTCTTTGTAGTTTTGTATTTATAAATGTTATATTTTCTATTTTAATAAATGCAATTCATTGTGAATAAAAAGGTAGTGTTCCATAAAAATCTATGTTGTGTTTTTATTAGTACTGTGAAGGTTCGTAAGCCTTCAGTATTGTATTAGAGACAGAGACTCTTAGGGTATGGTAAGTTCTTCTTGCAGGTTAAGGTAAATAAAAAAGGTACAACTGTCCGATTCTATAAACTTTATACCTATTGCTAAATTAATTTATAACATTGAAATCAAAGTTACAGTAGCAAGTAGCAATAACGTTTTAATGACAAATTAGACGCAAATATTCAAATTACAATTATTACAAATTACAATATTAGGTACAATTATTTCCAGACGAGATTCATAGATTCATCATTATATTCTTTATCACGTCATTCATATTATATACGTCTATACTATAGCGAACCCTATAAAAGATAGCCGCACACGACCATACAGCTCAACCAGAGTAGAAAAACTAAAAAAATTGTTATTTGTACCGACCGGACCGTGGTACAAGCTCCGCTCGTTCGCCTGTCGGCAATCGCCACGCAGCGGCCGCTGTTGCCCACGTATCGCACGCGTATTCGGATGTGGGTAGGTATAACGCGCTTTTCGGCCGTTTGTATGAAGAGCGACTACTGTTTATATCTTTACCGTGATTATACCGAACTGCAGATTTACTTAATTCGCACTAGTGTGTGTTTCAAGCAGCGATGTTTCAAGTAAGTCTGCAGTCGCGTATCTAAAGTGGGTAGTGCGCCAGCCTACCCACACAAAATAAATAAATGTCATCCGGATTTAATCAGTTAAGTGAGGAAATTAAGTAAAATCGATAAGCGAGATAACGTATCTTTGGCTCACAGAATTTCCTCGTATCTATGGTCACTGACACTTGTCTACTCACGACGTGACGGTATTATTTTTCATTGTAATTACAAGATAAAACTCGTTTTTCTAACAACTATTAAAGTGAAATATTCGACTAATATAAGTATTTTGTATTCCTACAGCAGCATCTATGTATGAGTTGTAAGAAATAGTGAATGTCTGTTGAGGGAAAGGTCCCACAAGGTTACGGCCGCGCGTGTCAAGAGAATTAGATACGATACGACTTTTCAAAGCGGAATTCCCACTCGGGAACATTGTAATGTAACTAAGAAATTTACATAAAAAGATCGACTCGCGTCCCTAATCCAAATGTCGGTTTTTTGAAGTTATACTTCTTAGGCGCGTTATAAAATAAATGGAAAAAATTATGAGAATAAGAGAGTGAAATTTTAAGATTTGTAACACGGTGACGGTGACACAAAAGGTGACGAAAGACGTCACGCGCGTTTTGAAAAACGCTCGTTTTGAAAAAAAAAATTATTATATTTATGTAGTATAGTTTTTTTAAATATTGTTAGAATATTGTTTTTGTATATAATTTTTTTTAATATCGTTTTTTTAATATTGTTTTTTTTTCATAATAATATAATTAAAGTTATAGTTAAATATTTATTTAATGATTCCAAAGAAGTATAACCTCTCACGCGCGTACAAAGGTACACGAACCCCTTTTTTATGTAAATAGTTGACAAAAAAGCGGATGAGCCATCTGATGGTAAGTGATTACCGTCGGCCGTAGACATCTGTTACGCTTCTAAAAGCTAAAAGCATCACCGATGTATTTATGATGTTTAAATAAGTATTTATTAATCATATTGTTAAGGGCGCCTAAACTTGTTAAAATCTTTAATTCACCGAGTAATCAAGTCAATCATAATACGAAGTACACAGTAGATTTCAAAATGAATACCACAGCGGATGTATTAAAACAAAACATTAATAATAGAGTAATATTATCTGCGAGTAAATGCGTCATTGAAACCAAATATTCAACAATGAATATTTGTACAAAACCAACGGGAGAAGAACACGAGTTGTTATGAAACCGCAGTTTCCACTTAGAGCAGTACGGGGAACCGGTTTATTTGATAAACAACCCCTATTATTGCTGCGAGTACAAACACCAGCGTGGCTCAGCTCAAACAACTCATGAATGATTCAAATTTAAGCATCTAATATAGCTTTTACATTAAATGCAGAGGAAATGCGTTTTATTTATAATACATTTGAGTACAAAAAATACGACATTCGTCCAAAATAGACCCAGAAAAGGAGTAGAAAATATCTGGTAAAGGTGACATAATATTTTCGATTTGTTACTTGCACATGTCATCTCCATTCGTGCATTTTTCCATTCATTGCCGCTATTTTAATATTAGTCTTTGAAGAATCCCATACTACATCAAAAAACTATAAAGTTTAGAAAGCTATATAATAATATGCTAATTATTCATTCGGAGGGAGAAGCTTGTGATTACATAAATTCCAGATATCTACAAAATGTTGGCAATGAAGTTACGATGCAATTAAAACTTTGAAATTGATCAAATGGATTGTTTGACATTCAACGGGATAATTTTAAGCCACAAGTAAATCCAAGTAACATTATGAATTAGGTGTCATTTAGAATTTAGTAAATCGAACTTATAATATTAAATCGATCACATGTTATTTTTTCTAAACGTGTGAAAATAATGAATGGTTATGCTTTGAACATATCTAGATCTAAATAAAACTATGTGGATGAAAATGATCTTAAATTGTCTAAAAGACATTACAAAATAAACTCAAAGAGTACGTCTCAACGGTCATCCATCACCTCATTAATCACGTAATTATTACGATTAGTCGTGTGAACTACTTAAGTAGTTTAAGTACTAATTTCTGGCATTTAGGGCACCATAAGGCGCAGCGAATACACCATAAGCAGTCTCAACTCTCAGCAACACAGCAGTCTAATCTGAATTAATACTGATAATGATAATAATTTTCTAAGATTTTCAGCAACTACAACGCAACTCTATTTCACGGATGTAATACGTAACAGTAGGAACTTAAAATGAATTGTGGAAAGTGGAAGTGTACACTTACATAAGTAAAGATCATACCAACAAAAAAAAATAGTGTGATGGGAACATACATATTACGGAGAAATAATAGAACGGGGTCTACTGTACCTGTAAAGAACCAGGTATTCAATCTGAACGTGCAACGATTTAAAACGCTATAAAGCAGATTTTACTTAGCTTAGGCTATTTAAAATTCCACCAAGGAATCAAGTAAAGGTCAAGTGACCCATAACTCTAAACCCACATGAAAGCCGCATACAATATTTACATTTTTTCCTCGAACTCTCTCTATTACGTCTTCCTCCTTTACGACCTCTTTTACCGACCACTTACAATTCAAGTAATGTATATCGAATAAAAAACCTTAAAATATTGCCGGAATTTTAACCAATGTAGTTGGTTTAAGATTTCCTGTTTTCCAATTACATTGAGCCCATAAGTACATATTTTCAGTAGATATTATAAAATCTAGTCGGAATTGATAATACGAGTATCAATGAGTTGCAGATAACGAGATTGTTACACATGTGGTTGAGATTAAGGAATTCCGGAAAAAAGCAGGTAAAGAAATACGAGCCCCTTTACGAGCTTTAATGCTCATTCTAAAAGCAAACATCTGTTGATTGCAATATTTGCCATAGACAAACCGGTCCACAAAAAAACGGTTCCTAATAAGCTTGGAGAGGTCAAATCTCTTCAAAGTTATTTTGTACTATTTAGATTGGTATTGGATGGTATTGAGAAGAAAAAAAGAACTCATTGCTATTAGCGAATGTGCCACTTACTTTTGATTGTTGGTTGGTGCTTCCATCGGCGGCGGGGGCGGGGGAGGAGGCGGCGGGGGAATGGGCAGCGACGGAACCACCGGCGGCTTCGCAACGGGCGTAGCGGTAGGCGCGTCCGGGATGTCGGGCAAGGCCGGGGGCTCGGGTTTGACGTCAGGCAACTCCTGCAGGTCCGGCAGCTCCGCGATGCCCACGTCCTGGAGCGCAGTGCCCGGGGCTAGGGGCGTGGTGGCCGCGGATGGCGCGATGGAACCATCCCCAGTCACAGAGTACTGCACGTCACCAGCTATCCCCGGCAAGTGGGGCAGATCGAGCGGCATGTCGAGCTCGGGCACCTGACACGAGTTACTCACATTGAAATACCTGCAGTCCAGTACGCGTACTACCACTATCATTTAAGTTTGCCGACACTAATTTAAAATTAACTAACTGGGCAATGAACTCTGTCAAATAAATATAATTTGTATTATTATAATAAATCAGCAAAATTTAAGCGCATATAGTGTAATTTACCATCGAAAATGATGCGCTTAAACTAATGCCAAATTGCCAAATAAGCCAATGTAAATTTATTTATCTAAATATGTATAACATTATTTCTTTGTAGTTTTGCGGAAGGTGACAACATTGCTTACAAAACGCTTAGTAAAGTAATAAAAAAACTTACCAAGCCCATGCCCGGCGCATACATGTATTCGTCAATTTCTCTTTTCAAAACATTCCTTTTCATAATGGAAGGGGGAGCGTCTTCTAGTGAACTCTGGGTTTCCACACTGCTATGCACTGTTGGTACGTATGTTAGCACTTTGGTCTTGGTGTCAAGGTAAGGACTTTCATCCGTGTTAAATATCAAAAGATCACCTACGGACGACACGTTCTGTATCACAGCGTCTAATTCGAAATCTTTTCCGGGCTTCATTTTCAATTCTGCGACTTTCACGTGAAAGAAATGCAGTTTTTCCTGAGTAAACAAAATACGCAATTAATGTTTATCGAATTTTGAAATGCTTACTTTATTCATTATATATATATATATATAAGATAAATTAAGAGAATACCTGAATCCCTTTTTCGCTTGACGGCCTTTGAGGCTTTCCACTCAAAGTTATTTTTTGAGGCTTGTGTTGGTATCCTTTTAAATCGAATAAAGATTGATAGTGCTCGTGTACTATCGAGGCAGGATATTTTGCACTAGAAAAGATTTTTATGGCCTTCTGCATGCCCGAAAGTTTTTCTACTTTCGTTTTAGATATTTCAATTCTTTCCTTCAGGTTGTTTGTTTTGTCCGTGTTCTGTTTAATTCTGCTCATTACACGTGAAAAAACGTCATCGACTATTCCATTGAGATTATCAAGAGTGTTCGCGATCTGCAGTACAGTTTCTTCCATACTAAGATCACTGGGTATCAGGTTGACTTTGTAGATACCTTCCATTGTTAATAACTATACTTGGCAGGATTTTACTGAAACAACGAATCGTTGTTTACTTCAGTGTTGACATGTTTTTTTATTTACAACACATATTTATTTATTAAAATATAGAATGGCAGAATATTTTGAAAAATACATTAATGTTTGGTGTGGTTTGAGTGCAATGTTTAGAATAGTTAGTAGTAAATAACACAATGTATTCTTACCTACTAAGCTTCTTTTAAATCACCTAAAATAAATTAATAAGGCACAAGATTTATCACTAGATGATATATTCCACATGTGTGAAAATTTTCAAGTCCAATGTTTTATAATAGCACTTGATTAAGCTACTAAGTTCGTTTACTATGTACAAATCCGTCACAAAAGGTCTATATTTATCAATACACTATTATACACAATTGACTCAGTTCTTAGAGGAAGTTCGCGTCGTCGAGTCAGCGAGAAACGAGTGTAAATTATCATTGACGGGGTCAGTGCTCCAGGAGAACCGACAATATGCGTCGGGAGACATCGTGGGGTCCAATATAGCCGACTCGTCGGCGTGCTGCCCTCCTGACAGCATGTTGTTGAGATGTTTGTTTATAACCACGTCACCGGGACTCACGTAGCCGCTCGATGTGGGCGGTTTTAATGGCACAGTATTCCGTACTTGAGGTTTAAGACTAGGCAAGCTATCTAAGGACTGTAGCTGAATATAGCTAGTGTCAGTTCCATGCTTTGTAGAAGGTGGCAAGGATGGCATTGTAGGCAAGCTTTCTGGGCCCAAAACTTTTGTGGGTCCTAATTTAGGGAAATTTATCATTGACCTAGTTTGAGCTTCTTCGGCTAGAACATACCCTGAAGAAGGCGTGGGTGGATTCGCCATGGGTGGCTGTATTACACCAGTTGTAAATATCGGTGGCGATAACGCCGCCATTACGTAACTAGATCCTGCAGGTTGGGAGGATGTAGTCGCCGGCAAGCTTTTTACAGGAGCAGGAGCAGACTGGACATATCCCGTCGCCGGATTAACCACTGGTTGTACATATCCCGTCGCTGGAGCAACCACCGGTTGCACATATCCACTTGCAGGATTTTTCGTAAAAGCTTTCGGAAAGTATGGAGAGTTCTCTTGAGAACTTTCTGGGTCTGCACTTGATGAATCCTTCTCATTTGTATTTTTGTCTTCGGTTGTCACTGGTTCTACTTCCAAATGTAAGGAGGAATTTGAGCCATCATCTGAGGTAGATGCTTGTCTGTCAACGGGACCTCTTGATGAATCAGAAAGGGCTGTACTATCTGTATGATCACTAGCAGCACAAATATCACTCTTCTGTTTATTATCAGGAGTAGACACAGTAGTCTTGCTATTCGGCAACAATAGCATTTCATCAGATGATGGCTTTTCATCTTTATTATTCGGATTCCAACCACCATACGCATACTTTGATATATCTTTTTCTGGTATTCCAAGACCATTAGGCAAAACAGGCTTAATATCCTCCATCTTTCTATATTTCTTATAAAATTTTAAAGAACCATAAACCATTCCAATCATTGTGAAAATTCCCATAAATATAAAAGTCATGGTCAAGCCTCCTCTGCTTGTACAGCCCATTGTAGCTGGTGGACTCCATTCACCAGGATACCGAGCTAAAGTATCATTTTTTGATCTTATTGGTAGAGTAATGTTTCCAGTGCCTATCACACCATGATAGTAATCTTCATCAAAATTTACTGCCCTCACTTGATACTTTCCTGCTGAAGTTACTCCTTCACAATGGCCATAATGTAATTTAATGGATAACTCTGTGGTGTTCATTAATACTATTTCAGTATCATCTATGATTCTTTGTATTTCATACAAATCAACTGTGCCACCTGGTATCAGAGGAGATTCCCATCTGAGCATAGGAGGATCGTTGATTATTGTTGGTGATTTTAGTACACTAGGGGGACCAATCTTTGTTCTGACAAATATACCAGGGTTCGGGCCTGGTTTTGAACATAGACCTATAGGTATATTGCAAGCTCGCACTGTTAGGGAATAGTTTGTAAATCCTGTTAATCCTGTAAGAGTAACTTGTCTCCTTGACACATCAGTCCCTGATACCTCATCTACATAAAATTCTTTATCAAAGTTATATATAACATATTTACCAATATTACCATTTCTCTGAAGTGGAGGGTCCCAAGAAATAACCAGTGAATCATTTCTAATATCAGAGACCCCAACATTAATAGGATTTGTTGGTGTATCTTCTGTTGTGGTAATCACTGCAGTAGCATTTTCTATATTCTTTTGGCCATATGTTGTATTAATGGCTAAAGTAAATTGGTAAGTTCTAAATGGAAGCAAATTTTCTATGAGCACATCCATCTGCTTTGGATCTGATATAAATTTATATTTATTTTCATATGATTTGTCACAGAAGCTGCTTGTCTGCACTATAGGGCAATAGCTAATATTATAGCCAGTAATTATCCCATCTTTGAGGGCACAATCCATCCGCCACCTGAGAAGTACAGATGACTTTCCAGGCACATCATACATAAGCTGAACTGGAAATTTATACATTACAAATCCATCTTTAGATATATCACACATAGCCCACACCATTCCACTAGTCTTTGTACCATTATTGGCAGATATTGCAAATTGATACCTGTACTCTCTAGGTAAGTCAATGATGTGGTTATTCTTCTTTGGATCAAGTACAGCAAAATCCATGCGACCCGAGCATATTTTGGTGGCATTGTAATGACACCAAAACAATGTGTAATTATCAATATTTTTGATTCCTACCCAAGACAATTCATAAGTACCATTTTCATATGCTATTTTGGTGAATGAAGTGAGGCTTAGAGACTGTGTATCTTTTTTTGCAGGGATATACAGATGGCTACTATTAAGGGACGATCCATTTGCATTGACAGACCAAACATTCACATCTAAAGCTTCAAATGATACCTCTTTGATAATGAAGCTTAAACTCTTATTCTTATCTGGGTAGATAATTGGAAAAGTTTTATTCCCTTGAGTAATAAGTACTTTATATGTAAAATTTGCACCAGCTTCTTCAAATTCCTCTAACTGCTTCCAATACACATACACAATTCTCTTATCGGCAAAGATTCCCTGCTCAAAGGCACCAGCTATCATATCAGGTGGTCTCTGCGGCCTCTCACTGGCTGTATAAAAGACTATGTAACTGAAATCAGACCAGTATTCACGCTTTACAGCTTTCTTTGACTTGATATAAATTCTCACCTCATATTGCATATGTGCATAGGGGAGATTGCTCAGCTGAAACTTGTATGTTTCATTCTTAGAGTGTAATGTTGAAGCGTCCACACTATGGAAATATGTAGTATTATCAATTTTTGCTATTTGATACTCAATTATATGTTCAACTCCATATGGAAGTAAGTCAACCATGTTATTTGGAATGCTCCATTTAAGAACAACGCTGTGTGTTCCATTCTTAACAACTTTTAAATTTATGGGTGGATCTGGTTTCACAATTGAATAGTGGTCTACTGAGAAACTCTGATTGTTGCAGCCAAAAATATTGCAAGCCGTCAGATAGAAGTGTTGAGTCTCCATCTGCTGCCTGTATCTTGGTTGACTGGTCGTGTTCCATATACAATATGCAACCTTTGTGCCTAAGATTTCTTCTTTCTGGGCAACACATGGTGGGGTGGTACGGCTGCCTTCTATAACAAATGTTAGAGTATAGTTCACACGAGTGTTTGTTAATGGATAGCTCCATGAACACTTTAGTTTATCAAGATTTCTTGATATACAATTGAAGTCTGTCACATTCGGCGGTGGCGACTCCACGAGAACTCGGTTAATGCATACTTTGCCAGTCTTCTTGTTTCGGCAATAATATGCACTCAGCTGTTTCTCTGGACGTTCGATATATAATCTTCTCGTCGTGTCGTTGATCCTCTCCGATTCCAGATAATTACCGGAGAGCGTGAACTCGAGATCATCTGAAGTGTAACTCTCAGCTACACAAAATATTTCTAGCGGGTTACCGTGCAGAACTGAGATCGTCCCGGTCGGGTAGGTGGCCACTGTGATGTTTACACCCAAACATTCTGAAAATATGCACGGCAATCCAATGGCACATTTTAATAGAATACACCAAATCCATGATCGCAGCGGCGGTCTCTTCCTCGAATCACTGCACTTCGTTCGCTTGTTACGCGTATCTAAGCAATTGTTTGCCATCACTGACGAAAATGTCCTAACTGTTCATTGATGTCCACACCATTACGATTCGTGACACTGGCTGTTGTTTCTAAAGAATTGCGAGAAACGATAACACATTCCTTATTTTTTATCTTGCGAACTCAATGGCGCACTGTATTCCCGACACGATGACACCAGGCTGATGACTGACTAAGCTAAGCCACCGAACGAAACTTTTATTTGTCTATCATCACTATTAATCCTTACTACGGAATTGAATTATTTATTAGCGTACTGAAGGAATGGGACTAAACTCTCAAAAGATACGTGAAAATGTAATACGCTATAATTTGTGACTACTTACATAAAATAGAAATAAAAACTTTGAAGAGTTTGAAGTATTTCTAAGTAACGCCAACTTCACTGCAGTTTTCGCGTTAGTGATGTGCTCATCTCAAGCATCATTCTGTTTTAATCGAATGTAAAATAAATCGATCTACCGAATAACTTACATAACTGAATTGACAAGAGAAAATAGTTAAACAACAATTAAATTAAAATAATAGGTAGGCAGTAAATAATAAGTCAACCAAATTTAATTTTTACACAACTTATCTATAATTTAAACAGTGTGTAGAAGTTTTAATTGTGTAGGGTGTTGCACTGGCAGGCAACACATGCACACATTTTAGAATATAAATATATTTAAATAGTGTCAAAATAGAATGTGTTCTATTGTGACAAAAAAGACTTCTATCTGAGACACGAACCGGTGTAGACATAATTTGTAATGTTATTATAAACAATATTATTATAAAGTGTAATTATACAGTATTCACAATATAGAATAACATGAAGTGAGTGTGTTTTGAATAGCCCCTCTCCTCCAAAGTCCAGACATACCAAAAAGAACCCTCCAACAGGTTATGGGCCCAGAATATTAAACGATTAAAATTTATTGAAAAACCAGTGATTTACATAGCCTACATTATAACCTTGGATACCAGTTGTTGATATACAAATAAGCATAGCAACCAGTGATGGATACTTAGAAGATAATGAAGTGATTAATGGGCTTCGTGAAGATGAAGTCAGAGAAGTTCGAGAAGGTGATAATGGAGGAAATAATAGTAATGGAGTTAATGTAATTCGAGAAGGTGATATAGGAAGTAATGATAGAAATGGAATTAATGAAGTTCGAGAAGATGTTGGTATAAGGAGAAATAATAGAGGAAGAAATGAAAATCGAGAAGAAAGAGAAAGAATTGTAGATATTCAAGAAATAGATATATTTGGTGAAACAAATGAAGATGAAACAATTGACAGCGGAACAAATGAAAATGAAATAAATTCCAATGAATCAAATGAAAATGGAACAAATAATAGCAGATTAACAAATGAAAATCTGATGGAGAATTTTCGTTATTGACATTCGAGGAAGCAATGAATTCAAAAGACAAGGAAAACTGGTCAATAGCTACAGAAATTTAATATGAACAATGTGAGAGATTGCAGCTAACCGAGTATTTTGGTGGAGCAACATCCATCAGTCAAGGTAGATAAGAAAATTATTTCAAAAGTGAACTTATTGTGTTTCGGGGGAAATGGGTTGTTTTTTGTTAGTATATAAGTTTTATAGGGGAATTTAAATGTTGTTTACAACAATAAATAATACCAAAAAGAGACAAAGATAATTCAATAATTAAGGGGGTGTTGATAATTTCAATAAATAAACAATTAAGGGGGTGAAGTAAGTGGATGTAATTGTTCATTGATTGAACATCATAAAAACAATAGTTACAAGAAGTCAATAATATTTGATAGAAAGAAATTACACGAGTTTTAAAATCCATATATGTCTCTTTTATAGTTTTGTTTTATTGTTGTTTTGTTTTTAATAATTATTTAGAATTTTGTTTTTTTTGATATTTATAATAAAATAATCTCTGTTGATATTTGGATATAAGTGAAAAGAAAATTTGGGAAGTGAAAGATTGTAAGGGATAGTGAAAGGTTGTATGTGTTTTTCGAATTCGGGTGATGAGTCTAAATTTATGTGGAATTGTATTTAGTAGTTTATGAGTGTTGAGTTTGACTGGTTGAGTGTGAATGGCAATAGTGGAAGAGATTGATGTTTTGTTTATTTATTTAATTTGAAGTTGACTTATTATTGAGTAGTTGGAGTAGTAGGTTTTAAGTGGACTTATAAAGTTCATATTGTGAGTTGTCGAGAAGGAGTTTAAGGAGTTTTTAAATAAACTTATGGAAGTTTATGCTGTGAGTTGTCGAGAAGGAGTTTAAGGAGTTTTAAATAAACTTATGGAAGTTTATGCTGTGAGTTGTCGAGAAGGAGTTTGAGGTATTTGAATAAACTTATGGAAGTTTATGCTGTGAGTTGTCGAGAAGGAGTTTGAGGTATTTAAATAAACTTATAGAAGTTTATGTAGTGAGCAGTCGAGAAGGAGTTTAAGATTATTATAAGATATTTGTATGTATTGAGTGGTCGAGAAGGAGATAATTTTAAATAAACTTTTGTTTTATGTATGGAGTCGAGAAGCAGTTTAAGATGATTATAGTTATTGATGTTTTATGTGGCGAGTCAAGAAGTTAAAGTTCTTGACGTTATACAGGTGAATGAAAGTACATGTTTGGTCGAGTATGAGTTGGACAAGTGAGAAAGGATTAATAGCAGTAACATTAAAGTTGGTATTAAGTTTGAAAGGTTGAATTGATAGTTGTTGGCTGAATTGAAATGGAGTTAGGTGGAAGTAATTGAATGTAAGTGGTTGTGAGATTTGAATGTATAATTAGGCATGTATGGAAGGTAATGTTAATTTATGAAAGTTAGTTTAGTGAGTTGTGTGGTTTTGATATATTGGATTAAATTATATACAGGGGGTTAAATGTGTGCAAGTGTTGAGGGGGTGTGTAGAAGTTTTAATTGTGTAGGGTGTTGCACTGGCAGGCAACACATGCACACATTTTAGAATATAAATATATTTAAATAGTGTCAAAATAGAATGTGTTCTATTGTGACAAAAAAGACTTCTATCTGAGACACGAACCGGTGTAGACATAATATGTAATGTTATTATAAACAATATTATTATAAAGTGTAATTATACAGTATTCACAATATAGTATATCATGAAGTGAGTGTATTTTGAATAGCCCCTCTCCTCCAAAGTCCAGACATATCAAAAAGAACCTTCCAACACAGTGTCTCAGTTTTATTACATTTTCTTCTTGGGAAATGTTCAAACTAAATATCCGTTGAAATGTTTAATCTTGGGTATACTTTCTTGTCTTAGTTTTATTAAAAGTAACTTCAAAGGATATTAAATTGCAGTTTTCTGCCTCATTATTTAATTTTTTAATTACAAAAATTAAAATAATGATATTTATTAAAGAACTTTTAGTAACAGGTAGGTACATAATTATGTAATTTAATATTATAAAACTAATTTTGTAACACTAAACTAACATGTAAAATCAAAATTCAGCAGTCAATTATGTAAATATGAAAGATGTATTGTAGAATCTTAACAATCATAAAAAAGTAAACATTGTGTTCTATATTAACTTACTACTACTATAACAAAACTCGATTGGGTTGAGATGTTTAAAATCGATGTATAGAGTGTCGATTAAATGTGAAACATGTAATTTTCTAATAAACTTAAATGAAATTGGATACGGGCAACACCATAATATATCTGTCTACTTTGCTCTATGATAAACATCGATGTATACTCTAACTGGATATTTCTCTATCTGGATACATAATTTCGTAGAAGTTTTTGAAAATGGATGAAATCACAATGGAATGACCATTTTTCTATTGTGTCCATGTAATCTATAGTCCCAGTATTTAACATCACTAGAAGATAGCAATCCAGTTATACTATAATATCCTTGGCTCTGTCACAGTTTTTTTTTTTAATTTGACTCTTGAGTTTGACGCAATGACATAATACTCTTTTTATTATGTCATTGGTTTGACGCCTTCTAATCTAATGACAGCAAGATGTCATTTTTGATAAAGGTTTCAGCTGTTATTTTGACGATTTATATAATTTAAATTTAATTATTTTATTGTTATGATTATTTTTTAAAGTGATTTGTGTAATTATGCTGACGGTAATCAAATAATGGATGATAATAGTCAACAAATTCTCGGCTACTCAACGCGAGAGGCATTAATTAAGTTACGAGATGACATTAGAACAGTAATAGATCAGTATCAACAGAAGAACACTTTTGGGTATAATTATTTGTATTTAAAATAACGATATTTGCTGTAGGTCACTGCGAGCAAAAATAAAGTTTATATTTAATAAAAAAATTAAGTTTAAAAACTGGCTTCAAAATCTTTCATAGTAAACTAAAGAAGTCGTTTATAAAATTATGACTTTCTGTCGATAACTTGATTTTTAGGGTTCCGAAGTAAAATCGGAACCCTTATAGCTTTGTCATGTGCGTCCATCCATCGTTCTGTCCGTCTGACTAAGGCATAGTGCCGATACCCTTAGTGCTAGAAATCTGTAATTTGGCATGTATGTACATACATACTACATATTTATTAAAACTCCAAATTTGTAGAATAAAATATTGAAAAATATCTTTTTTCATGGTACCTCCCCTACAGGTAATGTGAAGATGATTTTTTTATTGTGTATCCCATAGTGTGGAGAATCTTTGAAAAGGTTTTTCAAAAATATTGGGTCTTCTAAGACTAATCCTGCCGGCTAAACGACTGGAGTTGGATAAGTGAAAAAATTCTTTTAGAATTAGGTTATGATGAATTTACAAGGAAAACTATCACGGCTATATTAGCATAAGTAGTTAATGAGTAATAGTCAATAAACTTACTACTTCGGAACCCTACATTGCGCGTGGCCTGACACGCACTTGCCAGGTCTATATTATTAGTGAATAGTGAATACAACATTCTGACATTTTTACGTATTCTAATTAATACACCTTTAAAGTTTCCTTATAAAGCATTCAGAACTGTGTATGTGTTTTTTAATAATATTACTTAATAGCAAATGTCACGCTTGCTTGGATTGGAAAATTCCTGCAATTTCATTACTGAAATAAAGAAAATTAAAAGCTAAATCATAAATCCTCTATAATCCTACCCCATGGGAATTTGAAAATTCCTAATAATATCCTAATATAATATTGTTCAATACATTGTTCATAATTAACATTAACATAGTTAATATTGTTCAATAATATAATATTGTTCAATAATTGAACTTGAATTAGTCATTCAGAGTGAACACTATCCTGTAATAAAATTTGATTTGTTGTTTGTGTTTGCAAAAATCCATTTATTACTAATTACTTATTTTAATGAATGGATCCTTAAACTTTATTAAAATGAAATTCTATTTATTTTATTTTGAGTATACAATAGTGCATTACAATGAATTCAGTTTATATCTATAATGAAAAATATATAGTGTTTTATACTTTTCCATAAAATACTGTAGATATTTAGGTACAAATAATGTAGAAATACTCTGTTGACAATATTAATGTTTTTTTTTTCAGATATGGAATAATAAAAAATATTATTTCATTCTCTTCTGAGAAGGTGCTGTTATCAGGTGTGGCCTATACAGTCACATTAATAAATATAATTTGTTTAATAACTACATATTTGATAGGGGAAACAATACAAGCCCAGGCACATTTGCTATGGGAGGCTTTTTTCTTATTTATTATATTGATAATTAACTTTCTGTTCGCATTAAATGAAGAGTACTTATATAGACAAGAAATCCCACATAGAGTCAGAAAAGTATTAGGTAAGTGATTTTTTTTATTTATTATAGTAGTTTCAGAAATTAGTAATCACATTTGTGGCTGAACTGATTTTTTTTTATTTACACAAAATGTATTAGTCACTAGACATTAATACTTACATACACAGAGTAAAAGCAATGGGGTATACAGTTTAATCAGTCTGATTTTTTATTAATGAGATAATGATGAACCTTAAGCTTGAGATTTAATGTGTCTTGTCATGTCTTGAAATTGTATTTTGCCATGAAGCTTATAAGTTTGCTTTGCAGGATCTCTGTCTGTTTGGTGTTGGCAATATTCATGAGGTTACTACAAAATATACAAATACCTTTAATTAGATGTGAAAAAAGCATGAGTCAATTTAAAAATCTTTCACTTAAATGTTTATCTTGCTAGAAATTAAACAGGGATCCTGTGTTATTGGCAGAAATGGCTAAAAAAAGCTGAATTTCAGAGAAGTCTAAATTGCGACATTCTAGTCTTGATGTCTGTATTTAGTGTAATACATTCTTACATATAAATCTTTTTCTATTTAAACAGAAACCCTAGATGAAGCAATAGACAAGTCACTATGGAAAGAGATCCACTATCCACACCTATGTGCTCCTTTTTCTCCGTGTGTCATTCTACAATGGACTTACCGCGATGGTAACATAAACTTTTATCATTCAAACAATAATGTTAAATTAATGTCATACCTTATTAAAACCAGTATTATTATAATAGTATAAGTTTTATGTATCTCTGAAGTATGTACGTGTATATTGAATTAGTATAGATTTTTTATTGTAATAGAAGTTGAAAATTCACCTAAATCAAAACATTTGCAAAACTTTAGGATTCAGTCAATTTGGAACTTTTCAATTTTATAAGTTTTATTTTGAATATTCATAATCCAGAATTATGTTAAATGTACTCAACTCAATAATAATATACATAATTATCTTGTTAATCTATTCCAGCCTCAATAGTGAACCTTCCTTGGGCGTTATTGGTGGAAGGAGATGTGATAGTTCTGAGGCCAGGACAAGAGGTTCCAGGACATTGCCAAGGTCTACAACCAGAAGACCCAGAGCTTTTCTTTGGACAAATATTTCAACCAACCTCACAGGTAAGAACCATCTATGACATTTTGTCTTCTTCATGTAATATTATTACCATCTTGTAATATTTAGAAAACTTATATTAATCGGTCCCAATATTCTAACTAATCACAATATTGTGAAACTTCGTTTTTTTATGGGAATAGCCGGCAAAAGAGCTGACGATCCACCTAATGGTAAGTGGCTATCTTCGCCCATGGACATCAGCTACACCAAAGGCATCCTTGATGCGTTGCCGGCCAAGAAACAGAGAAGAAAAAAGAAAGAAGACGGTTTTTTTATTTTAAAAACCGATAAAGAAATACATGTTAAAAGTCTCTGTATATTATGATTTATAGATGAAAGATGGGGTCAGGATTATTTTAATGGCTCTCTGAAACTGTTGATTCTAGAAGTTGTAGCTAGCTAGACAGGTGAAAGTACTCTTTTAACTTTGTTAGGTTAAAGAAAACTTCACTACGCCGCGCGTGCGAACTCCTCATCAGAACAGAGCCTACAGGATGAAAGAAACGCCATATCTAAAGAATTTAAAACTTGCGTTGGAGCAAGCCACCACTAGGCCTGTCACTGTGTTTGAGAAACAGAGGTATTTGGTGAGTTTGTATCCCGTCTCGTAACTTACTCGATGCTTTCTTCCTTATCTTATATACCTTAGCACTATCACATTAAAATAGAAATTAATCTTTGTTTAAAGAACTCCTATGCATCTATTATCTGCATGTTATTGCCTCTATAACCTGCCTTGACTGTCACACGTCTAATCAAGTGGCATTTTATTCTATGTATAAAAAATTTGAATTGCACATCCTAAATAAATTCGACAATTCCACTGTACTATGTTGTTCCTTACAGTGCACAGTAAAAATAATGGAGGGTATAGTATTGCCCCTTGTGATATCCCTGACGATGGTGGCGAGTTTTTTCCGTCACCTGTACAACGTGCCTGGCAAGGCGCACTGGACAGAAATATACTTCCTTCAAACCATTGCTGCTTCGCTGCCACTGCTTCAAATAGTGTTCCCAATTGCTTGGGTAACACTCAATTGTTATGGATTGGCTCGGTAAGTTCTAGGTGTAGACAAGCTTATTTTTATACTCGTAATTGTACTGCCTGTTACTCGGCTGGATTCATTGCAAAATTTAAGTTCAGTATCGGTCAAGTAAGTGGAATTTAATGCAGCGCTAGTATCGTACAGAGCAAAGCGTGTCACTATGAAAAGATGTTCTAAAGTCTCCAATTTCCTGAATCTAAATTGCTTGCAATGCAAAAAGACCGCTCACTAAACATTGTTACATCACTAGTTTTACACACTACTGCATGTTTCACTATACTCTTTACAGATTTAAACTGTTGTCGGAAACACGTCAGAAATACGTCCGTCCAAAGTCGTGTTCCATATCAGAGGATGCCAGCGACCCACTCATCCAAGCGCTCAGTGAGAA
Organism: Thymelicus lineola; assembly: GCA_963932265.1. Taxonomy (NCBI): domain Eukaryota; kingdom Metazoa; phylum Arthropoda; class Insecta; order Lepidoptera; family Hesperiidae; genus Thymelicus; species Thymelicus lineola. The sequence goes on from OZ010691.1 coordinate 3,471,804, forward strand.
CAACTTGAAGCCGCAGAGCCTCAAGTCCTTGTGGAAGACTTTCTTCAACATCCTCACCGGCAGGGAGGACATGGTCACTAGAACTTCCAATATCGTCCATGTGCTCGGATCATTGTCTGTAAGCATCTCTATGATTTACTTAATAAAACACAGCGTGAAACTTTGTATAAGCTGTGCCATTAAAGAAACGAATCTAAAATGGCGGAAATTATCATTCCCCCTCACTCGCACGTTATCCCTGTCTTTAGCGTGCGAATGATAATTTCCGCCATTTTAGATTCGTTTCTTTAATGGCGGGGCTTATAGAAGGTTCCTTTTATCCTGTAGGGGACCACTAAGAAGGGATTTTAGAAATTTAATTCCCTATCGGGTTGAAGTAAGAGATGACACTTTGTAAGAGTAAAAAATAAACTCATAAACAAATGCTTATAAATACAATATTATTCCCATCCCAACCAGGCGCTATGCTGCGTGGACAAGAAGGGCATCCTGTCGTGGCCGAACCCGACGGCGGAGAAGGTGTTCTTCCTGCGCAACTCGAGTCCGTCGTCGCAGCGCTCCAGCCAGACCAGCCTGGCCGGCTCCATGGGCCGCCACAGCCAGACCACGCTTGACCAGCAACCAGACACCAAGAACCCGGAGCCCTCTACTATTGTTGAGGTATGTGTATAATATGGACATATATAATAATAATAATACATGTGTATTCATCAGGTGGGATTGTAGTTAAGCATTAACTTATAAGATACTAGGAAATTGCCCTCGCTTCGCTTCGGGAAAAATAGTGAAAAAAATATATAATATATCCTATGTCACCCGGGGATAGTGTAGCTTCCCAACAGTGAAAGAATTTTTCAAATATGTTCGGTAGTTTCGGAGCCTATTCAATGCAAACAAATAATCAAATATTTCCTCTTTATTATATTAGTATAAATAAAAAAATGGAGCATTTTGTAACTGCAGTGTAACAGTAACCGTTGAATTACCACACCGTAGCTGACCCATACCCACTTCACTAGGCGTTAAAAAATTGTACTCGTGATTAAATAAAAAATATTATTAGGATGTTGAAAAATATAGCCCCTGCCACTCAGGAATAATGTAGCTTTTTATTGGTGAAAGTATTTCTGAAATCGGTCAAGCAGTTTTTGAGTTTATCCATGACAAACAAACAAACAAAAAATCTAAACTCTCCTTATTATTATAATTATAATATTAGTATTATAATAGTAGTATTAACCGACTTCAAAAAAAGGAGGAGGTTCTCAATTCGACTGTATTTTTTTTATATGTTTGTTACCTCGGAATTTTGGACTGGGTACACCGATTTTGATGATTCTTTTTTTAATCGAAAGCTGGTATGTGCTGGTATGTGCGCGATAAATGGACGAATAACTCGATATCACGCCAACCGATTTCGACAATTCTTTTTTATTGGATGTACTTTATTTGAAGTCGGTTATTTTTTTGTTAAAATTTTAGATTATTAATGTTATTTTTCACTAATTCCCATCATAACCTACAAGTTGCCATCGTTCACAAACAGGTGCTAGACTTAACGCACGACCAGAACGCGCCGTTCCGCGTGGAGTTCGACGAGCAGCGCTGGCGCACGCACCTCGCGCGCCTCAAGCCGCTGGGGCTCGCGGCGCTGCTCAACACGTGCGCGCCCGCGCCGAGACACACGTACGCACACTTCTGCGCGCATCTCACGTGCGAGGCGCAATACAGGTAACCTATACCTACCCCGTTTTTTTTGACGAGTCTTATGAGTCTTATTCGGTAATATTTTTATCTTAGCATTAGTTTTTATTGAAATGCCATTTAAAAAATAATTTGGAATAAATTGAAATTTGTTTTAGCATAAAATTATAATGAATCTTTAAATTCCTTTCACTTTATGCCTGTCATATTTTTAATTACAAATTACGACAAAAGACCTTGTAAGTTTGTTAACTAAATAAAACTCATCTAAAAATTCATTACACGCTAATTAAGTGCGCATAGACCAGCGGCTTATGTCAATCTTAAATGAGCCACTGTTAAAACCAGTTCAATCTACAAGTGGAAACATTCACCCAGGGACCCTGAAATACAATCTCGCTCTACTCCGATCACATGTTAGGGCCCGCGATGACTCGTATATTATAATTATTTTTTTATTTGAAGAAATTATAATCAATATGCAGTTCCGAGAGAAAAGATTGGCAAACATTATAAATTGTTAACACATAAGCGAAACGCGAAAAATTGACATGCATTTTACAAAAATCTATTTTATGTAGGTAAAAGGAGAGCCATCTCATATGAGGGGAAAGTTGAAAAGTGTCCAGCTGTTTACTGAAAATAGAGGTTCCAATAATGGCCATTCCAGAATGGCGCTACTGTCGCAGAAATAGAGCGATATGAACAAAGCTGTTGTAGACCGCACCGCAGCGTCACCCTAATTGGACGCGTTTTTACGGACACTTTTCATACACTGGCCCTCCTACTCTATCCTCCATGCCTGCATTCAAGAAAAAAAATTAATTCTAGCTACACTACCATTAATATAAATTGAACTTTAGTTACATGGACTAAGGTGGAAACTCTATTAAACGTTTTGATCAGTCTGGTGGTAATGTTCCAGCGAAGACCTGGTGCCAGTGACGAACCGGCGGTGTCTGTGCGAGCTGGCCAAGCAGATCGGGTTCACGGACGCCGCGGCCGACTCCTACACCGTGCAGGAGTGTCTGGCCGTCTTCAGACATCTGGTGAGTTGCAGTAACATCTACCAATCCGCACTTGGCCTGCGTAGTAGACTATGGCCTGTACTCCTCACATTATGAGATGAGATCCGAGTCTATTAGTGGGAAAATTATTGGTTGTAACTTTGACAATTTTTTATATTTTTATGTTTACAAAACAAGTAAGTGGTAAGTGGCGAGTTGTTGACTAAGAAAGAAATAGATTAATAGAGAGAAAAACTGGTTCCCAAGGCCCCAGGCTAAATATTTATCAGTTAATCGCTCAAAAAATTGTGTGTGTGACATGTACAACTATTTCACAAAAAAGCGAGAGTTTGTACATACGTTGAAGTTAAAATAAATCAAGGAATCGAATCGAAGTTTGAGTGTAGTAAACAGTGTTAAGGTTGAATACCTTCACAAGTTGAGCGCTGTGCTCTAAAAAAAAAAAAAAATATAATTATAACACTATAATAATTATATTAAACTGCATAATTAGTAGCCAGAAAAATCAAGGTCTGATAGGTATTTAGAAATTAAAGGTCGCTGCATACGTAACGTGTACGGGACGGGAACGGGACGTGGACGGGACATAAATACGTGCGTGCCCCGTTCCCGTCCCCTACGTGCCACCGTGGCGTATGCGCTATCGTTTACATTTCTATGAAATGTTTCCAAAATTTCATGTCCCGTCCCCTACGGGGTAAAAACACGTTACGTATGCTTCGACCAATGATATTAAACTATAGATACGTTATGCCCTTACAAATCAACCAAAAAATCTGTTCCGACCGAGCTACAACACACACACGTTTATCTTTTGTTTCACTACAGCAATCACTATTACATTGGTAAATTATGTAAAAGGGATGGCACTATTAAAACCATAATAGTGAAAAAGACAGCTAGACGGCCTCACTCAGAGGCAGCTTTCAACTGTCTGAATTAAAAGCGCTATACTTGCCTAGATTCGACTGACGTAATTTCAGCGCCGTCTTGGCGTATCTACATATAATATCTTTGGCTTCGACCTTAAGTATTCTGTGGTGGTGTCGTAGCAGGCAGACACGATCCGGCGCGAGACGCGGTTCGTGCGCGCGCTGCACCTGGCCACGCGCGTCAAGGTGCCGCTGCCGCACCTGCTGGCCGTGCTGGTGCGCGACCAGGCCAACCAGCTGCAGATGTTGTCGCAGGTCACTCTCTTTGTGTGCTTTTATTTTTATGTGATAACGTCTATTAAAACGGAACGCCTGGTGCACGCACGAAAAATCATGACTGATAGCGTTCCGCGAGCGAGCGAACAATAGAGAAGGCGCCATCTATGAACAAAACTATATACACAATTAAGTCAGAAAGGTACTTGCTGAAAAAATAGTTTAGTTCAGGAGTTCTAGATTAGCGATGGGCGATTATTACTAAAATTTATCGAATTAGTCGATTGTTCAGTTTATTCGATAAAATTCGATAACAATTGATGTTAGTCGATTGTCATCGACTGGCTGGCGCGCGGTAACTACTAACGCGTAACGCGTGTAACTACTAATGTGTGCGAACTACTAATTCGTACCGCAGCGCTGCGCTGTTATGTGAACTACTAATTTGTAGCGCAGCGCAGGTATTACTATACCAATTTAGTAGTACGCGCGACAAATCGTTAGTTAAAAAGTCCGTGCGTAAATAAGGAGTTATAGTTCAAAGACTAAAAGACTGGAATAAAGAACGTAAAAAGTTATAATTATTCCTTTTTAACAATATACTTAAAGTTAGTCCTGGGTTTGGTAGAACTAAATTAACTAAAACAAAACTTAAATACTCTTCACAAATCAACTGGCTAATAAACAAAACAAAAAATAAAATATGAAACAATAAACAATTATTTTCTTACATTTATCAATCAGTATTATAATGATCGTAAACAGTATTTAATTTTATTAGTCTATATTAAGTTCAATTTTTTTTTATATACATATTATTTCGTCCAGCTTTTTCGGCGCCAGTCTGTTTCGTCTTTTTAAATGGTCCTTTAAGTAAGTCGTATTTTTATGATATGTTACAGAATGTGAACACAACTTACACTTAACTTTTTCGATATTTCCTTCTTTGATTTTTTCAAAAAAATCCCACACTAACGATCTTTTAGGCATCGCGTCCAGAGGCACCTTGCTCTAATAAAGTCAAAAACCAACTAATTTCCCATGTAAGTATTAAATTACTCTTTGGCAACTAACAACAAATTGAAGTAATAGGTACTTGAAAACAATCGACGCAACATCGTCCCGCCGCACGCAGTACCTAAACATAACGCACAGCGCAAGGCAATTGAATATACCTACGGTTAGTATTTAGTAGTTCAGTTAGTAGTTCGTCGATTGTTATTCGAATAATCATCGCGAGGAACTACTAAATCGACAATCGAATGCGCAATGGCACAATTTTCGATTTAGTCGATTGTTTTTCGAGCAACAATCGCCCATCGCTATTCTAGATGGCGATGTAGTATAAAGATAAAAGTTTCTAATTATAAGTTAATTTCCAGAGATAATATTATATTCGAGCACTACTTCATCAATGTTTTGTCATGACGTTGTCACGTTAAACTACCGTCTGTAAACCGACTTTACAGACAACCATTTTTTTATATCCTAATTTTTTTATTGAAATAGCCGGCAAATGAGCAGACCATCCACCTGATGATAAGGGTATCGTCGCCCATGGACTTCAGTGACACCAAAGGCATCACTAATACGTTGAAAGAGAGAAGGAACAGAAAGAAATAACTGACCCTCAAGGCGCCAGCCGGAACACGACGAGTCGTAGTCGAGAGGAGTTTATTTGTTTATTGCAATTATGCATACAATTATGGGCTTTGCAATTAAAAGGGTTAGTGTAATTTTTATGTTTTAACAAACAATGAAATGAACAAATAGGTTAAATGAATTATCTACAGTATGATGTGGCGACGATGACGTCACACCAACCTGAATCATGCTATCTAAATGTCTATCATCGCTGGCATATATACAACGCTCCAACAACATCAGTCGGGACTCGGTCGCCTCCCAGGCAATACATCTCGCCTGGCTGGAGATCTCCCTTTGCCAAAATAATAATAATATGGATATCAATACTTAAAGATTACAAGATGTTATCCTGAATTCAATCACTTGAACTGAATTAACTAGTGGCTATTCAAATATAAACGTGTGATGTCAGGGCACGGCGGACATAATCCTGGACTCGTGCGTGGACTACTGGAACGGGCGCGACCTGACGCCCATCTCGCCCGCCGACCGCAAGAAGATCATCGACTTCTACCAGCGGAACTCGCTCACGGCCTACTGCACCGCCTTCGCCTACAAGTATTGCCTTACATTACACTAACTGACGATTATGTTGAATAATTATTAGGAAATTTAGTATTGACATTTAAAAGTTCAGAGTTTGTCTTTTTTGTAACGAATTGATGATGTTGTTACATTTCAAATTATATTTTTTTCATATCTGGGATCTATAAGTTTTTTTTTTATGGAAATAGCCGGCAAACGAGCTGACGATCCACCTGATGGTAAGTGGCTATCGCCGCCCATAAACATCAGCAACACCAAAGGCATGACTGATGCGTTGCCGGCCAAGAAAGAAAGAAGAAAAAGAAAGAAAGAACTGGCTCTCAAGCCCCCAGCCGGAACACGACGAGTCGTTTGGCGGCTGACTCATGCTCGAGGGTGGTAGCTATCCAGGCGAACCCCTGGAGAAATAGGTTAATTTTGAAAAAAAAACGCAACCTGTATTATTTCACGAATCGATAGTATTGTCCTCATATTTTTGAATTTGACCATTCACGCACACTTGGAAAATTCACCCTGTATAGCAGCTGTATGTAGAAGTGTGTGTGTGTGTGTAGACCGCTGACGCGCGGCATCTCCCGGTCGCTGGCGGCGCTGTACCTGGAGCTGCCGGCCGACAGCCGCCCGCTGTACGCGCCGCGCTCGCTGCACTGGGCGGATGCGCCCGCGCTGCACTTCCACTCCACCGGTATGATAGTGTGCGTGTAGTGTACAGACGGCAAAACAATAGAGATGTTGACACTAACTGTAAATAAATATAAATTTATGTTTAAGAGCCATTTCGCAAAACTCGGTTGATAAACTATAGGTATTTGAAGCGGCTCCGCGGCGTGATATTGCCTCGCGCAGCTCGCGTCGCGCTTGACCTCAGTTCTGTGCGAGTAATCTTCTTGATACTTTCAAACGTAAAAATTTTAAAATTATGAACATATAATCTTAATTATACACTTTGTGACCACATACATGTATCTGGTTTGTGACAATATAAGTTTATATAACAATTAAGAGTACAATGTAGTAGTACCATTATCGGTAACTTATTTACATAATACATTTTAGGTACCTACTTAGGTACATCACAATAAAGATGTCCAATAGATGCATATTGCAAAAATCAATATTTTGGCAAATCAACGTGAAAAATTAAAAATCACGTTTTTTCAAGGTGATCTATAAAATGCAATATGCGTCCATTTTGCCTGCGATATTCGCAGCGCGTCGAAATACATAGGTATACCTAAATTCAAATCAATCGGAGGGTATAGAACCGGGAAATCCCGGAACCGAAAATCCCGGGATTTACAAAGGAATACGGTACTTTTCAAAAGAACCAGGAAACAAAATAAAAGAACCGGGAAACAAAATAAAAGAACCGGGATTTTCTGAACTTTTGGGAAATAAAAATATGTCGCGTCGTGATACAAAAGATAACGTAAAAATAAAGGTAAATACAATCCATACACAAAAATGATTACAGCTTTAAAAAGAAGATATTCAGAACGTCGGCTACATGAAGCAGCTATACTAATATAATATTATTTACACAACCCAGATCGATATTTTTCTAATATAAATGAAGATGATTTAACTCTTTTTTCTCGTCCAAGCAGTGCTGAATTGTGCAATACAATTGTGTTGCTTTCATACAATTAATACGAAACTTATGTTTGCATGTAAGGTATAATAGTATGATGGTTACTCAATCACGGCAAACGACTATACGGATTTGGGTAGAAAACAGTTTTTCCCTATTTAATGCTCCTGAGAGATAAAATAGGAAACGCGATACTAACTATTTCCACGCGGGGAAAGCCGTGGTAAAATAATCCCGAAAGAACTGAAAATCCCGGGAATCCCGGTTCCAGCATAGGCGAGTACCGAAAATCCCGGTAATTTAAAACAGGATCGGTTTTCGATACCCTAATCATTACCGTGATACAAAAGATAACGTAAAAATAAAGGTAAATACAATCCATACACAAAAATGATTACAGCTTTAAAAAGAAGATATTCAGAACACTATTCTTTGAATGTTAAAAACGAATTCTTTATTGTTTTCTGTTGGTTTACAAAACAAAATATTGACAATAGTCTAGTATAATAAATTATGAGAAACGAAATTCGCACTTTCCTCCCAAACCACTTGCTCTACAAGAAAAATGTATGGCACATAAAATGTCAATCTTTTTATGGGCTACAACTTTTACTCGATCCTTTCGGAAATCGTCTAGGACGCACCGTTTAGGAGATATAAGGAGTTTTCGGAAAATTTGGGAGGGGGGGGGGGTTAAGGTTGGGCCCAATAAGATTGGGTAATGTTGCAAGTATGAGTTCCACAGGGCGGATGGAAATTCAGTCGGAAATCGTCTAGGACGTACCGTTTAGGAGATATATGGTATTTTAGGAAAATTTGGGGAGGGGGGGGGGGGGTAAAAGTGGGTTCAGTAAGATTTAGCAATAAGGTTTGGGGGTTTACTAAAGGGGGTTGAAATTTCCGTCTAAACTTGTCTAGGACGCACCGTCTCCGAGATATCCGGGATTTCCGGTTTTCCAAAAATCTATATCCCGATATCCTGATCTGCCGATCTGCGCCTACCTGATGAGTGCGGTATTTGCCCGGATGCCTCCCAGATTATCACGACGCAAAATTCCACTTTTGGGTGAAGAACTGAGGGGGGGGGGGGGTATAGGGGGAGGCGAGGGGTTGTGAAGGGAAAAAATGAGAGGGTGATTTGTATTTGTGTTGTGTATTTGAGATACGTGAGTTTTGGGGAGTTGACGGAACTTGGGTGCACGAGAGTTTCCAAACAACGAATGTATTATCTTTGACTAATAATAAGTGACTATAGCTGACTAATGTCGGAGCTTCTATCATTCCAACATTTTGGCTTAGCAATAGGGTCCCGTTGACACCGTTTGGGTACGGAACTCTATAAAGTACAGATTGATCTAAAAGTTGTATAAATAAAGGGTATGTGTATACAAGTTATAATTATTTATTATTTTTTTTCTATGTAAATATGTAATTTACACATATAACAAAAAACCTAAATACTGTAAACAGTAACTAATGTCTAAAAACGGACAATGTTTTATTTCAAATTACAGCAGTGACTTCCAACCCAATAGGGGTTGAATTTCCAAAAATCCGATAGCCTAAAGCCTTCTTCGATAAATGAACTATCCAATACAAAAAGAATTTTTCAATTCAAACCAGTAGTTCCTGAGATTAGCGCGTTCAACCAAACAAACAAACAAACTTTTCAGCTTTATAATATTACAATAGTAATAGTATAGATTAGTATAGATATAGTTATATTTTGTACATATGTATGTTCGTGATTTTCTCCGTTACTACTTCACTACATAAATTGGAAAGAAATAGTTACTTAATTTCTATTGTTTTCTTCAAACCAAAGATGTTTAAAGCAGAATATTACGCAAACGGACCCCTGAATTGAAAAATGGTCTTTTGAAACCTATAATATTTTTGAAAGACCTTTTCAACGATACCCCACATTAAGGGGTAGACGAAGAAAAAATCATACGGAACGGACAGACGGACGGACGGAAGGACGGACGGCCGGACGGGCTAGCCGGCCGGTTGAAATAACGAACGGACTAGACATGATTCCGATTTGACTACAAAACCCTGAAAATTATAGAAAACTAAAAATAATACAATTGACTGTAACTAAAAATTCTCACGTGATCAAGACTGTTCAATGGCAATATAATTACGTTATTTTTACGAAATCTATTCCTTAGATGGCTAAAGCAAAAATTGACATAGGTCCGACGTCCAAGAGTGCTGCCGCACGACTGATTTGATTTCGCGCCAGTGCGTATCTTTATATGGTAAAGTAAATTCGTTTTAATAAATTATTTTTTGCAGTAAGATAAAAAAAAAATTACGTGTCATATTCGACAAAGACCATATTTTATTACTACATAAATTTTTGATGGGAAATACGCTTTATTGAATACAAAAATCGATGGTAAAGTCATGGCATAAACCATGAAAATTGGTAATGTTATTGAATTAATTTTGAAACGAATATTATAGTAATCGTATATCCCTTGTAATAAATGCAAAATATAATATATGAGTGTTCTCTAGACATTTTTTTTTACTCAATTTAATAAAACTTAATAAAGAAAATCAGTGTATGAAATTGACTCTGTCGTCCTTTTGCTGAAAAATAGTTATGCTAGATTGACAGTTACGCAGAAACAAATTAATATTTTCAAAATTCCGGTAAATGAAGATCCAAGATGAAGGATTGATCTATTTTATGAGTTCATTTGCCAGCATTAATATCTTTCTTATGATACTAATTTTTGACATCAAATTCTTCATTCCGCGCGTCTAACCGCGAAATGGCTCTTAAAGTATTAAGGGAAACATTCAAAAACCTATAATATTATTATTTTATCGTAATCAATCCCAATTAATTAAATATAATTAATTTAAAATGTTAAAAGTAGTACTCACTGTCACGTGACCTCAAACGCCATTTTGAGAATATTTATTTATTTATTTATTTTATTGTATTGGGAAAGCATTCATTGTACTTAATTTATATGGAAGTTCAACAAACTTCAGTAGACCGATAGTATTGAATATAGTTTAGTGACGTCACGTGACGTTTTTGGTGGGAAATTTGATAATGATTTTTATTTATCAATTTTTGGTTTTAAATTGAAGATTATTATTTTTATAATATTTTTTTCGTGATTAATAAGGTTCTATCTATGAAATAAAATTGAATCCTAAAATTAGTCAACATCCCTATTAGGTATGCAGGGCAATATTCTAAAACATTCTGTAATCTGTATTATATAAAAGGCAAAAGTGACTGCCTGATGTATCAACGCACAGGGCTAGAAACTTAAAATTTCGCACACGTGTGACGTAGGCATCCTCTAAGAAAGGAATTTTTAAAATTCAACTCCCAAGGGGGTGAAATAAGGGATAAAGGTTTATATGTTGCAGAACAACGTCTGCCGGGACAGCTAGTTATTGATATTACAGATTGTTTCTGTTATTATCAACGTGAAATGATACCAATATACGTAAGGCATGATCTAACATTGATAATAACACAAACAATATGTAATATGAAACATTATAGAGGGTTTTAGAATTATGCCCTGCATACTAAATTTTTTTGTTGACTGTACACAGAGCTAAACAGTTAGGTGTGCAGAATGATACTTAAAATATACTGCTCCCCATGAAGGTGTAATAGATAAGATTTAAGCTATATTAACTGTGAATCAATTGTTTTTAAACACAGTATCAGAAACACCACGTAAATGTTTCAGAGATTGTGCAGTCCACACCAGTAGTTAGAGGTTACTGTACTGATATTTCTATTAATTAAAAAAATTGTATCTTTGTCCCATACTATCTCTGGTAAATGTTTACCAGAGCAGAGAGTTTGACTATTATTTTACAATATTAGCTTTAATAATTGAATTGATTTTAAGCTTACATGAATAAAAAATTACACAAAGGGATAATTGTTTTGATTGATATATAAATTCGTTTCATTCCAGATTCGCTCCTGTTTAACGAAGTGACAGATGATGACGTCACCGATACTGAAGGGTTCTTTGACATGCAGTGCAATCAGGTAATATAGAATGTATTTGTGTTTAAATTTTCTTGCTTCTTAGTCTAAGTCCTGAGGATTTAACTAGAATTAGATTCAGGCACCATATTTTTATGCTTACATCAATTTTTGACTCAAAAGAAACACTGTATGATATATAATAGTTTAATGATTACATGCTACAAATAGGCACATATAAATAAATACTACTTAATTAATTAAAATTGACATTACTTTTTACAGTAAAGTACGGCAAGTCTTTTCATATACCTATTTGTATTTTTACCACTTTTTTTGACACGTCAAAACGGCCATCATGGCGTGCCGCGACTATAACAGCAATATGACTCCATATTGTGACGTTTGTAATATGACATGTGATATTTTGTAATATGACATGTGACATTTTGTAATATGACCCGCCCGGCGTTGCGTAGTGGTATAGTGCCGTTCAAAGTGTTCTCGGTTCGATTCCCAGCGAGTCTGAAATTTTAATTGTTCTCGGTCTGCGTGTGTGTCTTGTATTTGTTTGTTTTCCATGGCATCCACGACGCAGGAAATCCTTGTGTGGGGGGGCTATAAGTGTGAAACCTTTTTAACCTCCGACGAAAAAAGAGGACTGTTATGAGTTTGACGCGTCTGTGTATCTGTGGACCTGTATGTCTGTCTGGCATCGTAGTACCCAAACGGATCAACCGATTTTGATCTATTTTTTTTTGTATGAAAGGTGACTTAATCGAGAGTGTTCTTAGCCATGTTTAGTGTGAATAAAACTGTCGGATTTTTTAAATTTTAATTTATGATTATTTAATACTAGCTGTTACCCGCGACTTTTTTTCTTAAAAGTATTATTTTTCTGAATTAAAAGTAGCCTAAATTACTCCTTGTTACATCAGCTGTCTGCCAGTGAAAGTGCAATCAAAATCGGTCCAGCCATTTCATAAAAAAAATTGTTTTGGTATATGTACCGTGTATACATCCAAATGCTAAACGCACGGTAAAAAGCTGTTATTTTATTTATTTAAAAAATTTTATGTACACGAATAAACTTAAATTAAAACGTTATATAAATCGATAGTATATAGGCACTGCTTATTTCAAAATAAAATTTGTTCCAGCAGACCTGGTAGTTGAAATTTTAATATTTCAAACAGACACTATAATTTTATTTATTTGTATAGATGTATAGATGTCATGTGTTGTGTGTTGTGTCAGGTGTTCATCGGCATGGTGACGATGCAATACCAGGCGCAGAGCGACATGGTTGAGCTGATCGAGCGGCTGGAGCGCGCGTGCGTGCGCTTCGTGCACTTCAGCAAGGAGAACGAGTTGCGCTCGCGCGTCTTCAGCGAGAAGATGGGGCTCGAGTCCGGCTGGAACTGCCACATCTCGCTCATGAGCGCCGAGAACGACAGGTGACCACTGACCACCTGCAATACTATATACGTTAATAATGAAGGTACAGTCGGCAAAATAAGTATTCAGGGCATTGTTCTAAAACCCTCTGTAATGTTTAATACTGTATTAGTACTGTAGTATTGTATTGTATTAATACTATTAGTATTGTATTGTAGTAATACTATTGTGTTATTACATATTGTTTACGTTATTATCAACGTTAGATCATATCTTTGAGTGTACAGGTATAATTTAACATTGATAATAATACAAACAATCTGTAATATCAATAATTACAGGTTTTAAAATCAAGCCCTGAATACCTAATTCTTTTGCCGACCGTACACTAATGAATTTGTACAAAAACGAAGACAATTAGCTATACCTACTACCTACAATGTAAGTGTCTTCAAGAGAAGAGTGATTGGACTTCATCGCCACTTACCATCAGGTGGGATTGCTGTCAAGTACTAACTTATTTCATGTAAAAAAGAGAAAGAAATAGACACTTAACCTAGACGCGCACTATGCGTTCACCTACTACCTACAATGTAAGTGTCTTCAAGAGAAGAGTGATTGGACTTCATCGCCACTTACCATCAGGTGGGATTGCTGTCAAGTACTAACTTATTTCATGTAAAAAAGAGAAAGAAATAGACACTTAACCTAGACGCGCACTATGCGTTCACCTACTACCTACAATGTAAGTGTCTTCAAGAGAAGAGTGATTGGACTTCATCGCCACTTACCATCAGGTGGGATTGCTGTCAAGTACTAACTTATTTCATGTAAAAAAGAGAAAGAAATAGACACTTAACCTAGACGCGCACTATGCGTTCACCTACTACCTACAATGTAAGTGTCTTCAAGAGAAGAGTGATTAGACTTCATCGCCACTTACCATCAGGTGGGATTGTTGTCAAGCACTAACTTATGTCATGTAAAAAAGAGAAAGAAATAGACACTTAACCTAGACGCGCACTATGCGTTTTTTCGTGCTTTTAAGTTGTGTGGTAATAAAGCATTTTTAAAGTGTATGCAGGAGTATTTCCCCGCGTGGCTTTTCCTTGTGCGATTCGATATTATGCCGTAGCGGTGTTTGGCGGTGGCGGCGCGACGCATAGTGCGCGCCTAGGCTTACGCTTTTGTTTCCTATCAAATGGACAGAATTAAACGCTTCAATGACAATTTTAGTAACTTTTTGGGTTTTTAGTAACTTACACTCGTATTGTGTTGTAATTATGGATGAAAATTGAGTATCAATAACACATAATTGGCAAATTACATTCATAAAAAATCGTAACATCATTCACGACATTGACTAAAACTGAACATATTTCTTCATTCCATTAAGTTCATGCAAAGGAACCCGCTGTTCTGTTGACAAAAAGTACAATTTTACATCAATTAATAATCAAATATCGTTTAAACCAAACGAATACCTAAACAATGTAACGCGGTGTCCTACGTGGGCGACTCAACGCGAACGCGATCGCGAAGCGATCCGGTGCGATTTCAGTGCGATGCGGTGCGATGCGGCGACTCTGTCCTACGTGCACGCGAATCGTCCCTTCACCGCCACTGACATCCGCCGCGCCGCTGAAGTTCGCGCGAAAATATCAAACCAACTGATCGCGTTCGCGTCAGATCGCGCCGCGCCGCAGCGCACTGTACGTGCGTTTTGTAACGTAGGACACTTCAACACATTTCAACTGTTTGTTGTTTTCGCATCGCGCCGCGTCGCTTCGCGTTCGCGTTGAGTCGCCCACGTAGGACACCGCGTAACAGTTGGTTCGTAAATTATTTGTGTTAATTTTCTTTAACAGTATGTGTTAATTAGTGAGTACAGCAAATATCTTGACGGTTAATTCATTTTTTGCATTCCTACCACGAATTAACGTTCATAAACCATGAATTGAAGCATACGGCATTTAATTCACGGTTACTCTAATTATTTACCAATCAACACATACTATATTTTGATTTTACTATATTTTTAATACATGTTTTACTTATAAATAGAAAAGTCAGTATTTGAATCTGTCAAACTTTTGTCTTGTTTTTTACAATATTACGAATTTGAGCAGAGCTATTCTACTATATTGACTCAAAAAATTTTTTGTTATATAAAAATGTTCTTATGATTGTCATTTGTATTGTTTGTTTGTTTTCTAGATCGTATGAAAAGTCTGAGTGTTTGATCTGGTTAGTCTTTTTTCTGTCTATGGTTTTTTATCTCACACTTCCGTACTTTGCATACCTACCTAGGTATGCATAGAACATTATATTATTCTCAGTATTGTTATCCGTGTATAAAAATACTATTCGCAATCTACATATATTAATATCACTACTTCCATATTTGTAATATAATAATAAGTAGAATAGTAAAAATCTTTTAAGTTATTCCCTGGTATTTCCAAGCATGAAAAAATTGTCGAAGCATACTAGATCAAACCTTAGAAAACGAATCGGCAGTCACAGATAGAAGGACTGTAGGATCTAGCCATAATCGAGTTCTTTTAAACGTAAAAATGCATGTGAAAAAAACGAAATTTTAAGTTCAACGTGATATAAGTGATATACATGGACAATTATTACATATTTTAGATTACCCATCCCATATCCATTTATTATTTACGAGCTTGCGTAGATCTACTGTTAGCATTAAACATAATTATATCTTTTCAGAAATAGGTGAGTTTTAGGTTCGGAATGTATAAGAAAAGAAGTTAATTAAAGCAGCTCATTCCAGTAGGTACAGACGAGAAAATTTTAAGATTTAAATTCGTCTGAACAGATATTTTCTAGTCACGTTTACGCTTGTTGATTTTACTATCAAATAGCTGGCTGTTAATTAGATACAAATGAGAACATGGACTGTATTCACTTTCCAACTGCAATTCAGTTGGAATTGATTTTGAAAATTGAATTGAATTGAAACTTGTATTCAAAACTCAGATATAGATAGAATTAAATACGATCATTGAGACAGTTATGAAAAAACAAATTTATCATAATAGTGTTGCAAAGTCAATCATACTGTACTATGACTAAAATTTATATTCAGGGTTCTTGAGGATAGGTTATTTTTCTTTACTAAAAAAACCGTTACTCCTTGTCAAAATAAAAATGGCAATATAGAAAGATGAAAAAAGATTTTCCTGTGAGCACTGACATTTAAAAATTAATGATGGCAGTCAGTCACTGACGTAGAATACGTTCTCAGTAGGGGCGGGTCGCCGGCCGCGGCGCCGCGCGAGCGCCCGCACACCGCGACGCAGCTGCGGCCGCCGGACGCATACGATTCGATATACTATAGGTGCGTGACGCGCGCGCGAGTGATACGTCACCGACCAATGTTTGTCCGTTGTCCGCTACCAACCCGGGGTTTATGATAGTTTGGGATTCGTTACATTAAAGAAAATCTTTAAAGAAATATTTATAATCGAGAAGCGACAAGTTTTGCAAATATCAAGTTGTTTTTTATCGATGACAACTGTATTAGAATTCTATGGAATTCAATTCTAAAGAAGACTTAAGTAGTGAAATCTACTCGTACATTAAGTGTCCCTAAATGTATGTTTAGGTACAATTTTAGTTTGTTCTCTTAAATCTATTAGCATTAAAATAAAGTAAAAACAAAACAATAGACAATATTAAATGTTACCTATTATATTGAATTATTATTAAAACTGAGTTGGTAGTGGCCAGTAGGTTGTGTCGTGTATGTACTTTACGAAATACGTGCGCATCCGTCAAACATCGGACAGTACGTTAAGTCGAAAGTCGTTTGAATGACTATAGTGAAAAATATAAAATTTAACTAAATAAACGAGTTTATCGGAATGCTCTCATTTTAATTTACATTTGATATGTGACGTAACACTCATGTGCCTTTACTAATCTATTATTTTATTGTGTTTGCATGGTTATTGTGTTTTAAATTATATTTTAATTAGATAGCTCCCTAGTGCTTACTATAACTCGGCCAGCATTTTCTATGGCAGCTTAGTAAATGTAAGATGTTTTGTGGTTTTTATATCAATTAACAACCTGCTACTAATAGTGGTGATATACAGGGTGGAAAATAAAGATGGTAGTTGGAAGAAAAGTACCCTGAATATTGATGACGGAAAATTTTACTGAAAGGAAACATTCCTTTATTTTCAAAACTAAGTAAAACTGCATTCAAAGATTTTTGAAAATTCACCTGCTTGAGCCGTGAAATGTGAAAATAAAAACATCCTGTATTTTTATGAAGTCAACCGAAAGGGTCATTTTAAGAAATTTGAACATTCATTACCATCTTGGACTACAACGCATTTTACAATAATTTTGCTTTTAATCTAATTTATCCTATTAGAAAAAACCCTAATTTCTAAATTCAAAGCTTGTTCTACTTTTATTGAGTTTAAACACGGCACAATTACCAAGAACTACACAAAGTAAAAGTAAGCTACTTCTCCATAAATAAAGGTAACATCATCTATTCTATTAATATATGAGAAGAGCTTTCCCATTGCTATTATAAGAACTAGTATAATATTATTTAAAAATAATAACAGCAAAGTTGTTTGTATTTTGACTGCAAAACCATAATTTACGAATATATTTTTCATCATTGAAATATTTACATAGAGACAATGTATATTTTGAAATTTTGTACGGGCCATTCCAAGTTGTTTTTTCCTAAAATTTATTTGGAAAACCGCCAAAAAGATACTTTTATTTTTCACCGAAACAGTATTACGGACTGTATTTTGTGCGGGTCGTACAATCTGATAGTAAACTTCATCGGACACAGTGTCAAATAGGAATAGTAGCTAAAACATTTTAGGACATTTTTCCTTTTTGTTTTGACACTATGATAGCTCATAGCATGTGGCTAAGATGTGTTATTATATTACACATAAAGAACACACACACACTAGCACAGACTGCTAGTGTTAGTTGAAGTCAGGACAATGGCACTTTGTTTGATAATAATAATATGGTCTAATAATTTCTATTTAAATATTGTAATATAGTCCATCAACATAACAATGGTTTTGCAGTCAAAATATAGTATTTATGAAATCCATTAACTATATGTTATTGTGTGTATGTGCACGTAACAGCGGCAACATAGT